>JAAXCT010000642.1:0-388013 GCA_012490785.1 Eragrostis nindensis | reverse complement strand
TTCTATTCGAATACTTATTTCCATACGACCAATCTTGTTGAGTGATCTGCCAGGCAAATTAACTTGGTCGGCAATTATGCAACTGCAGTTTAGAGAAACTCAACTTGAGTTTGAGTCCCTTTATCTCGGAGGCACAACATATCCAACTTTAGCACAATATATAGAGTGGTTCTTCCTGATGTGCAGCCCTGTCGCGTAAATAGATGGAGGTTCTCCCACAAGAATCATTAGTGACCACTGAAACATAAGGAAGGCTCTCCTTTCTACTCTTCAACAACATGCCTTGAAGATCCTTGAGGTCCTAAAGAAGAAGAATTTGTTCTTGAGTGTCGACCGGTAGGTCCTACCAATTCTTTCTGCTTGTAGGCTATCGATCCATATACTCTGACAATTGGTATGTCCTATCAATTCTCTCTGTTTTGTAGGGCATGTCTAGATTAACTCCTTTAGGTTTTTATCACAATCAAAGGAGTCGATTGCAGTATGTCCTAGCAATGGATTAAGAGGTGGGCCTTGGACAAAGTCTTTTAGGGTTGTCAATTGTCCACCGCTGCACCTGTCCATGGATGCAAAAAAACTCTTTTACTATGCATGAGTATTGGGTTTTTTAAGGAGCACACCACTTTTATTGATCGTTTATGATCGTTCAAGAGTACCAAATACAGACATCATCAGGTGGCTTTAAACAACTACACATGCCTACCTATAGAGTTATAAATTGAACTTCTAGGGTGTGTTTAGTTCCGAGGATGAACTGGGACGGGATGGGACGGAACGAGACCAGGTGGGATTTCAACAGAGAATATTCCACTCTATGCGGGACAAACCGATCCAACCAAAACTGATCGTGGACCACTCCGTCCCACCTCAACAGCGTCTCCCTCCCGTCTCTCTTCTCCTTGCTCGACACACGCTAGGGAGCTTGAAGCTCCAATACCCGCCCAAGCCAAGGACGTCGCACGACAACGCTGCTTGTGGACGCCGCTGCCGAATCAGGAGATCAGAGGCCGCTCATGGATGCCACGCGTCGTGCTGGCTGCTGTGGGCGCCGCCGCGCCGCACTGTCCGCTCGTGGACGCAACAGCCGCCGACCGGGTATGCTTGCCATATAATGCTAACTAGCAGGAAACCCTGCGAGCATATTTCACGTGAAATGAAGCATGATTGGTTAATAAAATTAAAATGTAAAAAAATAAATTCACTGTCCGAAGTTGTGCTATGTCTAAATCAGCATGGATATTCATGTAATTAAACTCAATAAAGTGGTCTTCAGGCAAGCAAGACTTGAATTATTTTTACATTTCATCTCGATTTTTCTGACACCATTTGCATTTCATCTCGATAAGGCTAAAACATTGCTTTATCTTCGCCAAAAAAAAACATTGCCTTTTTATACAGCAGATAATAAGCAATTGCATTGCACCTGCGTACTTCATCCATGCTACAGATCATTTCAAGTTTCCAATGCTTGATGTAGATAGCAGGTTGTAGGTAAAGCAGAGTAGCAGTCTTCGCTGAAGCACATTTCAGATCCAAAAGTACATACTGGGTGAAGCAACCAACTGCGAGAAAGAAATATTTCATTCAACATTTATTAACGGAAGAATGAATATTCAAATTTGTGATGGAAAGTAAACAGCAATATGACGGTTAAAATTGACAATGTAACGAATGCCTATGTTAGAGGACTAAAACCAAAGTTTCTCAATGAGGTACACAGTCACTACGTAACTCATCAACTGATCAGTACTCATGAAGGCAATTGGCAAACAATGTACTTTATATAGTTAAGGTAATATTTCCAAATCTATCTGTCAATCATGTTCATATTATTTTACTAACGGCTTCATAAATTAATTCAAACAGCATTTCAACAAATCATCAGCACGTCTATTGAGGTATAACTGCATTTTGTGGGGCTATTAATTTGTTTTAAATTGCATTCACTGCACAAACAATTGGCACTATATATTTCTGCTATCTCCTTTTTTTTATCCTTGATCATAGAAAGGCAATTGTGATTACCGGTACTGTTGTTTTGAACTGAACAATTCTTGCCTCATTGGGTGTCACCACATTTATGTCAATATTAACTAAATGGAACTGATAAACAACAACTATATGTCTAACATTACTGCGGAAAAAGTTCTTCAAATGATAAGGAAAATTGGTAATCTGTCAACATAATTTTCTGCATATGCATCTATATGCAATGAGAAATCACCGATGGAACTGAGAAGCGAGATATTGCAGAAATAAAGTGAGTACAATAAAAGAGATGGAAACCTGTTTAACCTTTTCAAGGAAAAAAGGAAACCATCTAATTCAATCGTCAGGTAACAGCAACTTCATGGCAGCTCATTGAAGTGAATGCTTGATAGTGGCATATCATCGTCTGGAAGGAGAGGAAGAATGAACAATGTTACACTGAACACTATATCGTACCATGTAGAATAAAAATCATTGGGAAAACATATAATTGCTCATCCATAATTGCACATGCCATTCAGTATATTCTGCATTTGTTTCTCCATACCTATAGCTGCTCTTACTCATCGTTGGGCTTTCGCTGAAATCAAAGGTAATATGAAAATATGTCAATTAAAGTAAAAGAAATTCCAGTTTATTTAACATAACCAAACTCGATGCAGGTGAGAAAAGCACATTTGTTTTAACCAAAAATGCACTGTTAGTTTATAAAAGTTAGAAACAGTCCTGCCAAATCTTCTGCGTGGATTTTTGTTTTACATGTTCAACAATATAGAGCCGGCTGTCCATCCTATTTTACACGTTTGAGAATAAATATTTGAAATTTTACAGAAATGTCCATTTTGATTTGAATGCAACTGGTTGTCGTTACAGATAACTGGAAAGCAACATTGACATAAGGCATGCATATTTTTCAGATGAACTACATAAGACAGTACGGATGACCCATTTTTTTTCGGATGAGCTTAAAAGGAAAATTCCTTCCTGTACTATAATATGTAAAAATATACTTTCTAATCCGTCACAAATAGACGATATAAGCTATCACTAAATAAAATGGATCGAGGCGCATGTAAAGAAAAGAACTGGTTGGCCAATTATACTCCAAGCATATTGGCATATGCTGCTTACCTTTACCACAGCCAACACGATGATATCAAAAAAAAATTAATTTGCATGATTGGTTACTATAGAACAGGAAAATAAAAATGAGGAAATAAACAACAAAAATATAGGGAAATGCACACAGTGGTATCTCAAAATTAGATTATTAATTAAACCTCTGAGTTGCTTCGGGTGTAGCTATCAAGCAAAGGAATCAACATTGGTATAGTCTAAAAGAGCAGTGTCCAAGCTGCTACTGAAGGGAAAAGTATCTTTATGCTATGTTTTATCCTGAAAACACACATTCAATCTGTAAAATCACATTGCCTAGTGATGCATTGATAATTTTGTAATATTTTGGATAATCGGTATGGAAAATATCGACATTGAAAATGGTATGTGGCTCTGGTTTGTTCACACATATCATCCAATGCATAAAGAATAGAGGAGGTTGCAGAACGCAAGCAATAGTGGCCATTTATAGTAGTGGGATGTGATAACTCAAACATAATTTTGTGATGAAAAGATCAACAGTTATGTACGCATGAGCTGGAAGCTGACATGCTGGGTAAATATGTAGAGTTTTTATTTATGTAGGAGGAACATGGAACTTAAAGGATATGAAGATATACAGAAACCCAACATGAAAATGAACAGACAAAAGTTGCTACTAAGGAAACAAAATGGAAGATATGAAATGATGACAATTTACCTTGATATCAAAAACAGCAATTGTATGTAACTCCTAAAATCTTGAAAACAATAAAGTAAAAACAAATGATAATCTGTAGTACTTTGACTATGGAAGTCATATGTACCAAATGGTAGTTTAAAAGCGAAATTTGGAAGGTAAACATTTACTTTCTAATTACCATCTGCAAACAATCAGCTTGTGCTTGAAACATCATACCATTTTTTTATCCAGCTGAAAGGCAGCATCGTTCACTGGCATTAGGAAAAGGAGAAGAGCACTCACTTCCTTCATCTGACAAAAAAACTCCAGACCAACAACGTTTTTCCCCCATAACATGTCAGCTGCAAAGGTAACACTCATCCGTATACTAAAAATAAGGAGGCAATGGAAAATTAACCATTAATCGTATGATTAAGTACCGGTTGTAATCAGACTTCATTATTTTTTCCATTGTCATTCACTTCCAGGGAACATACACAACCTGCATTGTAGCTGGCACAGAGCAACAATGAGAAGTCAATATTTACAAATAACAGCTGAAAGAAAAATCATACAATAGAAATATTTATGTACATGGGCACAGAGGCAGTAGGCAGTCAACACAAAGACTTTTTTTGCACTGCTTATTTTACCACTTATTACATGGCAAATCCGTTGGGGGCATGACTGGAACCAACAAATCTAATGTAAACAGAGCAGCTATGCCATTGAAACATTTTTTTTTTTTGAGATCTATGCCATTCAAATATTGAGATCATAGTTGAATAACAGCAGAAGAACTAATAAATTTTCAGGGTAATTAGCCTGTCATGTAGAGCTCTAACATACTCACTAATCTGTTGTCGCTGATGCTCTGTCCATCACCATCGAAGACGCTGCACTTCCTTCAGTTTTGCCTAGTCAATCTGAGCGGTGGTGGCTACTGCTGAAGCTGCAGCAAGCTGCGGCATGTATGGCATAGATTATTAAATAGTCATGAACCAAAAAGAAAAGAACTGCAATTAGATGTGCACCAGTCCACGCGCTGTTGCTGCTGATCTTCCACATCCATGGGGACTTGAAGCCGGTGCAGCGGAGCTTACCCTTCCAGATCGACCTGCTCTATTCTTCTGATTTCCGTTCACTGGAGCCCAGCGTAGCCCCATGGAGAGCGTACTGCATGCAAAAGTACTCAGAGGGAAATAGAAGCCTTCTCTGTTCAGAAGGGGGCTGACGACAGGAGCGATCTGGATCGAGATGGTAGTGGTCGGAGTTGGTGTGGGAGCACTGCCGCGTTGGGTCGGCGGCGGGAGCGATCTGGATCAGGATGAAGGGTGGTGGAGGGACGCGACACCACCAGGGGACTACTCGATCTGGGCTAGAAGCGCCGTGGCTGCAGGTGCCGCCGAGCGAGCGAGGCGCCTCGAGCTGTCGCCGCACGGAGAATGCGGGCGCGGTGGAAGATTGCTGGGATGGGCTGTCGATGGGGGAGCGAAAGCAAGCTGAAGAAGGATCGGGAAGGGATGGTCTTCAGACATTCGGGTGGCGGCTTGGGGCAAAATACGGAGGAGAAACGGCGGCGGGCGCTGGCCGGTTGGCGCGTAAAGGAAGAAGGGTGATGGCGGCGAACTCATTCTGGAGAGAGGAGGGGGTGGTGGAGACGGCGGAGAGGACGAACGACCCGGCGAGCTCTCGATCTCTCTGGAATGGAGTAGGTGGCAACCACGGACGGCTGTCCAGCGAGCAAACGGATCGGACGACTGCTGATGAGGCGGGAACTGTAGTTTCTACAGGAACCGGGCAACGTGTCGACGCAAGAGGGAGGTAGATCTCCAGCTGCGGGAGGCAACACGGCTCCACAGAATTTTGGACTACCGTGTTCACTCTGCTGCTTGACGCGTGGTCTGGCCAATTCGTTTTGCTTCTCTTTCGAAGGACGCCGAGCCTGTTTTTGCTGGACGCTCGCCCACGCGCGCGAACCTGCGCACTGAGCCGCCGACGCACCCGCCGCGCGCCGCGCTGCTGGGCCGCTCCCCCCACGCCGCCCCGCCCGCGCCCCGCGCGCTGCGCCGCCATTCAATCGCGCGCCTCCTCTTTCCTCCCCTCACCAACGCCTCTCCTCCCTCGCCAGCGCCGCCGCCCGCTCCTCCTTTCTCTCCCCAGCCCAAGCGCCGCGCCTCGCCAGCTCCTCCTCCCTTGCAAGCGTTGCCCGCTCCTCCTCCTCCTCCTCCTCCTTCATCCGTGTCCCGTGAGCAACTCCTCCTCTTTCCTCGCCTCGCCAGCTCCTCTCCTCCCTCGCGAGCGCCGCCGCCGTCGTCCGCTCCTCCCTTTTCTCCCCAGCATGAGCGTTGCGCCTTGCCTGCTCCTCTCCCTCCCTCTCGAGCGTCGCCACCGCCGCCGCCCGCTCCTCCTCTCTCTCCGCAGCCCAAGCGTTGCACGTCGCCCTGTCCTTCTCCCTCGCGAGCGTTGCCCGCTCTTCTTCCTCTTATTCCTGAGCCCGAGCCGCAGCCCAGGAGCAAGAGTTGCTTGATCCGCCTGAGCCCAAACAACACGCTGATGAGGCGGGAGGGGGCCTCGGTGGGTGCGGCGTTTGCCGCACGGATCCATAGATAGCAGACATCTCCGAATTTGTCAGCCTCTTCTGCAATCTCGGTGGTCATGGCAGCCCCCAACTCCAAGGTTGAAGAGATTGTCCAGGCCGCCCACATGGTGTTTGACAAAATGCGGGCAAGATAGATTTTTGTTCTCTGTTTCCAGCTTCATTGATGAATCAGAAGTTTATACTCAAAAACTGCAGGAGTTACTGGTTTCGCTAATTTGGCTTATGATCTTTTGTGCAAGTTCGTTGGTGAGATAGTAGTGTGTTTTGCCATGTCGCATCTAAAGCAAATTAGAAAGTTTATCGATGAGAAATTTGTGTTATGTTTTCCTAATCCAAGCTGCAGATTACTGGTATGAACTGCAGCATTTTCTTCTCTACTGCAAGTTGCCACAATAACAGGTAACACAAGGTTCTTCTTTAGGTGATGAAGCTGAGTGTAATTCTGTTTTCTTCCAGCCTTCTGCTTTGTTTTTTCTTCCAGCCCAAGAGTTCTGAATATTGCAGGATTTTTATGCGCATTCCTTTCGATTCAAGTTCATTGTTAGTTACATTAATGATTACAGGCCTTAGCCTGCGCCGATTACAAGCCTTGGCCTCTACAGATCGAGGGAAGCACCTATCAATATTAAGGCATGTTTCCCGTTGATGTTTAGCTATTGGCTTTCCTTTCTTACAATCGTTGTTTCATGTTTTCCTTATGAACTAATGTGCTACTTCGTCATGATTCTTCTTTCTGATTTCTCTCACGCCCAAACAGGTACCGTGACTGTTTACTGATTTCTCCCATGCCCAATCAAGTACCATAATAATCTAAATTTGTTGTTCTATATTGCGTAATCTGTGAGAAGCATGAGCAACATATTGGTAAGTCATAATTCTTCAGATTTCTCATCCCAAAATGATGTTAGTTGTTTATGTCACTGAGGGAAAAAAATTGCAGTTCGTTCTTTATATTTGTAATTTGTTTGTGTCCAGTGGTGAAACCCATCAGGAACCATACTTCTCACTGCTTTTCGATCAAAAGGAATTTGTGTGTGCATGCATGACAGAACTACAGTCTTATGACTTTTTGTAAGGTGCTGCAAACCATGATTCTTCATTGCACAAATTTACTTTTTCTCTCAAGCAATGGTAGATACTTCAAAAATGCCAGCCGTGCCATTCTGAGTAAAGATCAGAACCTTCCTGGTTAGGATGTGTGCATTTACCTTCCATCCCTTCTCTGTTGCTGACGACAATGTTTGTTTTGCTCGGTGGTTATTGTTGGTCGAAGTTCCAATTTCAGCTTGCCTAATCTAGCTTTTTTAGATAACATAAGATTGCATGCACTTTGGTTAACCTTTTCAATTCATTTTACCTACCATTTTTCCACCACTATGTTGATGTTGTTTCTCCACATCATTTTTCATAGTTTACACATTTCGAGTCAGTGCACTGTTGGTTCGCATGGTGTTGTCACTTCTTCCTGCTTCCATCTAAACTAAATGAAGCATTATTACGGTCTTATTGACATCAGCACTCCCACAAACAAGCTACTCATGAAGAATGCAGTGGCCATCTCAAATGCACTGGTTTCCTCATTGTCACTTTATGTATCTACAGTGTGATGCATGATTCTGCTAAGGAAGAAATACATATAACCGGCTCCAATCGACACATAGGGGAATCACTATTTTTGTAGCGAACTAACACGTATTATACTTAAATGATTCATATTTTTATATCTTCTTTGTTGTAGGCCAAAGGTGGGAACCGTCAACCACTCTACTTTTACAGCATAAGTAGTTCTGCTCATTCTCTCCGGATTAGGTTGTCATCGAATGTGCTCCTATTAGGTTATATTGTGCAACAAAGGAGGCTGCCCATCAGATATCAAACAGTTGGATTCTATTGGCCTGTGGCTGCCTTGGCAGTTTTTTTTCCAGTTTTTTATTTTTATCTTTTTGCTGTCGCAGTTGATTGAAAAAATGTATATGCGTGCTACTTCATCTATGCATATGGGTATGCTAGTTGATCATTTTATATTGTATATGCATACCTGTGGCACGCCAAAAACTGAGACTTGCTCGAGGTGATTATTTGGTTATTCTGAGTTAAAAATATTAGCGCTCTTAGTTGCACGATACTACTACCGTTCTTTGGATTTACTGTTCAAGTGCATGAGTATGGCTTCAAGTATGCATATGGGTTTCAAACCACAATATGACACAATCCGAATAGTCCATTGTCCCTGTCCACAAACACAGCTCAAAATGAAAGTAGCGCGCGGCGGAGCGCGCTCACCAGTCCTAGTCCCTATCATTCCTTATCCCTTCTGCCAAACAAAAAACAGGGACTATCCCATCCCTCCAATCTAGAACATGAACAGGGTACGATATATACTTGTAGAATTTCCTTTTATCCATTCCACCAAACACCAGCAGAAACCAAACTGATGATGAGCATCCATGAACGATAAATTCTTCACTAGCCAAGTTTGCCAGGTTGCTATGCCATATAACTTGACCAAGTCAAATTCTCTGAACTCACTGCTCTAAGACTGCCCGCACTGGGTTCCTCTACTGGTTCCTTCAGGAAGGAAATAGAGGAATCGGCGCTGCACCGGGGTCCTCTACGGCTTCCGCTATGGTAGAGGAAGGCGGGGATTCCGCTATTCCTAGCGAAACCGAGGGATCCCGCTATCGCACGTGGGCCCCGCCCAGCTCGCCTCCCACCACCGCTGCCCCAATCGCTTCGCGCTCGCGTGCCGGAGCCTCGCCGTCGCCCCGCCGCCTGCCCAAGTCGCACAAGCCCGAAGGAGAAGCGGCAAATCGAATATTGGAACCACAAATTGAAGATTGGAAGCTGCAAATCAAAGATTCGAACCACAAATCGAAGATTCGAACCACAAATCGATGATTTGAAGCACAAATCGACGTGCACCTGGCTCGCCCTCCTCCCCACGCCGCCGCCGCCGGCCATGCGCGCCTCCGCCTGGCCCTCGCCGCCGCCGCCGCCCCCCCTCCGCCGCCCTCCTCGCCGCCGAGGGCGCCTCCTCGCGCCGCGCCGGGAGCACCGCTTCCCGGGCTCCGTCGCCGCCCCTCAGCCGCCCGCGGGCCCCGTCACGGAGGCCGCAGAGGACGCCGTCCTCCGGCGCGCCCTCGAGGTGCGCCGCGCGGTGGCCGCCGAGGGCCGGTCGACGCAGACGAGATGAGCGGCGGCGGAGATCGAGAGAAGAGGGGGAGACGCGGCGCGGATGGAGCGGAGAGAACGAGAGCGATGGGAGAGAGACAGAGAAAGATCCAGAACGGGAGAACAAAAGAACGGGAGAAGAAAAAAAAGAGGAAAAGAAAAGGAAAAAAGGAAAAAAAGAAAAGATAAAAAGAAAAGGAAAAAAAGAAAGAAAGAGAATAGGAGGAGATAGAAAAAAGAAAAAGAAAATAAAAGATGAGAAGAGAGGGATGGTAGTTGGGATGGTTAAATAAAATATAGAGTTGTTGGGATAGAGGAAGAGTATAGAGTAATGATGGGTGCGGGAGAAATTGGTTTAGAGGAAGGAATCTCGATGACCAGAACAGAATATTCCTTTTAGAGGAAAGATATAGAGGAACACGAGTGCGGATAGCCTAAGGCTCTCCGCACCGGTATACTGGAAACGTTACTTCAGTAACATTTAGAGGAAGGAGGAGCTGCACCGGCGTACTGGAAGCATCACGTTAAAGAAGAGGAAGGCCCCGATTCCTCTACTTTCAGAGGACTTCCAGGAACTCCGCTACCGCGCTGGGACCCGCCGCGAGCCAGGGCCACCGGCCTCGCACGCCCCCTTCCACCGCAGAGGCAGTCGTCGCTTTCCTCTCTTTTCTCTCTACCGCCATTACCCGCAGTCGAGCGAAGCTCGAGCTCGCCCATCACCTTGGCTCCGTCTCCCACCGAGCCTTTCCACCTAGAGCTGCATAGGAAGGTTCCAAAGCTCATCCCAAACCTCAGTTTTTCCATCCCCGCAGCCACTGGCGAGAGCGACGAGTTTTTCTGGAAGACACCTAAACTGACCCTCTCCGGCCTAGCTGCAAAATTCGATCAACTCGGTGAGTTTCCACTCGATTCCTCGCACACACAGCTTCCTCACATCCCTACGCATCCATTTGAGTCATCTCGCATGCTTTTCCCCCACCCAAATCGACGGATTTTAGAGATTTCTGGCCGCCTGTTTCCTTCCCCTGTTTTACTGTTCACGACCTAAATTCCAGAAAATAGGAAAATAGTTAAAAACTTCAATAATTCGTATATGTAAGAATATAACTCAGAAAAATGCAAACTAAATTTTCCTAGTTTCTCTGTCACTAAATTTTCCTAGTTTCTCCCGCAGATTGACCCTTTTATTATTTCGTAATTTGTTTATGATTTTTCTGTGTTTTGATATTTACAAAAGAGTCTTACAATTTTTTGTTACTTAGAATAACTATTATAAATGAATGTGTTACGAAGAAATGTGTTTGTTAAAATGAGATGGTAGTTGGAGATGGTTGAATAAAATATGTGATAGTTGGGATAGAGGAAGAATATAGAGGAATCATGGGTGCGAGAGAAATTGATATAGAGGAAAGAATCTTGATGACCAGGACAAAATATTCCTTTTAGAGAAAGCAAATAGAGGAATACGAGTGCGGAGAGCCTAAAAACTCAAACACAAGGAGCGCTCGACTCAATTCAGGACTTTCATCTGCAAATGCTTAATCATTTAGGGCGAAAAAGGAAATCATCTCGGGGTAGGTAGGTTAGACTGACTCCAACCCACAATACCCAAACTGAACACCTATATAGCTAAATAGGTGTGTATTGGCCTCAAAGGTCATCATCCAAAATCATCCATCTCCAACCCAAACACCGAAAGCACGACCTTCTTTCTCCTTTCCTCTTCTCCTACCTCTCGACGCCGCTCCCCTGCACCGCCGCGCGCCGCGGTACCGCGCGGCGCCGCTCGCTGCGCCGCCCCGGGGCTCCGCCGCCGCCGCCGCGCGTTGCGCAGGCGGCCCGGCCCCGCCCGTCCACCGCTGCGCAGGCCGCCCCGCTCGCCGCCGCTGCGCGTTGCGCAGGCCGCCCCGCCCCGTCCGCCGCCGCGCAGATGAGCATAAGGCTCGCCGCGAAGACACCGGCCCGCCGCCATTTGCGAAGACACGAGCCGGCGCCGGCAGCGCGGAGGAGGATCCGCCAGATCCGCCGCCGCCGAATCCTTCCTCTCCGCCTCTCGCCACGGGCCTGCCGCGACCCCGCCGCGACGGCCGCGCTTGCCCGCCGCGACCGCTCCGCCGCACCTGCCCGCCGCGCCCGCCCCTCCCGCGTCGCCGTGCCAGCTACGGGCCAGCACGGCGTCGAGCAGCACGGCAGCAGCAGGAGGGAGGAGGAGGGGGTCGCGGCGGAGGGCGGCGCCTGTGCGATGGCTCGTCCATGGCCGGCGCTTGGCCACGCGGGGAGGAGGGGGAGGGGGGTGCGGCGCGAGCGCGATGGGTGAGCGGCACAAGTTGCTCCATTTGTGGGGTGCGAGGATGTGGTCGACACAAAATGGGGTCTCCTTTAGGTCATGCGTTGGAGAGGTGTTTTCACTCTTTTAGTACCCATTTTGTGTATGGGTCATCCTTTGGGTGACGGGTTGGAGTCAGTCTTAGTGGGTTCCGTAGCCGTCCCCAGGGCCCCTGCACCGCCGTGGGGCGCCCTTGTCGAAGCAGCCGCCACCGCCGCCCACCTACAGCAGCACGGTAACAACTAAAACCCTCGTGGGAGAGAACCAACCCAATCTCCTAAACCCTCAACAACAACAGGAAGGAAGTAGAGAGAAATGGAAGGGGAAGAGAACAGTCGGGACCTCCTGTCGGCGATGAGCGCGCGCGCCGGAAGAGCGGCCATGGCTTCCCCTCTTTGACGATTCGAGCGGCGCGGAGAGAGTCCCTCCACCGGCGCGTGCAGTGGTGACGAGTGTGGAGTAGCGCAGATCGGTTGAATAGTTTCGGACGCGGCGGCGTGGGGGGCGGGGTCGTCGGGCCGGGGCGACGAGCGGCGGAGGCGGGCAGCGAGGAGAGTGCGGCGGGAGCCCGGGAGGAGAGAGAGAGAGGAGTGGAGGGAGTGGGGTCGATTAGTATGACAGGCCGGGCCCACATGCCCGTGGGAGAACGAACGGATTAGTATGACAGGCGCAGGCAACTGTTTTCACTTGCACAACACCCGGATGGGATCGCTTTGACAATCAAAACCTGAAACCAAATTAGAAGATGAATTCAAAGCTCACGGCGTAAAAACTTTTTGTGAGCATTTGTTCTTGGATTAGCTAGACACGCGCGCTCTAAGTAGTAGGAAAGCATGCTTTACCAACGCTCTAGGAAAGTGTATATATGAGTCATGACGGCCTCTGCATTTGTTCCGGGCATGCATAAACTTGATGTGGTATGCGTTACGGGCATTGGAATTTGTTTTTCGAGCAAATTTACGGTAGGCAGCTTAGAAAGAAATATTTATCAGGCAGAGCAAAACGAACTCTGACCCGTCCGTCTTGTGGCCCATGTATGCCCTTTTATTGGACCGCTCTCCAGTATGCTCAAATATTGGGCCAGCCCAGCTCATCATCAGCGAGGAGGCCCGCTTGTGAAACGAAGACACGAACTCGATCCGCCGCCGTTTCGTCTCGGCACGCGCGATCGATCAATCTAAAAAGTTAGGGGAAAGCCGCAGCCAAAAAGAGATAGAGAAGGAGGTCGATCAACTAGTAGAGAGGTGATTACGGAGAAGACGCATTGTTGGACAAGATCGCCCAATATATAAATCGCATTGCAAATGGCGGCTGCGGTGGTGTGCGCCACATTGGGGCCGCTAAACTCCCTCCTCGACCACAACAAGCTGCTTCTCGCCGCCGGCGAACATGACCCGGAGCTCACCGCCGAACTCCGGCATCTTCTCGACGGCATCAGGCGGCACATGCTTCGGTCGTCCTCCACTCCGGGAGTCGTCAGGCGACGGGTGGTCCGGGTATGGATCCTGCTGCTCCGCGAGCTCGCCTACGACATCGACGACTGGATCGACGGCGGCGGCCGTTCCTGGAACCCCAAGTGGTGGTTGTCCCGGCGTGTTCAGTTCGCTCGGATCACGCGACAATTCCAGAACAGGATCCGCGACACGCTTGACAGCGGCGTAACCTTCCGCGTTCTCGGGCCAGACGAGCTCGCTGAAATCATGACGAGCCGTGGCGGCGGCGGCGATTTGCTTCCCGTCGACGAGCTTCTTGATGATAATAATGAACTCGCCGTGCGTGCCGGCAGCAGCAATCACGATCCAGACAACTACTGTTACAGGCAGCAGCCTCGTCTGCTTGTCGGTATGGATAGGCCAGAAATCAGCGAGATTGTGAAGCATCTGACAGACATTGACGACCACCGAAAGCTCAAGGCGGTAACTATTCTCGGGAACGACGAAGGCATCGGCAAGACCACGCTCGCCACGGAACTCTTACGCGAACACCAAAGCCAGTTCGACTGCACAGCGTTCGTCTACGTTGGCCCCACGCCATCGGCATCTGACGTCCTAATGGACATCGCCCGTCAGGTCATGCCGCCCACGGATGATCTAGTTCCGGCCTCCTCTGACGAAAGGAACCAGATCGTTAATAAACTGTACGAATTCCTTTACACGAGGAGGTATCTGATCGTAGTCGATGACGTCAGGAGTGCGTCGGATTGGACCAGTGTCAGGTGTGCTTTGCCGTATAATGATCTTGGAAGTAGGATACTGGCAACCACCGAGATTGAACGCGTAGCCAAGCGTTGCCGCATAATGCCCCTTGATGACCCGGTGATTTACCTGAAGGCTCTGAACGATGTTGATTCCAGAACTCTGTTGCTTAGCCTGATGATACCTTCTACAGATCATCAGGAGCAAGGTTGCTTGCTTGATCCGAAGACTCTCCAAATTCTGCTCAGAATTTGTGGTGGCAATCCGTTGGCTTTAGTTGTCACAGCTGGTTTGCTAGCCGTGAAAGGTGCAGTACTGTCGAAACCTGAGGTGCTTGAGAGTGCTATTTCAATGGTGAACCAGGACGCTCTGCTATACGGGGTCAGAAACATACTGTACATCTGTTACGCCGACTTACCTTTGCATGTCAAGTCGTGCTTTCTCTACCTCAGTGCTTTTCCAAAACACTGTACAGTCAGTAAGCATCGTCTGATACGGAGATGGATAGCTGAAGGGTTTATTCCTACAATAAGGAATAATGAGGAAACGTTGTGGGAAACAGGGGAGAGGTGCTTTGATGAGCTTGCTAGTAGGAGACTGATTCAGCTGGTCTTCGACGACAGTGACGATGATGGGCCTGTTGGCTGTACTGTGAACGACGTCGTTCATGATTTTATCTTGGACCTGTCGAGCGAAGAAAACTTGGTTACGTTGGCTGCAGAGATGAAGCCTGAATCATATCCACGTCACAATGTTCGGCGATTGTCACTTGACACTGATACGTTCGCCTCAACCACTGTCTATATGTCCAGCGTGCGATCCCTTACCCTTTTTGGAAATACCAAGAAACGGATGCCTGATCTTTCTTCCTTCAAGCTTCTTCGGGTGTTGGATCTTGAAGATATTGAGATTTTGGGGTATCAACAACTGAAAAGTATTGGACGTCTGTCGCTACTGAGATATTTGGGACTCCGAGGAACCGGTGTCTCCAAGCTGCCTAAACGAATTATGATGCTAAAGCACCTGGATAACTTAGATTTAAGGCGAACCATGGTGACACGTCTGCCAACATTTAGAAGTGTGGAGTTGGTATCCCTGCTTGTCGATCGTTTGCTCTTACACAGAGGAATAGGGGAAATGAACCATGTCCGTGGGATGTAGGAGTAACAGTGACCATCGAAAGTTGTTCCAAGTACTACCTCCATTCCAGAATATAAGCATTCCTAGGTTTAGTCAAAGTCAAACTGTTTTAACTTTAACCATCAATAACAACACAATTATGATGCTTGACTATATATACATGATATTGTTAGATTTATCATGAAAGCAACTATCTTAATATGTAACTTTTTCTATTTAACATATTTTTATTTTATAGATATTGTTAGTCAAAGTTGGAGACGTTTGACTTTCAACAAACCCAGAAATGCTTATATTCTGGAACGGAGGTAGTACTTGGAACAACTTTCGATGGTCACTGTTACTCCTACATTCCACGGACATGGTTCAGACTCCCTAGCTGATCTAGCACGGCTTGTCAATAGGTCAAACAAGCTGCGGGCGCTTTCTGCAAGATTTGAAGATTTATTTGGTTGCGCTGAAACCTACAGACATCTGGGAGTGATCCATTTCCTGGACGAGGTTGCAAAATCTGGCATTCAGTCCCTGATTCTTCATGATTACCCCTGTAATTTGGTTGACATATTGGTGGATTGTTGGTCCTGCACCAAGCCAGGCCACATTCGAAAACTCGAGCTTAGAATTGCTGGGCACCTCTCAAAAATTCCACAGAAGATTGCCTCCCTTGCATTCCTCACGCACCTGCACATCAAGGTTTATGAATTAGAAGCAGAATGTCTCCGTATTCTTGGAAAACTGCCTAATATAGTTCTCCTCAACCTGATATCAGAGCTTGGCACCCGAGAAAGGTGTGCCATCATCAAGGACTGCTTTCAATGCCTCAAGGTGTTCGTGTACAACTGTCGGCATCATGAGATGGGCCTGCATTTTGAACCTGGAGCCATGCTGCAGCTCCAAAGCCTTCAGATTAGCTTTGGACCAGTGCAAACTAAGTCTGATTACGGGGACTTCAGTTTTGGCATCCAGCATCTTTCTCGCCTTGCAAGAGTCCATGCTACCCTCAATTGTTGGTGTGCTACAGCTTTGGAAGTGGAAGATGCTGAGGCTGCCATCAGGCAGCAGGTGTCTCTGATCCCAAACAATCCCCTACTGCAGTTGAGCAGAGAAGAAGGATACGAGCTGGTAATGGATAAAACGAAGCATTCTAGTCCTTGAGGCTCAGAGTCTGGCAGAAGTGAAGGACACCATGTAGTACAAGGACGATAGAATAAGGTATTAGAACACAAAGAACATATCTATATTGTCTGTACCTAGTGAATTCATCGATTCAGTTGGTATTAGACTGAATGTGTCTGGTGGGTAAATACCAAACAGAAGTACGGGTATTTTTAGTAAAAGCCATACAATGTCTTACTTTTGTTTCTTCAATTAATATGGTAATTTCCAAGCCTTGAGAGAAGTGTCCTTCGCTTGCTACATTTCCAATTTCACACGCGGATTAGATGGATTCAAATAAAATTATTTGACTTTTTTGCAAGGGAAATTATCTAACTTCATTGCTCTAATAATGTGTCCATTCTCCCTTCTATAAACACCTAAAGCATGATTACAACAACAACAACAACATAGCCTTTTGTCCCAAGCAAGTTGGGGTAGGCTAGAGATGAAACCCATAAGAGGCAAAGACGAGAGAACAAAAGACATAGGACAAAACGAAGAGTTAGACATAAACAGAGAAGAAACAGAAGAATCAAGGTTCAGGCACGCTGATAGCAAGTCTCCAAGCACTTCTATCCATAGCTAACTCCTTGGATGATTACGTTTGAAAAATTCCACTCTGGATTCGAGGGAATGATCCACCATATACTTCATAGACACGACAATAGGATTTAGCAACAACTTCTTAAGGTAATCCAGACGAGATGATCATAAGCACAACTAGCGCTCGAGTCAATTAAGGATTCCCTCTACAAATACTTATCATTTAGGTTCGAAAAAGGTTCACCACTAGATTGTCATGTTCGTGGATTTCGGGGAGGTCCTCAGAACCCCGCTGGAGAAGCAGTAGCCGCTATGGTAGGCTGATGATGACATGCGAGTCCCAGAGAACAAGCGAACACCTTTCACACAAGGACTGCATTGAGAATCAAATTCTGACACATACAGAACTTGTTCTAATTCTATCGAATTCAAAACATGTCTGAAGGGTTTGTACTTGCTTTACGCTATAGAAAACAGTGCAGAAAGATTCAGAGGCATATTGCTACCTAAATGTGGACAGTGATCGATTTTTGTTATTTCTTACTGCTGAGCTAATATAATACCATGATGCTCAATTGCAAAGTAACAAGCATCGGTTTTGGTTAACTTCCAATTTAATCATGTAAATATATAGTGAACTCATCGGAGCCAAAATGTATCTACAGTATATCGAGTATCGTCATCTACAGTACATCGAGTATTGTTGGACAAAAAGGAACAGCATCATGCAAAACGTGCAAAATGACACTGCGAGCACCAGTTCATTCGGTTGCAGCAATGATAAGCTCATAAATTTATCAAAAATTGATTGAACTAAAAGAACAGAAGTGAAAGAAACAAAATTGGGGGAAAAAAACAATTCTACAGGTTATGGCTGCAATAGACCACTTCTTTTTCTTCTCTTCTCAGCACAAACATGACCATACAAAACCGTCAGAACATCACCATAGAAAATGCAGAAAATTCAGTATCCCAAACTAGAATGTTACCCTGCTCGCCAGAAACTCATTCTCCATTGTACATAGGATCAATGAGGTACACTGGAGATTATAAATTAACCTCATACATCAGGTGCTGCCTGCTGAACTGCGTGGCCTGGAAATGTTTCGGCTGCTGGAAGACTGGGTATTACAGCGTCAGTCCCTTGGAATGGTTGGTCAGCTAGTGGCCCGCTGATGTTGTTTCCACCCACTAAAGGTGTAGCCTCCTGGACCAGCAGGCGACCAGGCGACATTGGTGACATTCCTGATGTTTCGGCCAGTGATTGCACAGGTGCGAGTGCGGAAACAGGAGGTACTGCTGCTCCAGGCACAGGTGTGGTTCCAGTCATAGCAGGCCCTGCTCCAGTTGGTGGCAGCACATCAAAACCGGATCTTGCCTGGGGCCTGCGTTCTGATCCTGTGCCATGATCATGACTCTTGCTCGTGCTGCGACTACGGCTGCTGCTACGGCTTCTGCTGCGTGACCAGCTCCGGCTGCGGCTTCTACTACGCGACCAGCTTCTGCTGCGGCTTCTGCTCCTACTCAGGCTCCTATCACTTCGTCTGTCATAGCCTCGTGAGCGACCTCTATCTGGGCTACGGCTGTAGCTCCTATCCCTACCCTTGTTGCCAAATCCTCGGCGGTCATCATATCTTCCCCGTCCATCTGAGACATACCGATCATGTTGACCGCGATCAGACCGTCCCCTCCCGCCAAATCCACGCCCCCTCCCGCCACGTCCACCAGAGAAATCTCCCCGTCCTCGTCCACCAAAACCAGATAAATCACCCCGGCCACGTCCACCAAAACCAGGAGAATCACCCCTGCCACGTCCACCAAAACCAGGAGAATCACCCCTGCCACCTCGACCACCAAAACCACCAGGGCTTGCTCCACCTCTCCCGCTAAAACCACCAGAACTTCGCCCCCCTCTTCCTCCAAAACCACTGAACCCAGGACCCTCCCGTCCACCAAATCCACCAGGACCCTTCCTGCCACCAAAGCCACCAGGGCCATCCCGGCCAACAAATCCGCCATCAGGGCCATCCCTGCCACCAAATCGCCCATCAGGGCCATCCCGGACACCAAACCCACCAGGGCCCTCCCGGACACCAAACCCACCAGGGCCCTCCCGGCCACCAAAGCCTCCAGGGCCCTCAGGTCCGCCAAATGCAGGGCCTCCTGGACCACCAAAGCCTCCAGGGCCCTCCCGACCACCAAAGCCTCCAGGGGCGTCCCTGATTCCACCATAAGCAACAGGGCCACCAGCATCAGGTTGAAAACGACCACTATTGGGACCATCCCAACGGCTCATTCCAGAACCCTGGCTTCTTTGAGCTCCAGGTGCATTTCGCGCAGCCATATCTAATAGCTGTGGAGGGACCTGCTGGTTAGCACCCTTCAATACTTTTACCAAATCACCAGCATATTTGCAATCTTGTTCACAGAAGAAAGTGTATGAAACTCCAGTAGCCCCTGCTCTTCCAGTACGCCCTATGCGATGCACATAGTCCTCGATCCCAGTTGGAAAGTCATAATTGATTACCACTCTGAAGAGAAACATGGAGTGACAATGAGAAACAGAAGATTAGAAGGAAAAAAAAACATATCATAAAGCACTAGAGGTGTTGAGCAGGACAATACAGATTACAGAACGTCAGAAGAAACAATACAGATGATCCTTAATCTCTAGTAATCAAAAAGCCTCACCTGATATCTTTGACATCAAGCCCACGAGCAGCAACATCGGTGGCTACTAATATTGGAGCCCTGCCAGTTCGGAACTGATTGAGAACATGATCTCTTTCAGCTTGAGATTTATCACCATGAATACTTGCAGCACCAAAACTGCGACCAATGCTACGAGCAAGCTGATCACACATTTTCTTAGTTGAGCAGAATATGACGATTTTTGAGCCCCTTTCTTGTTCTCTAAGAATTTGTTCTAATCGTCGCTGCTTGTCCATAGGCGGAATCACCTCTACATACTGCATATATTCAAGAAGGCATTAGAAATGGATCGTCCTAAACAAATAGTTAAATAATAAAACAGATAAAACATTGATATGTTGAATTCCTAAAAATAACACTGAAATATGCTAAAGACTGCAATTTCTATCAGCAAAAGAATTTATCCAGCATGAATTAGAAATAAAGGATATTTTGGACCATATATTCACCTGTGTAATGGATTTGTTGGCCACAAGTTCATCAATACTGCCAATGTTGACCTGGACAGGATTTCTCAGTAAATCCCCAGCAATTTTTGTAACCTCTTTCGGCCAAGTGGCAGTATACATTAGAGTCTGCCTACTAGGAGGAATTTCATCCACAATCTTCCGTATCTGAGGCTCAAAACCCATGTCTAGCATGCGGTCAGCTTCATCAAGCACAAGTAATGAAACTTGATGAAGGCTAATCTTCTTCATATCCAGAATATCATTAAGACGTCCTGGTGTTGCTACAACAATATCTGATCCACGCTCAAGTTCTCTTAGCTGAAGGCCCTTTGAAGCTCCACCATACAGGCACTGATAGGGGGAAAAAACAGATGGTTTCAATGCAAGGAATGCAACAAGTAATTTATTTTTTTTTATATAAAGCTCCACTCTATATGAAGCTAATAGCTAAATGAAAAAAAAAATTACTAGCATCAGTTCATTAAAAGACAATTCTTGATCCTAGTATTATTAAGCTGACTAGTTGTCTTCAAAAGCTCTAGGTGGTAGGCAGGCATATGATGCAAGCCAGCCTACGTGGAAACTACCTTTTAGAAAGGTGAATCTAACATCAAGTTGGTGAAGAACCAGACTTAGTCTAAATGTAAGGAAAACAGCAAGCATAGTTATTCTTTTGGATTCAAAAAGAAAACCAGCTAACCAGTTTCCAACAAGACAAACATGCAACTATAAGATAATAATTAGCTCAGCTGTGAACCAATGTTTTTTCTCTGCACAAAAAGCTAGTCGGGGCCATACAGATTAAGTGATTAAATAAACAAAGCAGGTCACAACTTACAGTGCAGGAGACTCTAGATGATCTGCCAAACTTCACTGCTTCATCTTGTATTTGTGAAGCAAGTTCACGAGTCGGGGCCAAAACCAAAACAGTAGGGCCCAGTATAGGATTATTTTGGCATCTTCTCAAATGTATAAAAGCAGGGATCAGGTACCCTAGAGTCTTTCCAGACCCTGTCTTGGCAATAGCTACTATGTCCCTGTTTTGCAGCGCAACAGGCCATGTTTGAGCTTGAATTGGAGTGGGGTTTAAGAAGCCAGCTGCATGGATCTGAAATCACCAAATGATGCTAAATCATAAGCACACAAACATCTGGAGTAGATAACTCGTGACTGGTAATCCATTCAAACTAAAAACACAGTTCTCTATAGTAAGAAAGATGCTAAACGTTATCCTAAATGATTGTGGCTGCTTACTTAAGCAACTCAAGGCATGAAGAAGGCACTTTGTTGATTCACAGTGGCAGAGACAAGAAGCGGGACGCCTCAGCCACATTATAAAATCTGAAAGAACACCAATCTTCCCAATACTTGTCAGCAAATAATACCCCAAGTATATCGCTACAGCACCCAGAAGATGAGAATTAATGGTCACACTAGTGCTTGCAACATGACAGTATATGTTGCATCAATGAGCATGACGTGCTTACTACCAGAAAAGCTGAACACCCTCTTCTAAAAACTACTTTTTTAATGGCCCATGCTTACAATAATTTCTAGGGAGAAAAATGGAATAGGCAAACGACAACAACGATGATGTTCAACATGGGTAAAAGTCAATGTGTCACTCAAGAGAACATACCTCTCTCAGGATCTCTGGAGGGAATCCAGTAGCCTCAAATGTCATAAATGGAGCAGGAACATTCTCCCCCTGGATATTTTTAAGAAATATAGGGTGGCATGTGACAAAGCTTTATAGAAACCGAGGGGTAAAAATGAAACATTGATCCAGAAAACTCACTACTAGATAACAGTACAAAGCATCACAATTTTATGAATCCAACAACAAACCCATGCTTTATGAATAAAGAGAAGTCGATAACAGCAACAAGCATGCACTATTTCAAATTCAAATATTTCTCTATGCCGACTTAATTCTAAACAAGTTTATAAGAATATTTCCCCCTCTTTTGTGTTCCTGTTGTCTTAGTTAGGATTCTGTAATTCACTAATCAGAGGCGTATGCATCACAATTGAGATGTCAGACTTCATGTAAGCAACACAATAAACATCCGTTTCATGCATTGTGATAAATGCTACAAAACAGGAACAGCAGCTGCATATTGCAAAAATCACATGTGGAACAGCATTTTCAGGATCAACAAAAATATAGTAAAAGACAGGATGTGGAGAGTATTTTAAGCTGCCAACTGTGTGTTAGACTTTCTACATAACTATTAATTGAACTAACTCCTCACCATAGCAGTGACTTCATGGTGTTGACGGTATGCATCAGGGGAAAAGATGCCAGGAAAATCTGGGGTCCAAGCATTCTGGATGGCGGCCTCATTGAAGCTTCATTAGGAAATGGACCATGGTTAATAGGATTAGGCACTAAATGTGGAGGTGCCATGTTATAACCACCAAAATTTTCAGGCCGGGGATACGGTGGGCCATTACGCATGTCCTGCAGCACAAGATTACCAAAAGAGAGGAAAAAAAAGGAATGAATGGTATGACTTGTCAATAAAGGTAACTGGTGACAGAAAAGATAGAATACAATGCAACAAGCAAAAAATACATTGTTGCCAGAAGTTTTACAATTATTACCAATGAAATAACAGATAATGATATACAGCAGAAAAAGATCTACAATATCTGCTATACCGGGAAACTTTATAATTTACTAGTCTTATATGAACTTCAAGTAGTACAACAAAACAAGTTGATGTTATTAGTTTAACACTAATGTATGGTACTATGGTGGATTATTACCAGTGGATTTTGTGGAAGAGGGAGAGCAGCAAGCTTTGGCTGCTGCTGGAGAGCATTTGTTCCATCAAACCTTCCATAAGAGTGAGCCTCGTCTCTTTGGCCCTCTCTATTACCAATCTCAAAACCCATTGGAGGTCGAACTGGTGATGGACCAACATGGCTTGGAACTGCAGGACCGCTAACCGTTTGGTGCCGGTAGTTTGTATCTAGTCCAGTTTGATGCATCTGAACAGGAGAGCTCATAAAACTCATGTTTTTATTCTCAGCAGGTGATGATCCACCAAGAAGATGCTTTCCAGGATATGTTGGCCCTCCAACTCCGGATAGCTGAGTACGGACTCCAGGATGTTGATTACTAGAAGGTAACTGCTGGTTCGGAAGAGGAGCTTGTCCACGCTGCTGCTGACCAGGTGGTAATGAAAACCCAGTCTGCTTACCTTCATGACCCCCTATGTCATCATTCTTCAACAACGAACCTGGTTGCACATGTGAAACTTGGTTTAGCTGGGCGCCTATATGACCATGTTGTGGCTGTTTTCCATGCTGAGGGTTGAACTGCGCGCCTTGATGTGTTTGACCTTGTTGAGGGGTCATTTGAATTCCTTGAGATTGAGAAACCTGGGGCAATTGTGAAGCCTGGGCAGGTTGGTGAAAGCTCGGTGATTGTTGAGGGTGTTGCACTTGACTCTGAGAAGTCCTTATTCCTGGCGGCTGCTGAACTTGATTGTATGCGCCATGTGGCATTTGTGGCTGCTGACCTTGATTGTATGCACCATGTGGCATTTGTGGCTGCTGACCTTGATTGTAAGAAGGTTGTGGCACCGGTGGTTGCGGACCTTGATTGTAGGAAGGTTGCGGCATAGGTGGCTGCTGAACTTGATTATAGGCAGTTTGCGGCGTTTGTGGCTGCTGGCCTGCTTGATACGTATATTGTGAGCCTGGTTGCTGCTGCTGCTGGGATTGCATATAAGGACTGTGCTGGTATGGCATGTGTTGAGGATGGGCGTTAGGATATTAAGGTGGCTGCTGCTGCTGATATGGCATCTGTTGTGCTTGAGGAAAGGAAGCTTAATGTTGAGGTATATGCTGAAACGGAGATTGCTGGCCTGGCTGTTGAGGCTGATGCTGCTGCCCAATCTGGCCAGCCTGAGGATAAACTGACTGACCAGGTCGTTCCTGGTGCCACGCCTGCCCAACTTGGCCAAACGATACACTTGGCTGTGAGGCCCCTGGTGCCGGTTCTTGGACTTGAGCAGGGGTTGCTGGAGGAGGGCCTGCTGGCACGGAGGGTGCGGCTGCAGCTGCAGCCGGCTTCTCGTACTGCGTCACATTTGTCTCAGGATTCCAATAGTACAGCGTCGTGCCATCAATGAGACCTTTCCAGGGCGCAGGGAGCGTTGGGTCATCAGGAGCAAACCGAGGACCCGATGAATCAGCAGCGGTGGCGGCGGCCTCTGGAGCTGCCATGTCCAGCAAGAGTGTTCGTCTTGCCTCTCACCGCAATGCCTCCTTTCCTATGCTGCAACCATAATGCGCGTGTTCTGCAAATAAGTGTGAGATTTTAACTTTAAGCATCGCCATGGTCGGAATAAAAGCAATGAGCAAAAAATTCTCATTTGTACTAAACAAAATCCGTGAAACCATAAAAGAAAATGAAATTTCCAATCTGAACTGATGCGCAGCCAGCCCTACACCCCGAATTCGGCACTAGAACCCAACCCTAATCACACGGCTACCGCACAGATTCAATCCACATCACCAAAAACACACCAAATCCAAACTCGTTCAGCACCGAAACCACCAGTACCAAAACCCTCGAGTAAAATCGAAAGATGCTCAAGAAACCAACAAAAAATCGCAAGCAAATTCGCGGGCGAGAGATTGGACCGAGGATTTACCAGACTGATAGGCGGAATCGGCGGTTCGGGGAGTGCGAATCGAAGCGAGAGGCCTCCGCGCCTCCGCCGGAGTTGCGAGCGAGCGAGCGAGAGCCGGCGTGGTAAAACCCTAGCACTAGCAGCCGGCGAGAAGGGAGGCGCTTGGATTCTGCTTTGCCCACGATTTTTTTCTTCCGTTCGCTTTCGCTCTACCTCGTTCCTTTTTTGCTATTACACCTTGATTATGTTGGTTTTATGATACTGGTAAGGATTTGTCCGCTTATTTACGCATAAGTCCTTGGGAGAGGCTCGAGCGTCCACCTGAGCCGTCCGATTTCAGGATCGGTATCCTTCTGGCGTAAACAGACTTGGTTTGGGAAACGGAGAGGAGAACCAGTTCATGTTTGATTCATATTTCAAAAATCAAAGAGTTCATTATACCCTTTTTGGTGTAATAATGGGGATCGCCTTTCTAGTTGAAATTTTGCGTTTTCCAAACTCGAGGTGAGTCCTTGATTGAAAATCTCGAATGGAATTTTCGTTAAGTTTTTTTTGTTTGAATTTTCTGATGTTGAAATATTTTTGCTACCCGTGAGTATATGTGAAATTGCAATACATGGGTTGATTCAAAATAAAAAAGGGGATTTTAGCGGTAGCTTCGATATCTTACATTCTTACTAATTAGTTTCCCTGACATATCTGATATGTTAGAAAATGTTGCTCAAGCTCATTGTATGCATCATTCAGTAATATGTGAACCTCACTAGCTAAGAGGTCCTTTTAATCTCTGTGATTTATATGTCCTCTGCATCTTCTATCTTCTATCTTCTAAACCCTTAAAGAACCAGTTGGGACAAAAATAGTTTTGACCTGCCAGAATCTACCCTACCTGTATATCCACCGTTGATCAAAAATAAAGTCTTTTGATCTACCATCAGATCCTACCATAATGGGCCCGGGTCCGCGGAAGGGGGGACAAACCATAGAACATTGCATCACGCTAAGTTGTTTTGCGATGACGATCTAAGTTTTTTCCCTACGTGAAAAAAAACTCTACCCACCCTGTACTCCCCGCATCCTTCAACACCGATTTATTCCTTTCCTTTTTATGTGCCCATGATTTTCTCCTATGTTTGATCCCTTCCAATACTTCACGATCTCCTTCCACTGGTCGGTCTCCATCCACCCCAGATGTAGCTCTCGCCATCCCGCCGCCGCCAGATCGTCCACGCCTTAGCTTGCGCCGGAGCCGAAAGAGGAGGTGGTGCTCCCGCTGCCGTCCTGCGCTCGAGGTCCCCGCACGCAGCTGCTGCATGCACCTCGCTTGCCCGCACCTGAGCTCTTGTGCGCAATAGCAAAGGTTGCCGCCTCAGAGCCGTCGTGTGGCTCTGTTTTGGATGCCCAGAAGTGTTTGAGGTAATGCCCAGCTACCTTCGATGCCATCTTTTATTCAATTTTTTTTTCAGTTTTTGTAATCTACATCATTAGCACTGCTTGTTTTTTCATAGGCAGATGGAGAAGCGAGAAGGCCCGGCCGCCGCCGCGCGCGGGCGCTGAGGTCACCCTCCGTGCTTACTCGCCTCCTCTGTTGGAATCCCAGGAAGAAACGCTCTCACGCACACACGCGAGATGGAGCTCGACCTCACAGCAATGGCGCACACGAACGCAAGGCAAGAGAGTTTTCTGGCGACGAACGCCGCGGCCGCACAAACGGCCTGTATCTTGGCTTTGTTATTGCTGGATTCGACTCAACAATACACAACGATTACAATCAGTTTAATAGCCCACGGTGACGCAGCGCCTACGCAAACTACTCCGCGATCTTCTCGCGCACGAACGCCCTAGCGATCCGGTCTCCCTCGATCGTGAGCCACCTGCTCATCCGCGAGACCCGGCCGCCGTCTTGACCACGAGCCTTGCGCGCAGCCACAAACTGACTCGACGCAAACTGACCTCGAACGCGGCCGCACCAGCGTCCGTCTCAGCCTAGAGCAAGAACGCGCACGCACACGTTCTGGCTTGACACAATCTAAACTGCATTGCACACATGCGCACATACGCATTGCACAATCTAAACTGCACGCACACATGAACTCACATGGGCGTGGTTTATTTCTAACATCCTCGGCCGCCCTCCGCCCACCTTTCCTTGCGTCGTCGACGAGAGACAGCCGTGCTCCCTTCCGCTGTGTGCCTATCTCTCCTGTCCCTGGTCTGTTTTGATCTGGCGAAATGGATGGGATGCATCAGTGTTACATCCGTAGATGTGAAGAAACGCCTCCACGGTCGAGGTATGCATTGCTGCTTTCCTCTCCTATATTCCCCGATTCGATTTGCTTGTTTTCTTCTGATCTCCCATATGTGTCGGCTAGCGGGAGTGGAGAAGGATCTCCTTTGAGGGCGGCGGCAGTGGAGAAGGATCCGCGCTCCCCAATTTCTTCCCAATTACAATTTGTTCTGCTCACCAAATTTATAGATCAGTTTCTTCCCCAATTACAATTTGTTCTGCTCACCAAATTCACAGATTGATGTCTTCTACTACTACTACCCAAAGCGGCTGGGCCAAGGTGGTGTTCGTTTCTTTGGCTAAAATTTTAGCCATTTTGAATCTTGTCATTTAAGGGTGCAAAATAAAGTCTAATTACAAAACTAATTGCAGAACCTTGTACTACTTTACGAGACGAATCTAATGAGGGTAATTAAGCCGTGATTAGAAGATAGTTACTGTAGCATCACTGTAACAAAACATGGATTAATTAGGCTCGTTAGATTCGTCTCGTAAATTAGCCCCCATCCGTAAAAAGGTTTTGTAATTAAAATTTATTTAGTACTTCTAAATGGCAAGATTCTCTTTGACGTGACGGGGCTAAAATTTTAGCCCCTGGAAACGAACACCCCCCAAGTTCTTTTTGTCGATGCACCATTTGTTTTTCAGCCTTTGTGGCAGATCGTTAAACCTCTGTTGAAATCATATGCCTCCCTGGTAAGTAATCTTTCTCTAAAACACATTTGCTCTCGTGTATAATGCTTTATCAGATGATATCAGATCCTGGTAATCTGACACTCAGTTACTTGTAATGCTTCTGCATATCAGGTGAGATTTTGTGATGTTGAGACAGTGCGAAAAGAGCACTTTAGAGAAGAAACTGTGCCTCCTGATTTTTGCAGTTCAATATCCTGACTATCTTTCTAAGCAGCCGTTTCTCATCCTCGAAGGCTGGTGGCAGATTCTGACAGGTAACTGCTGACTTTCCATGTTTGTACTTTGTTTAGTAAAAATTAAGAGCTGAAATTGTGTACTCCCTCCATTTTCCTATTGATTTTCGGGTATCAATTTGTCTGCTTGGTGAAATATCATAGAATAGTAAGGCTATTGATCTCTGTTGGGGATTTTCAGTCTCATAATTTTTTTTAGGGAATCTCACTGTGTTTCTAATAGATGCATTTGTTCATGTGGAGCGGATATAAACTCTGCTCCATCCTCCACGATAAAGATCCACCAGATCACTGTCTTCCATCAGAAAGCTAAATAAGGTATAACAGTACCACTCACACTGATTTGTTTTATTTGCTTGTAAGGATTTTTTAGTAAGATACAAGCCAACAGTAGATCTTCATGTGTAATTTTTGGACCTGCAGTCAATTGTATGGATACTGGTAGAAATGAGAAACATGCATACTCTAATGGAACATTATAGTATTTACTCCTTTTGCATTTTACATTTGAGTCCCTTCTCTACATCTGCTTATATTATTATATATATTTTCAACTTCCAAAAATATATTAGGACTCGATCTGAATTGCAGAGCCACTCAGAATTCCTGGCATTGGATTCGCATGGACATGAGACACACAAGAGTTGAGGTATTAGACTCGATCTGGATTTGAGCCGAGTGCCATATGAACAAGGTGCTTGTTTTTCTTGTCTCCTCTACTCCATCTATGTTCAAGTGATAAATTATAACAATCTTTGAAGATTTTTTTGTTTATCTGCCCATACCAAATATTGCTTGCCTATTCAAATGTTTTGGTGAGCTGAGAGAAATCTGAACATCTAAATCCTATCGTCAATTTTAGAGGCCACACAATAATTTTTTTGATCTGCTAAATGGTCCAGTAGTTTTTTTTTTATCCATGCTATATAGGTACTCATACCAACCATTTAGTGTAAAATTACACGAATAAAAATTATTTTGTGGCCTTGTTATGTTTGTTCCCTGAGGAAGGCAGCAGTACTAGAACAGTCATTTCCTCTTCTTGTGATCAACTTGACTCTTCAGGTTTCTATTAAACTTTCCTGGAACTTACTACTATCCATATTTTTTCTTTATGTACCGTGAAGTATTCTAATGATGTTACCAATGAATGATAGCTTGTTTCTACATAAATAAGCTCACAATCTAGCTGCTCAATAGCCCATTATATGTGGTTTTGGTGTCTTCCTCAGTATATTTTATCCAGTCAGCCTGCTTATGTAACTAGATCCAAAGCATGTTTTCCCATCCGTTCAGGAAATAATAAATGGATTTGAGCTGTCTTTCAAAAGGGTTTTTTTTTTTGTTTCATGTTCTGACATTTTAGTATGTATTGAAAGAAAACAATATATGCCTTTTTTCCCTTTATAGCATAAAATCAATTAAATAATCCAAACCAAGCTAAGCCATCGCTGCTGGAATCAATATGTGGATTTTAGCTTTCATTGAAAGGCAATTTTCGGTTCCCTGAACTAGGCTTTTAATTAGTATATAATAACTGAAACGAAACAATAAATAATTTGGTGCAAAACCATCTAAATATCTTGATGGTGCAAAATATTTTGCTATTCAATTGTCAATTACCATTCTATCATAATGTATCCGCTTCCATTATAGGAGACAAAGTATAAATTGAAACACCAAAGAAACCACCCATGGTGACATGAAAATGAAAACTGGAGGATCCTTCATGATTCCTTCATATACTAGAATGCAACATGTCAAATGTAATTCTGAGATTTTCTTTTGAGTTGGCTCTTGAGTTAATTCTGCCAATGTGCAGGATGGTGCCAACCAGATTATGTTCAAGCTGGTTCCCTGCAGACCGTGAAGTTGTTGATTAAGTACAAGGTTGACGCTTGCAAGCAGAATGCTCATACCTGAATGCACCATGGTTATCCATAGGGCAACGGGAATTGAAACATGCATAGCTTCTGTAACATAATTTCCTCTTTTCTTTTCCTTTTTCTTATGTCGCTTTATAATGTAATATATAGTAATCAGTAGAGGAGTCAAGCTGCTCATAATTCTCGTGATCCTGTTAAGTAATTCAATTTTTAAACACGTGCGTGGCGCACGTGCATTTGTACTAGTGAGCTTGAACGAACAAGGAGGCCGTCGATCCAGTCCTTAACGTCGTAGGCCGAGGGCCATATTTCGTCTGAAGAGAGACTGGGCCTTGCAGGCCATAATTAGTAGACAGGTTAGCCGGCCCAATGAAAAGAACAGACTTACGCTAAGCCGTTTGTTTTTGGATTTTCCCCCTCAATTTCTTTTCTTTATTATATATTTCCCATGATTTAAATTATTAAGCTCTTTTCTTCTAATTTCCATCAGATACATCTTTTTTTTAAACAAATGTACGGCTTATGAACAGCAACATTAGTAATTTATGTGTCAAATAAACGTGTTCTATACTACTAAAATACGGTTGTGTGGTGGACATCAAGTAGTTTTCCCTAAATACTTTTTAAATATAACTCTGCCTAGCTAGATCGTAACATTTACGCACCGAATTGATAGATGTTAATTCTGTGAGAAAACCGTTTGGAGGCGACATCAGATAAGTTCAGTATTTTCCCCAATTTTTTATTTACACTTACAAAACAGAGACGTTCCAGTCTTCGCCTTCTTCAAAAAGAAATACTCCATGCTCCATTCATTCCAAAGTACGAGCAGTTCAGGAAATATTTTTTTTAGACAAGTTCAGGAAATTTTTTGATAGACTAAGGTTGAAAGTAAAACAGTGATATGCACCTTATTACTCCCTCACTAAAGATGGCAGTTCACATAGGAAGCTTATATAAATAGTAAACGACTTGGAAGATGAATCCACTTTGTGCATAACTGATACACGGCATTTTATGTCAATAGGAAAAACAGAGACGAGGATGTCGGCTGAGTTCGACTCCATGTTGCCTTTCCGGTTGTCATCAGAGGCTGTTTTAATTTATGAAAAATGAAAAACAAGCAGTGTCAATGTGTCATGCAAAATTCTGATTCTGTAAAAGTATTTCAAAAAAAAAAAAAACAGAGTTGTAGTGTGGTACGTAGCCGATCACTACATACATATAGGCATATAGCTAGAACAATAATCCATGGTAGTGCATCATAAGAATAATTGAATTGCCAAACTCTGTTATGCTTTCTGATAATAAAGCTGGGATATGCATTTCCATCCCATTTCCTACTTCAAATTGAGTCAAAGAATCAAAGAAATTTGCAGCCATAAAATGGTACGCTACTAAAAAAGAACGTGGCACCGAATGTCGTCAGTTAATTCATCTTTCCTAATAAGCTTGTCCCACACGGAACAGGTTATGTGCATGTCGTCGGTTGTGCGCGCTTGCATGGAACGAACCCAACCCAGCGTTCTTCTCTCTGAACTTTGACCAAATTTCCTGCACGCATGGCAAACGCGTGTAGGAACCGTCAGCACGCACTTGGAAAACTACTGAATTGGAACAATCGCATCGTCCTTTCACCTTCTCCAAATGGCTTGTCCGCAGCTTCTACACAAACCCAATGACCCATTTCAGAATTAAGGCGGCGAGGTTGTTCGCCGCCGATGTCTGCGGCGGCCGCCGCGATAGGCGGACCGATTGCATACCGCAGTTGATGGATGCCTTTATGCTAATACTCCATCAACGACCGGCAGATGATGGACCGCCTTGCGAATGTTTTCGGCAGGATAAACGAAATAACGTTGTGACAACTGACAAGATGTAGGAGATGGAGAGCGAGAGCGAGAGCGCCCCACCCACCCCCCACCCAAACCCACGCCGGCAGCCACTCCGGCACCGGCGTCCACCCCGAGATCTGCTTCCCTCTCCCCCTTCGCACAACCCTTCTACCCAGGCGAGCCTTCCCATGGGCGCTCCAAGGAGCTCCGCTGGCAGGGGAGCCCTGCTGCGTCGGAAGCCTCGCCGCCGCCCCGCCGCACCTTCTCCGACGTGGTGAAAGGGAAGGGGAAGGCGACGGACCCGGCCGAGCAGCGCCCAGAGGCCTCCTTCATGGCGGATGCCCGACGGCCCACACACCGGCGCCAGGGGCGGCCATCCGACCGGCAGCACCACAGAGATCAGGGACGCGACCGGTGCCGCCGCCCGGCGAGAGCAGAGCCACCGAAACCCAAGGTAAAATCCATTGTGATTTCAGGTTCCATCCCCTTCCAGCCGGCGAGAGACAGATCCAGCGACCGGCGGCGCCATCAGCACCGTCGACGCCGCTCCCCGGAGCGCCGCACCGGGCTGACTGCAGAGGAGATTGCGGACGGCTGGCCGCCTTGTCCGCCCCCGCCGCCGTCAGGAGCGTGCGCGGCAGCCATCGCGGTCGCCGGAGCAGAGCTTTCCGGCGGACTTCAACGGCCGCTGCTGAAACTGCCTTTCCTACAACCATGTCAAGGCAAACTGCCGCCGCCCTCTCCGATGCCTGCGCTGCCATGGGCCGCACCACCTCGCGAAGAATTGCAAGCGACCAAGGAGCAGGAGCGCGTCGGGCTCTCGCCCAGCGGGCCTTTCGGCCGTCGACCAGCGCTTCGTCAAGGCTCGCCGCTCCGACACCCCTCCGACACCTGATGCGGCGGACGCGCCCTCGCGCACACCCTCCCCGCCGCCTCCTCGACGAGAGGCCAGCGCTGGGCTTCCTTCCAGCGCGGAGTCCCGGCCATCGGCCGGCCTCCCCCACGACTCGCCCCAGCCGGAGGCTTTCAACAACTCACTGCCGGCAGGCGTGTTCTACGACGAGCCCCGCTCGGCCACCCAGCCTCGCGGCCGCCAACGGACATCTGCTTCATTCCGCGCTCACAGGAGATGGTGGCGGAGGAGAACCGCCTCAAGTGGTCGCTGACGGCGATCGTCGGGAACGCGAGCAACAACGTTTCGATCGATGACGCCAGAGCTGCTGTCCACGACCAGCTCGGGGTGTCACACGAGGATTTCTCGGTGCGGGCTTTTGCTCCCGAGAATTTTCTCTTCGAGTTCCGCTCGCAGGCGGCGCGGGACAGAGCTCTCTCCGCCACCAGTGTGCCGGTCGGCGACACGCGCATCATCTTCAAGCAATGGACCAGATTGCTGTGAGCAGAGGCGGGCACCTTGTACTGCAAGTGCTCGCTGGAGCTGGACGGGATTCCGCTGCACGCGTGGCACATCGGCTCGGCCTACCAGCTGCTCGGGTCCTGCGGATGGATCGAGAACCTGGATCCGGCAACGGAGAACAAGACCGACCTCTCCTCCTTCCGGCTCACCCTGTGGACGGACCACCCTGGCCGGATCCCGAAGACGAAGACCCTCAACGTTGAAGAACCAGAGATTGCCGTGGTGCATGAAAACCCAGCTATGGAGCTAATCTTTGGCAGCCTGCCGCCCTACCTAAGGAAGAAGAAAGTCCTGTCATATCCAGTGATCATACATCTCCGACGCATTGAGACTTCTCCCCACGTTCGCCGTCCACCTCCGGCGGACCTTCACCGCCATCGTCGGACGGTGACAGTGGGCATGATGGCAACCCGGACAGAGGATACGGGGAGACGCAAGGGATCGGACCAAAGCTGTATGGCTTCGTTTGCGAGCGCGGTGTTGTCGACGGCGCCACTAGCGAGCAGCGGCCGGAGTCGAGGACGGAGCGCCGCCGCCACCGCCGCCACCACCACCGTGACCACCAACGCCGGCACCGCCACAACGGGCAGTCAAAAAGGTGGCAACGGAAAGACTCGACAGCTAGCACAGCACAGCCAGAACAGCGACAGGACAGTTGTGCAAAGGAGCAGCCGACGCAGGAACCCAGCCTTCCACAAAAGCAAAGGCAGAAAGCAGACAGCCTTCCAAAAGCAGCGTCAGACGTCAGCTCCACCTTTCCGAAAGAAGCAAGAGACAAGGAACAGACTGAGCTGTCCACCGTGCAACCTGCGGCGGCTGAGGATACAACCAATCTCGAGCTGCAACTGCCACTCAGAGAAGAGCCGGTGCATGTGACCCTGGACCCAATGAGTGGGGAAGCCTCGTTGCCCACACCCCATCTAATCCCAAGAAGCCTGCAGCAACAGGACAGCGACGAGATGTTGGACCCAGTCTTCCAAATTCCGGTCCCCTCTGTTGTTCTCGTTCCCCACGCACCTATCCGGCCCTGCCAGAAGCAACACAGGAGTCCATACTCCCCCACTCACCTATCCGGCCCTGCCAGCTGGCAACAGAAGAGGATACCAGACAGCCAGCAGTGGACCCCGAGCCGATCTCAGAGGGGTCTTCTGAGCCCGAGCCGACGCGACTGAGCCGGCCACGCACCAAGCCGAGCATCCAACCAGCTGCGGCTGCCCAGCCGCGGAACCAATCCACGAGCCGGCAGCTTCTGGGCCGGAAGCCGATCTACCTTCCCAACCAGAGGATGAGAAACAGGCCGCGTTTGAAGCAACAAAGGCCTTCTTCGCCAAAATTACAAGACTGCTGCAGACTCCGCTCGCGCCCAAACACAAGCGGAGACAGCCTCAAACAGAGGCGATCGACGCGCAGCCTGCGATCTACACGCCGCAGAACCCAAGACGTAGCGGTCGGCTGGCTAAGAGCAGCATGACAACTATCAGACCGTCAAAAAGAGGAGAGGCGCTTGTCATGCGCAAACTGGGAGTCATCCAGAACAATGAAGCTGTCACCGACCAAGCAAGGAAAGCTTATGAAGAACTCTTCGACAAACCGCTGTCGGACCAACACATCGCCGCGATCAGAGACCTGTTCCCGGCGGCAGCGGCGCTCACGGACAACGAGCTCATCGCAGCCACTCTACAGGCTGGCGAGCTTGCTTCGCTTTAAGCGTGCAAGCAACAGCTCCCGGTAGTTCTCGTTCCCCAATGGATCACAACATCAACGTGTTATCCTGGAACGTTCGGGGCTTGAATGCTAAAAGCCGCCGAGATGTCCTTTGTGGCGTTGTAGTTGACTCCAACGCAGATGTAGTTTGTATTCAAGAAACGAAACTCGATGTAATCAATGACCGCTTAATCTATGAGATGCTTGGGACAGAGTTCTCGAGCTTTGCTTATGTGCCGGCCATCGAAACCAGAGGTGGCATCCTAATTGCAGGCCGCCGACCACATGTGTCGTTGACAACCAGCCATGTGGGCGAATTCTCTCTTACGGTAAACGTCGAAATCGGGTCGAGCTTGTGGCACCTGACGAGCGTCTACGGGCCCCAAGCAGACGAAGACAAGATTGAGTTCTTGGACGAACTCAGGAATGTCCGCTCAGCCCACACTGGGCCGTGGCTACTGGTTGGAGATTTCAAAATCATCCTCGATGGCTCGGACAAAAACAACACAAATATTAATAGAAGAAACATGGGCCGATTCAGACGCTTTGTCGATGAGATGGAACTGAAGGACATCCACCTGCACGGAAGGGCGTACACATGGAGTAACAAGCGAGCACGGCCAACAATGGAGAAACTCGACAGGTTCTTAGCAACGGTGGACTGGGAGATGCTAGCACCCGACTGCTTCCTCCAAGCTCTGTCCACGGACATGTCGGACCACTGCCCTCTTCTCCTTGCAACAAGCGCCGGTTTCAAAGGAAAGCACACTTCGAGAACTTCTGGACGAAGCTGCCGGACTACCTCCACGCCGTGCAACGAGGTTGGCGATGTGACCCAGATATCACCAATCCCCTACGACGACTCGACGCACTGCTGCGCAACGTGGCCAAGGAGCTGCAGAGCTGGGGGCAGAAACGTGTGGGGTTCATCAAACTGCAGATCATGGCTGCCCGGGAGCTAATCCTGCAACTCGATCGCGCGCAGGAACGGCGCGCGCTATCAGAGGACGAGCTACAACTCCGAAGGGAACTCAAACAGAAGAGCCTGGGGTTGGCATCACTGGAACGTACAATTGCTCGCCTCCGCTCAAGGGTGACATGGCTCCGTGAAGGAGACGCGAACACCAAACTTTTTCAACTCCACGCCAGCTACCGGCGCAAGAAGAATCACATAGTCAGCTTGCAAACCGAGCAAGGAACGGTACACGACCACCAAGAAAAGGCAGACGCCCTGTTCCAACACTTCCAAAGCATCATGGGATCGGAGGAGGAGCGTGGCTGCACAATTGATCTAGCAGCCATTGGAACGCCAACTCGCCAGCTCGATCACCTCGACGCTCAGTTCACGGAGGACGACATGTGGGCGGCCATCAAGGCCATGCCGGCAGACAAGGCACCCGGCCCCGATGGATTCACCGCGGAGTTCTACAAAACAGCCTGGTCGGTGATCAAGTCGGACATGCTGCTGGCTCTGAGCGCGATCAATCGGATGGATCGCAGAGGCCTGCACGGACTCAATAACGCGCTCATTACTCTAATACCGAAGAAAACATAGGCCAAAACAGCTGGGGACTATCGCCCAATATGCCTAATACACAGCTTCGCCAAAATCATGGCCAAAATGATGGCCCTGCGAGTTGCGCCTGAGCTCGACAGCATTGTCGACATCAACCAGAGCGCATTCATCAAAGAACGCTCAATTCACGACAATTTCAAATTTGTCCAAGCCTCGGCCAAAATGTTCAAGCAGAAGAAAATGCCCAAAGTGCTCCTAAAACTGGACATTGCCAAAGCTTTCGACACCGTTTCATGGCACTTCCTGCTACAAGTCCTGCAGTCCGTAGGCTTCGGGCCGAGATGGCGCAACTGGATCGCAATGCTGCTGTCTACATCATCAACCAAAGTGTTGCTCAATGGCGACCCGGGGAAGCCGATCCAGCTTGCACGCGGACTGAGGCAGGGCGATCCCCTGTCTCCCATGCTTTTCCTCATGGTAATGGACGTGCTCCACCGCCTACTGCACCACTCCGCGGCAAACGGCATGTTACAGCCCATTGGCCACCGCGCCATAGCGCACCAATGCTCACTCTATGCGGATGATGCGATGATCTTTGTTGCGCCTACAGTGCAAGATCTCACCACAATGACAGCAATCCTCGACATCTTTGGATCAGCTTCAGGCCTTCGAACCAACATGTCCAAGTGCACAGCAGTTCCGATCTGCTGCAGTGAGGAGGAGACGGCGCGAGTCCCGGAATTCCTCCCCTGCCAATTGGCACAGTTCCCGATCACTTACCTGGGCATGCCCCTGTCCACGGAAAGGCTACGCAAGGAGCACCTTGAACCGGTTGTGGACAAAGTTCGCGGAAGATTGCCGACCTGGAAATCCAAGCTCATGAACAAGGCGGGCAGACTAGCTTTGGTCAAATCAACTCTTTCGGCAATCCCCATATATCCTCTGATCTCAATCAAACTCCCGAGCTGGGTACTGACGGCGATCAACAAATGTCAGAGAGGGTTCCTCTGGGCAGGAGAAGAATCAGCCTCTGGCGGCAAATGTACAATGGCTTGGGGACGCATCGCGCGGCCGCTCCAGTACGGCGGGCTGGGGATCGTCGACCTGCGCATCGCAGGATACGCGCTTCGGTTACGCTGGCTTTGGTACCAAAGAACTGACCCCTCCAAGCCATGGTTCGGGCTGCCAATTGATTGTGAGAAGGAAATCCAAGCGATGTTCGACGCTTCTATCGAAATACAGCCAGGCGACGGCAACCTAACAAGATTTTGGACGGACCGATGGCTCGCTGTAACACACCGAACCATGAAGACAAGAACGCTGAGGGAAGCGCTCCAGAACAAGCAGTGGATCCGCGACATCACCGGGCACCTAACAATCCCGGCTCTGGTGCAGTACATCCGGCTCTGGATACAATTACAGGACGTGCACCTGCAGCAAGGAACAGAGGACCGAGTGTGCTGGAGATGGACGGCGTCGCTCCAAAACTCCGCGAAATCGGCCTACAACATGTTTTTCTGCGGCAGCACGAAGGTCGCGGGCAGCAAGTTGATCTGGAAAACGTGGGCGCCGCCAAAAACCAAGCTGTTCATGTACTTCGCCATGAACCGAAGAACGTGGACATCGGAGCGAAGGCGACGGCACGGGCTACAGGACAACGACGACTGTGCGCTATGCGATCAGTCCTCCGAGACCATAGAACACCTGCTGCTTCACTGCCCTCTTGGTCGCCAAGTTTGGTGGGAAGGCCTACAGCAAACGACCGAGGATGGCATCATCGACACCTGGAACGCAATGAGAGCGGGACTGCAGAAGAACACGCGAAAAGGGCTTGACTCCTTGTTCATGCTCATCACCTGGCACCTGTGGACCGAGAGGAACGGCCTCGTCTTCAACAGGACGTAAACACGCTGACACAGGTGATGGAAAGGATCAAAGAAGACGCCAAACTATGGATCAGTGCGGGTGCAGCACATTTAGGTAGTCTCATGTCGCGAGAGTAGGCTTAAGCATCTTGATGCGGTAGTCCTTGCGCTTGTAAAGAAAAAACCTTGTATGGACACCGGGCACCGTCAAAAATGGAAGCCGTCATGTAAGGTCGTCGACCATTTTCTATCTTAATACAAAGATACGCAGCTCTCCTGCGTATTCTAGAAAGAAAAAAAGCTAATACTCCATCAACTGTAGGGAGCTTGGATAAGTCAGAGATTTTTTTTATAAGAGTCAATGCTGAGTTTGTTAAGGTGTACTAGTAGGTATGTAGGTGCTTGGACAGTCAATGCTGAGTACAGTATGTTATTCCATTCGGTTATTCTTCTTCCAGTTGTCGTCCTTCTAGTTATAGGCTACTAGAACGTACGTACTGTATGAACTTGTGCTCTTGTAGAGAGAAAAAAGAATTCTCAAACTGTCGTGTACCTACTGGTAGTAGAGCGGATGACGTACGTAGTCCACCGAAACAGTTGACGTCGTGACAGCAATTTGGAGGCAGACAGACCCATAGAGCATCTGAGGACTGAGGTTAATCACTTTACTTGTTCAGACACTTGGCGCGGCTCACTAAACTGGAAATCGGCGTCGTGCCCTCTTGACTCAAAGGAGACGTCGAGAACATCAAGATCGAAAGCCAAGGAAAATGAATGAACGTCGAGATCAAACAAAAGTTACATGATGTATATACGTAGTAAAAAGGATGGAGCTGTGTTAGGGAAAAAAGATGACGACTTCAAATGAAAGTGGCACATATAATAAAGCTATCTGGAAGGCGAAAATCCCCCTAAAGATGAAGATTTTTATGTGGCTTGTTGAGAACAAAGCCATTTTGACTAAAGACAATATGGTGAAAAGAAAATGGCAAGGTGATCCGGTATGTTATTTCTGTAATCAGAATGAAAATGTCGATCACCTGCTGTTTGAATGTGTGATCATGAAGGTTGTCTGGGGAGTAATAGCAAATTGCTTTCACTCTCCAAGTAGACCATCTTCCTATGAACAGTTTTGGTCCTGGATTAAACAAGCCCTTCCAGGTGGTGAGGATTTTTACATGATTGGTCTGGCAGCAGTGTGCTGGGCAACCTGGAAAGCTAGGAATAAGGCATGTTTTGACAAGATCTTGATAAAGCACCCTTGTGACATTATAATTTCTGCTTGTGCATATATGCGCTACTGGGCAGGTTTGAGCGGTGAAGAAGCTAAGACTGTCTTGCTGGTGGGAGCTGAAGCAATGATGAAGGCGGCCCTGACAGTCATGAAGAGGCAGAAGAGGGTGCAAGGGGCGAAGCTAGATAGAGCTACCCGAGTGCACTGGCACCAGGGAAGAATTATAATTACAATGATTAGTACCTAATTTCCACCTCATAGGCACCACCAAAACTCATTCATGTGCACTCAGTGGCACTCGGCTTCTCCCAGCTCTAGCTTCGCCACAGTGCAAGACAGACCAAGTATAACGGCGCCAGAAGACGAAGAGGAGGAAGACCCACCACAGACCTGAAGCCCAATCTTCACCTGCTTTATGCCTAGAGTTGCAGCTGTTGTCTGCTTTTTGTGCTCTATGAATACTTTTGGCACCTGGTACTGTCTGTAATAGGGCTAGTAGGCCTCACCTGTCCCCAACGGGGTTCCTGAATCAGTTACCTCAGTTGGGGGCAGGGAAGGGCAGTAGTCTCTTTTCCGCACTCTTTGCTTTTTCGTTGTATCTTGTACTGCTTAAAATTGGACCCCCGTCTCCTAGGAGGGGGAAACCCTCGTATCGAAAGAAAAAAAAAAAAGATGACCTGCCGCACAAGTCTACACTCTACACTAGAAGAAGGAAATACTTGTGGCAATTAGAAGTGGCATGTGCATGCATTAACAGTCTAAAACAATGGTCATTCATTCTGTCATTTTACACGCTGCAGGGTCGCAGCCGTGGAAGGGACCACGCGTGACCTGCACGACAATACACCAGCTGCACGTATATAACTGTCCGTTCCAGGGACCTCATTGCACGTAAAATACGCAATTGAATGTGTATATATGTGTCAACTGTAAAATACGTCAACCTAAGAACAAGTGGAATTTTTGTTTCTCTTTTGCAAGCTGCTTGAGCGTTGAACAAGGATTGTAGTGCCCTTGCAGCACGGTGCAGCGTTTACATCATTTTTAGTCATATCCATCGAATGGAATCACATCACACACAGTTGGCATTTACATGAATTTTTGTGGTGGTTGAGAAAAAAATCAGCTGTATATATGGTCACCGTATTCCAGTTGTCCCTACAAATGTGACAGATGGATGATTCGGAGGAACCAAATTTTATTTGTCAAAACACAAATGACGACAACAACAAATTAAGGTACGATAATTAGATGGTTTGTGGTGGAACCAACCCACCCGGTATAGGTCCTAGACTCGACATGTGCATTGCATTTATGATTAATTATTGTTTCAGTGATAGACGATGTCCTCCTCGATAGAGATGCTTCTATGACGACTTCGTATATCTCAAGAACAACCAGTTACATGTGTACGTCGCCACGAGTATATCTAAACTCTAACCATGAAGAAAACTACTCCTCGGCCATCATCGTATGGCGCCACAAGTAGCTCTCCGTCCTAGACGTGTTGACCATCTCTGAATTCTGGATTCTACACGGAAGAAATTCTTTGTTTTTTTTCTCTTATCATTTCACAACCTGTCACTGTACTAGTATGAACAATTGAACATCGAGTTCGATGGCAAACTTTTGCCATAAAAGTTCACATCTCCTTTTTCGTTTCTCGTTTATTTCAAGTGTTCCGTTCCATTTCAACTAAAACGTAGCTGGAGGTCACAATTAGTCAAGAATCTTATTGATAAAAAGCTTTCATTAGCTTCTTTTACCAAAGGTCTTTTGACACCAGATATATGGTCAATTATTGAGGGAACTTGATATCTGGCTTAAACTTACCTATAAATTAAAGTGACGTGTAGGTCTACATGTTTTTTTATTAAAAAAATAGTGGATTTAAAATACTACTAGTTGAGTGAGACATGAATAGAGCAATTTCACACATCAACACTGGACCTTCAGACATTGACTGGAAAAAAATAGTAGCTACAAGTTATAGGTAAGTTTGAGAGAACAGGGCAAAAGCGACGCTGATCAGAGATCGACACGTACCATATCGATAAACCAGTCGGTGCAAGAATCACATCCCAATGGGCACACAAACAACCTGAGAGGAACCTTGATGAATCACAGCTGCTAAAAGGTTGTTTGATTGGCAGAGATATTGGCACATAGTAAACAAAATCATGGCGATCAGGCACTTAATTGAAAGTTGGATGCGTGATATTTTCAAATTTTGTCAATGCCACTGATCATTGGCGGCGTACTGATCATGCCATCCAGAAATGTTGCAGCCTGCTTCAAGGTCTGAGGTGTTGTGGTTGTTGCTTTCATGCAACTGATGCAACTGTTTTTATCTCTTTTTTTTTCACCTAACGACTGGCGTCATATCCATTTTCTACACATCGGAGCACTATTTTTTATTCAATTAGTGTTCAGCTCTAAATCTAACAAGAGAGGCAACAACCACTTAACCACAAATCCGACCCACTTGATTTGTCACTGACATGTCAACAAATAGCTTTTGTGTTTCCTGATTTCTTACTCTCGGGAAGGAATAAATAAAGCTCCAAGCTCTCCAGTCTCCAAATCACATCAGGACTTTACACTCCTCTCGTTTCACACTGCAATGGTAGAAAAAGCATGCAGTGTTTGGCTTAGGGAAGCAAAGGCGACGGAGTCTCGCTTAATTTGCGATTACTTCCAGTTGTCAGCCAACCTTTATCTTTAAAAAAGGTGTATTTTCATTGAAGCACAAGCTTTAGTCATAACAAGTGATGACCATGAGGACCTGCTTTTCCCAGTTTCTGATAGGTTGTGTGGCATTTCGCTTGTTTGTCCCCTTTCAACCCACTAGTTCCCCACTTTGGGTGCAGAAAGTTTTCTAGCAGTTTGGTAGGTGGCTAGACGGAATCAAGATTAGTTGGCCTTATCCATGAAATGCAACTTTAGGTTTTGTTTAATGTAGGAGTTAATCAGAAGCATGATTTGCATGACGGATGTACATGCTAAACTTTACATGTAGATCAGTAGATATGTTATTTCTGTTCTTATCTTTATTATATGTTCAGACTTCAGAGTGGCCCTGCCATCAAGCTTAAAATGTCGCTCAACACTACCATAAGTGCAATCAGTGTTTGTCAAGAAGCAATAAACACTTGATGCAGCATACATAGGTAACCAATAATTGACTAGGGTTTCTGATTACTTAATTTGCGTTCAATTTGTTCCTAGGAGAAAAGAGGCAGGTGCTTGTTTTTTAGAGAAAAAGGGCATTGCATTATTGTAGGAGAAAAAGGGCACAGAAAAAAGGTTCATTACAAGCAGCCTGAGCTGCCTCACAAGCAAGAGTAGTTTTATATCCAAAATAATGGCTAGTATTTTCTTAGAACTACTAGGATCCGACAGTCTAGATATATTATTTTCTATCCAACACTACTAGTCAGTATTTTATTAGTTTCTAGGTGATATAGAGGAAAATAAAAAGACTAACACACTTTAATAATTTGTTTTCCATGAATCCTAATTAGCAATCTGAATAATATCTTATGGTGTGGGCTTTTTCCAAGAGGCCGTATGGTCAGGTAGTTTTCTTGTTGGGCCGAACCAACTCCGTGTAATAAAAAAATCATTAATTATTACTTCAATATTAAAACTACCCCAAACTACTGCCAATATTTTTAGATGAATATTGGCTATTGTTTTGGATGGCAAAGTGCTCTTGGAAGTAAAAAAGAAGAACAATAAATACTAAGTTTGCTTGAACCAGTCGGGGAGGGCCCGGTCAGAGACAAACAGAGTGTAGTGTAACAACTCAGTTGATCAGGAAGTTTTTTTTTTTTTTTTTTGCGAAGGAAAAGCGATATATTGATTATCCAAGGCATTTTACAGAAAAGACCCTGGAAGCCTTACAAATTACATCTTTATCCCTAACCCTAACCAGACTTGGATGGAGCTCAGATCCGCCGCCGCCGCCGCCGCCGCCGTACGCCGGAGACCGCCGGACCCCTCCCTCCAACTTCCTCGCGAGCACTCTTTGAAAGAAAAGCCAGAGGAGACAGCAGCTCAACCTTCCTTGAACCGCATGAGCAAAAGCCGAACGAGCTTGGGCCGCTGGCGAGCAAAGGGGAGAGGAGGGGCTTGAACCCGACGAGAAGGCCATCGCCGTCGTCCGCCACCGCCGACCGAAGAGAGACACCAACAAGAGGCTCCTGTACAATAGGCCACATATCCACCACCGACCCCGGAGCACCGCATCGATGAGGCGAGGACGAACCTGAGCCACAAAATCCCGCGCCGCCGTCGACGCCATCGCCTCGTCGACGTCAGCTGGAAAGGAAGCCATCCCCCTCGCTAGAGCACGAAGAGGAGGCACCCTCGAGCAATCCACGCCGGAGAAGAAGGGGAAACCAACGGAGCCGAAGAAGAAGACCATGCCGAAGCAGATCCACCTGGTCCCCGTCATCTTCTTCCACCGCCAAGCACTCGAGGGGAAGGGACCGTCGCCAAGCTGCCGGCTCCGGCCAAACTACCCTAACCCTAATCTAACCTAACCCTAGGGAGAGAGGGAGGGTGGAAAAGGGAGGGAAAGGAAGCCACCCGACGGCGACACCGACGATCCTCAGTCCTCCGGAGGGCCGCCGGAGGGCGAGGGATCGAGCAGCGCCGCCGCCGGAGGAAAACGCCCGCTTTTCGCCTCCTCTGGTTGTCGGGGAAGGGGAAAAGGGGAAAGTGCAAGCTCAGGAAGTTGAATTTGTGTTCAATTGTGAAGTTACTCTCGTGGACACATGAGTTAGATATCATGTTAGTTTAGCAACAGATGCTATAGTATTTCTACTTCAACACCATCATTCCATCAAGCTAGCATGTCCTAGTCCAAAATCATGTACATGAGCAAGTAAAGGAAAACAGAGTTTCTAGGCTTCGCGACAAAGAGAGAGATAGAAACAGAGTTTCCGGAACGCAGTCAAGCTCACTCGTCCTTTTTGACATCTTGACTCTAAGGTTTGGGCATGTTTTCCACCCATTTCCTACTTTATCCTCAGTAAGCAACATGAAATGAGTCAAAGAGTCAAATGAAATCAAACTAACTAAAGAAGAAAAAATAATGGAATTTTAATCTAGAAAAGGAGTCATGTATTAATAGCTGCAGTCAAAGAGTTCTACTCCGATAGAATGATAGTCTGATGAAGTGGCCATACGCCCCTATTAAAATGTGGCGTCACATTTGCTCATAGATTTTCTATATATTAAATTTCTTGCCCTACGTGCAAGTAGTCAGTCTACTTGTAAAAATCCATACTACTAAAATGTGGCGTCAAATTTGTTCAGAGATTTTTTTTGTTCTCTATATTTCTTACCCTACGTACAAGTAGTCAGTCTACTTATTGGGCAGTGATCACTGATGAAAGCTACGCGACCGTCAAACACGCATGTGTGTTAAGATGCTCGCTGCATTCCCGGTTGCATCGCTGCCGCAGTTCCATTTCTGCACTTTTCGCCGAAGTTCTGCTCATACCACAAAGGCATGTAGAATATGAGATCGACATGTCAAGAACAATGTAAATCGATCCCCCATCCCAGCATTCTCTTCTCTCTGAAATTGACCAAATTTTCCGTCAAGTGCGTGAAGAGATCCGCAGAATGCAGGCATGCACGAGGAATCGCCGTCTCTTTCAATTTCACCTAATGAGTAATGACTCGTCATATAACTATTTAAAGTTTCAATTAAATCAGAACGGCGACGTTGAGTGCCGCCGATTTGCTGCCGGCGGCGCCGGCCGTGATAGGCGGGCGGATTGGAATACTGCCGTTGATGACATACTGCTAAGTACTTAATCAGTGTTTGGATAGTCAAAGTTTGTGCTTAGTTTTTCAGTTCTGTGATTTGTCTTTCCTTCTAGATATATATAGGCTATGAACTTGTGCAGTCGTAGGTAAGAAAGGAAGTTGTGCTGCATGTAATTTTCAGTACAGCTGTTGTGCAAAATGTATCTGCATTTTTTTTTCCACGTTTTTAGCACTGCTGTTCTAACTGAATTTTGTCAAACTTATGGTTGTATTGTACCTACCAGTTCCAAATATAGTTGACATGCTAGCACTTTGGAGGCAACAGACCGCGAGACTGACGATGATCTCAGGTCGGCCGTCGTCCACTCTTTTGGGCACTTGGCGACTTCCGATACAAGAAATATGCCTCTACCTAGCTTTACCGACAAAGAAATTCGATATAAAATAAAATTACCGGAAAAAATGTAAACTTCATCTTCTGGAAAATAGAATTGGAAAAGCAACGGTCCCTGCAATTAATGGGCTGGATTATATATCGCACGTGCAGAAATGCTTGTTCTTCCAAGTTCTCTGTACATGCGTATCAGTCTGAAATACTGGTCTTCATGACTGCGAGCTGCAGACACAAGAGAGAAATAAAAATAAAAATAAAAATAAATAAATTCCATGTTAGCAAATGTTTTCCTACCAGTAAACCGTACGTCAAAGGAAGAATGGAAGAGGAAGGCCGGCCACCATCGCAGCATCATTTGCCGGCAAACCAGGGCATGCCTTCTCTGTTTTCCGGAAAACCTTTATTTTGGTTACACACTTACACCGAAGAAATTAAAGCAGATGAAGATGCAGCCCACGCTTTCGTGAATTCTACTAACTAAATTCACATTTTCTGGTTTGGGACATTTTGTACACCTGTCGCTACGCGAGACATCTATCAAGGACAGAAGCCTGGGGCGGCAAAGTAACGTCAATGTCCTGCACATACACAAACAGCTAAGTATTATAGCTGTCATCACTCTTGATGATGCACCATCTTCAGCATGTCACCAAGCGCCTACATATCATTCATTCATCAGCAATAGCAAGCTATCTAGTGTGGCGTGCCAGTCATCCTCATCTTATACAGTTTCTATATATATAGAACATCCCAATCCTAGCTTTTTGCTCCATGATGGTGTTGTACCTATCCAAACAAGCCTCTTAGAGCAACTGAAAGGCAACAAGCTTCTTTACCACTTTGCCTCCACAAAAATTGGAAGCTAAATCAACATCTTCTATCCCTCAAACTATATATTTTTCTTTACGGATGTGAAACAAACAAACAAACAAGGCGTGTTGGAGTGACGCACTAGCTCTCACATTGTTCACATGGTTATCTTGCTTGCAATAGCCAAAGAAAGGGGCATTTGCCGTCACTGGCATGGTGTGTGGGTAGTGATATGGGTGATCGAGATGTTTTTTCCCTAGATGCATGCGTTGGATAGGCACATCGATGGGCCAAGGGGGATGCAGCGTGCAGGTAGGAAGGTCGCCGCCAGAGATGTCGAATATTTATTAAGTTCGATTGTCCAAGTTCAACTGTTTGTGTGGCTTCCCATATGTTTGGGTCCGTATCGTCGATCTATACCGTCAAACGGCATATCTAGTGGCTTGCATTTCTTGTCAAACTTTTTTCCACGTTAGGATTCCTCCTGGTCAAGCTTTCTTCCACATCCAACGAGCGTATGTACTGCTGAAATTAATTGTTCAGATGCTATTGCGACCAGAGGATGAATTAAGTCACCATTTCGTGGTCCATATCAGTCTATCTCCCATGCCATAGCTATATGGAGCAGGCAGTCATTTTAATTTCCTGATTGATCTAATTGTTTGGTTACACACTGTACAGCTACACAAATCAAGTTTTTAGCTAGGTGATTGCATTAGCCGATGCAAAATAATTAAAACTAAAGAACACAGCGGCTAATTAACATCTGAAAAAATAAACAGGAAATATAGGAGGGTACTTTGGGTTGCTCACATGGGGCTGTTGATAACCTGCATCCCTCTGACAGATGATCTTTCAGCTGTACTGGCCGCTGCTATGAATTTCGTTCCAAAATGGTTTGTACAAGAGTCACATGCACCCACTCCCATAGGCCTAAATCCTCCTGTAATCAAGGCTAACAAAGTACTAATCCTTCGTAAAGCTAGCTTTCGTCGTACGGAACAATGGAACATGCGCAGATAAATTAAACCACTGTGCAAAGAAACGTGTGCCAATTCGACTGATTGATGATATGTGTCGATATATTTTTGCACTTGGTTTCCATGTGAGTCGGAAAAGAATGCTTTAATAATACCTATCCCTAGTTCGCAAAAAAAAAAATAAAAAAAATAATACCTATCCCTCTTGTGTGTGCACAACTATGTAGCTACTGATTGCAATCTAAAATTAACTCAGAATAAAAGGAAGGTTTTCATAAGTAGTAGGTAGTAAAATTGGATTCAATTGGAACCATATGGAGAAGGATGTACAGCTACAAGACATGAAAAACTTTGCTACTTGTCGCCGCATTGTATTTTGGATTTTTATGTTTCTTTTTTAAACCAATGGGCACGCATATACAGAGCTTGACGAGTTAATTTACACACAGCCTCAACCACAAAATGATTTTATACTCTCTCTCTCTCAAAAAAAAAAAAGAAAAATAAGTGATTTTCAGACTGATGACTTGATGCCACAGAAGATCCTTACGGAAGATGTGTGACTTGGCGAGAGACCCCATCACATCGCTGATGCATCCATCCCGGTCTTGGTCTTCTCCTTTCTCTCTCTTTTGCCTTTTGCCCTCTTCTTTCTCATCTCAGTTCCATCGCCTGCACGCAAAAACCCTATAAAAGGCATCCCAGTTCTGCTCCGAATCTTCCAACCTCCCTTGGCACCTGGGCGCTTCCTTCCCCTTTTTTTCTTTCTTTCTCCACCTGATTCTATCGCTCTCTCCTTGTCGTCTAAAACAACAATGGAGATGGTGCTCCAGCAGAGGGGGAGCAGCGGCGCCGCCATTACCGGAGCGTCGACCACGCAGCCGGCGAAGATGATGAAGCAGGAGGAAGAGGAGGAGGCGGCGGGCGAGCTCCGGCGAGGGCCGTGGACGGTGGACGAGGACCTGACTCTCATCAACTACATCGCAGAGCACGGCGAAGGCCGATGGAACGCCCTCGCGCGCGCCGCCGGTACGTGTTCATCATCTCAGTTCCATCGATCGATCTTCCTATGCACATGGTTCAATCTTACTATTGATTCATTTTGTGCGTCATCAGTGTTTATCTGCAAAGAAAAGAAGTGTTTATCTGCAGCAACAGGGAGTGTTGTGTCTGGGTTTCTGTAGTATAATCAGTTCAAGGATCACTAGCTAGGTACTAGGACTAAGATATTGTAGATAGAGTAGAAGTTTCTTCACACCGGTGCAACTTGCCAGCAAATGGATGGAACAATCATTAGAGCAGCCATCCTGTGTCTTGGTTGTTGATAATAAAGTAGTGCTAGTCTATTTGGGCGCATGCACGCCTACATCTATCTCCTCCGGTGGGCTGACGCGACCGGAGATGGTTTATTTGGCGATCAACATCCTTGCACGAGGCACAAAACTGATTAAACAATAAACATGGGTGCAAAACTACTGAAATCCAATTAATAATAATAATCTGTGTGCACACTACTGCAGGTCTGAAGCGGACGGGGAAGAGCTGCCGGCTGCGATGGCTCAACTACCTTCGGCCGGACGTGAAGCGCGGCGACTTCACCGCCGACGAGCAGCTGCTCATCCTCGACCTCCACACCCGATGGGGCAACCGGTAATTACTTCCTCCCTTATCAATTCCGTCCTCATATAGTAATACTTTTTCTCCCTGATGATCGATCATCACAACTTATTTCCCGTTTTTCCTAATAATCTCTCATCATCATCATCTCTTGCCCAGAAGTACTGATGATTAGAAGCACTCAATTAATTGCCCGGAGCTCCGGCGAGGCCCTAGCCCGCCGAGGCAGCCGCCCTCCGCCGCTGCCCGCCGCCGCCCCCACCTCCGCCGTCGTCTTCCTCGCCCCCGCCCAACCCTGGCCCGACCGCCGTCCCCCGCCGCCCGCTCCGGCGGCGTCCCCGCCGCCTCCGCCTCCGCCGTCTCGCCCGCCGCCACCGCCGGGCCGGCCTCCCTCCCCCGGCCCCCTTCTAAGTCCGGCGATACTCCGGTGAGCCCCCAACCCCAACCCCGAACCCTAACCCCCTAACCCAACCTCGCCGGAGGAGCTCCTGCTCGCCGGAGATGGGGAAGAAGCCAGATTTGGTAGTGGAAGGGGGAGAAGGAGGAGAAGAGAAAATTCGGGTGGAAGCCTCCTCCAAAATGCCCGAGTGGATTATAGCAATCCCCATTTGAAATGCTGACTATATTTTTGTGTGAACTACGACAAACGTATATCTAGGTATTTGATCCGTGCGCTACGCGTATGCATGGTCGGTCGGCAGTTTTCGTATTTGTATTCTGTTGTTTCTTTTTTTCTTTTGTTTTGTTTTAAATACTGGCAGAAATGTATGGTCCAACTGTACAGTACGTAGCAGCAGTCACATGTATTCTGTTGAGTGCTGACGATCGAGCGTACACGCTCTAGACGGGTCGGCAACGGCAAATATCGAAGCGTTGTTTCGTGTCAAGTACGTATGTATGACCTTTTTTCGAACCGGGCATAGCCCCCTTCCATTAATTGCTTAACGGAAAGATACAAGAGTTTGTGGAGAGTTGTAGCAACTCCCCGAAGTAGCAAAGTATCACCTAGGTAGAAAGTTGAAAGAAAGATAGTCAAGACAGCAGAGGTCTAGATAGCTATTACAGAAACGTTGGACTCCTCGAACATCAGCACAAACAGAACAGAAAGTATCAGGTAGACGACAGTCTTCTGTTGGAATCGCTGGCTTCATTCTTCCGTCATATCAGCTGGGGGAGGGATGCTGACTCCTTCTTCGTCTTCCTCCTGGTACTGCAGCATCAGCACTGGACCTGGAGCTTGAGCTTGGCGTTGAGCGTGAACCGCCGCCACTGTGCTGAGGAGGCCTTCCACACCTCTGATAAGATCGTCTTTGGACAGGCCCGAAAGGAGATCTGCCCAGTATTTAAGAAAAGAACAAGCATGATAAACTATTTCTTTAGGGTCAGAAATCAACTTGTCATCAAAAGTAGCTTTGTTCCTGGTTTTCCAAATTGCCCAGGTTATGGCAGCCAACCCACAAACATAGAAGGCTTTGCCGCCTGGTAGAAATCTTTTGATCCATCTGTAGTATTGATCAGTTGAGTTAGGGATACAATCAGCCCCAATGCATAGGCCTACATATCCCCATACAGTTTTGGCAATAGGGCAACCAAAGAACAGATGGTTAGTGTTTTCAGATTGGGTGCAGAAGCTACAAGTATCACTGCCTCCCCAATTTCGTTTTTTCATATTGTCCCTGGTTAGTAGGGCTTGTTGTTCCAACAACCAGACAAAAATTTTGATTTTTAGTGGTATCTTTGCCTTCCAGATATGTTTGTTCTTTTTGTCAGGAAGAGGGTCATGAAGCCATTTGTAGGTGGACTTGACAGAGAAGGTGCCGTTGCCACTAAGTTTCCAAATAGCTTTGTCTGGAACATTATTGAATGGGAAAGCAAGTATTGATGTCATTATGTTAGCCCACTGATTTTGCATTTCCTGGGAAAACCATCTCCTGAATGAGAGATGCCAGTTCTGGGCTTTACATATTTCTACCAGAACCTGTTTGTCATTGCAAATATTGTATAGATCAGGATAAGTTTCGGCCAGAGGTCTCTCATTTAGCCAACTATCCTCCCAAAACCGAGCAACATTACCTCTACCAATCTTTATTTTCCTGCCAGCTAGATACAGATCTTTGACTTTAAGTAAGTCATACCAACATGGTGAGTCATCACTTTTGTGTTTAACTGTAGCTATTGTGGCATTGGTTAGGTATTTTTTCCTTACAATCATTTGCCATAAACCCTCTTCATTTTCTAATTTCCACCACCACTTTGTTAAGAGGCTAATATTCATTTTCAGAAGATCCTTGATCCCTAAACCACCTTTGTCTTTAGGTAGACAGATCTTTTCCCACTTAACTAAATGGTACTTTCTCTTAGTGCCTCCACCCTGCCAGAAGAAAGTTCTTCTGTGCTTTTCCATTTTATTCATGGTTGTTTTTGGCATCAAAAACATAGACATGTGGTAGGTGGGCACATTAGATAAACTGGCATCGATTAGGATTGGCCTGCCTCCAAAGGACATGGTTCCACCTTGCCAGACATCAAGTTTTTTCTCCATTTTCTGGTCTACAGGGCACCAATCACTAATTTTGAGCCTAGAAGGGCTCACTGGAACTCCAAGATACTTAATAGGGAATTGTCCCACTTGACAGTGAAACAAGTTAGCATATTCTAAAGCAATATCAGAATCGGCACCCAACATTATTACTTCACTTTTCTGAAAATTAATTTTTAGGCCAGACATGAGCTCATATAAGTATAACAGCAACTTCATGTTATTTGCCTTCTCCATATCATGATCTAAGCAAAGTATTGTATCGTCTGCATATTGCAGAATGGCAATGCCATTGTCACATATATGGGGGATCATGCCAGTGACTAACCCATTGCTTTGTGCTTTTAGGGTCATTTTAGTCAGACAATCAGCAGCCAGATTGAAAAGAAAGGGAGAAAGGGGATCCCCCTGCCTTACTCCTTTATGAGTTGTAAAGTAGTTACTTGTTTGGTTATTCAGCTTAACACTCAGGGTTCCATTACAGATCACTTGCTTGAACCACTGTTTCCATAAGGGACTGAAGTTTCTGATTTCAAAACATTGAAAGAGGAAGTCCCAGTTTACCTTGTCGTACGCCTTCTCAAAATCCAACTTGAGAACAACACCGACTTGTTTTTTCCTTTTTACCTCATGTAGGATTTCATGAAGGGCCATGACCCCATCCATAATATTCCTATCTTTGATGAAGGCGTTCTGGCATTTATCTATCAACTTGTCCATAAAAGGATCTAGTCTCAAAGTGAGAACCTTAGTAATCCATTTGTATATACAATTTAGAAGACAAATGGGTCTAAATTGCTGTATTTTTTCAGCATTGGGGACTTTAGGAAGCAGGGTGATGATGCCATAGTTTAGCCTACTGACATCCAGTCTGCCATGATAAAAGTCATCAAAAAGGGCCACTATATCATCTTTTATGATTTCCCAGTTTTTCTGAAAAAATTCTATGGGCATGCCATCAGGCCCAGCTGCTTTGTTAGTTTCCATGTCAAATAGGGCAAATTTGATCTCTTCTTCAGTAAACTGTCTATCAAGCTGTTCATTATCAGTGGCAGAGAGCTTTTCATCATCTGACCAGAGATTAGGGTCTATAGGGATTAGGTTACCAGGGGCTTTCCCAAATAGCTCCTTGTAATAAGAAGCTGCATGATTAAGCAGGTCTTTATCCCCAGTGATGGTCTCATCACCATTTTTTAGACTATATATAGTGTTTTTTCTTTTCCTACCATTGGCAATTCTATGAAAATAGTCAGTGTTGTTGTCTCCCTTAAGTAACCAGTTTGAAGAAATTCTCTTAGCCCAATATAATTCTTCATCAGAGTACATATGCAAGATTTCAGCTTGTAGGAAGGCTTTCCTCCTATATTGTTCAGATGACAACAAGTCAGCTTCTTCCTGGGCCTCCAAGGAAGCTAATTCTGCTTTTATTTCATTTTTCTGTTTCTTCTTTTGGCCAGCCAGATTATAACCCCAACCTTTGAAGTATTTTTTAATTTTCTTGATCTTATTATGAAGTTTGTCAACAGAATTGTTGGATGTACAGGTTCCTGCCATATTCTGGCAACTTGGTTTTTGAAATCAGGGTGAGCAAACCAAGATAACTCAAATCTAAATGGCCTAGGTGATTTGTTCTTCCTAACATTGTCAGAAAGAATCAGCATGTTATGGTCAGAAATTTCTCTTGAGATTTTATGTACAAAGGCAAGTGGAAATAAAGACTCCCATTCCTTATTCATTAGAACTCTATCCAACTTTTCTAAAGTTGGTGGAGTCAGATTGTTTGCCCAAGTGTACAGACCACCACTCATGGTGAGTTCTCTCAACTCATGAGTGTGGATGACTGCATTGAAGAGATCTGAGTATTGGGATAAAGGTCCCTCTTTGTTCTTCTCAAACGCATATCTCAACAAATTGAAATCCCCACCTGCGATTGCAGGTAAAGTATTATGAGAGCAAAAAAGAGAAAGTTCAGTTAAGAATTCTGCTTTGTCCTCTTCTTGGGGAGGTCCATACACATTCATTAAGCCCCATTCCTTATTAGAACTTTTGTCCATTATTGCCATTGCTAGAATATATTTACCTTTCACCACTTTAATAACATCAAAGGTATCCTTATTTATACCGGTTAACAGACCACCAGCCCTACCTCTTGAAGCAATCCAGTGCCAAGTGAATTTATCTTGAGGATCAATCTTCCTCAGGAAAGTTGCAGAGTAATCTTTTTTTATTGTTTCTTGAAAGCAAACAAAATCAGGACTGTACTCAGAGAAAAGATCTTTGAGGCAGGTAGACATACCTTTTTTGCCTACCCCCGTAACATTCCAAAAGATTCCTATCATTTATAAATTTCTTTATTTTTCTTTCTTACCTCCCTCACAGGCCTCTGTGAGATAACAGGAGGATTTGAAGGTCCTGATTTCAGAGACCGTTTCTTAGATTTCCTGGTTTCCATTGGAGTTTTCACTTTTTTAACATTATTCTTCTTAGCACTGACCAGAATAAAATCTTCTGGGTCAGAAGTCTCACCCTCAGCCATCCATTGAATGAAATTACTAGAGGATTCATCTATCTCATTATTAGAAATAGGTTCAGGAATTGAGTTGACGACTTTCTTAGCATCAAGGGCACATCTAGCATCTTCAAGGTTTCTTAGAAGATTAATGGTTTCAAAGTCATCAGTGTTAAGAGTTGCACCCATATTAATAGCCTTATCTACTAGAGCATCATCAGATAAAGCAGAGAACAAATTATGATTATTCACTGAAGCAGTAGGGGGGCAGAGGGAGTGGGGGTACCTTCAAGGTTGCGTTTCTTCTTTCTCTTTTCGGCCATCTCAGCGACTTTCATGGTTTCCCCAGCAAGTCTCTTGGAGTGCCTCACTGATTCTTTCATCGGTTCTGGAATTGCTTCCTCCACCTCTTTGAGCTCTACTGCTTTGCCAATGACAGCTTGGATCACGCCCAGAATGACCTCACTCTGAGTATCCAGTGCCTGAGAAGCAACCTCTGAGTTACACCAGTTTTCCAGCTGAGTTTCAGACTGGGTATCCTTTGGCTGAGAGTCAATTTCTGAGTTACAAATACCTTCCAGTTGGGGTTCTTTCTGCTCTGATTTTTTGGAGTCATCCTCAGGTAGAGTAGATCCTGAGGGGTTCAGAATTGTACCCAGAACATCCTTGCCATGAGGCAGGTCATGAGATACGGAGCACTTGGCCATCCAAGTTTGATTCCCAGCCTGCTTGCTACATTCACCACCTCCAGAGTTATGAGCATTCTGTTGGGGCTCATCATCCAAAAGGTCCTCATCATCATCATCACTCACATCCAGATTGAGAATGGCATCAATCTTGTCCCCATTCTTATTGTCATCCATTTTGGGGTCATTGGGAAGAAAGGGGTTTGAAGTCTTCATTGCATCAGACATTAGCTTGCCTTGATTGCCAGGCTTGCCTTTGGACAGACTTATCTTGGGGGGAGCAGAGACCAGGTGTAGAGTTGAAGCAGTCTTCCTGTAAGTTTTGTTACCACTAACCACCAGATTTGGATCAGTTGGATTTGGTCTTTCAGAGACTTTTGCTTTCTTGGGAGTCCTCTCACCAGAAGCATTGTCCTGTCCATCCTTCCTGTCTTGATTCACTTGAATCGTGGAAGCCACATTTGGTTCAGGTTCAGTGATGACAACCTCTCTTTCAAACTCAAAGTCATAGAAGAAGTTCTCAATCAAGCCTTCAACAGTAGCAGGTACTTTGGTGATATCCCTACAACCAATCTTTATCTTAACAAACTCCTTGAACAGACTTGTTTCATCAATCTCCAGGGTCTTACCAACCAAAGAACCCACATAAGCTGCAACAGGTTCAGACCTACTTTCATAAGGAATTTTCCTGACTCTGAACCAGGCAGATTGCAGAGCTCCTTTAGCACCAACAGCAGGATCCCATGCTCTAATGTTGATACTAGCATTGGCAGTCTTCATTTTCAGGCTTTAAAAATGTGACCACTCTTCTATCTTCCTGGGGTTAAGGAACCTCATACTGAATTGCTTATCATTCCATTGTTTAACATGACATCTCCAACCAGCAGTAAAGATAGCTTGCATTTCTTGCTCAATTTGTCTAGGCGTAGCTGACCCTTCAGTAACAGTAATCAGAGTAGGGATGGCAATGGGTCGGGTTCGGGGTCGGGTAATGCAAAAACCCGCCCGACAACAGAAAGAGCTCGGGTAGAATTTGAGACCCGCACCCGGACCCGCGGGTGGAATTTCAGACCCGGACCCGTCGGGTGTCGGGCGGGTTTCGGGTACCCGTCGGGTCCGCGTGGCTGGGGGAGGCGGCGTAGCAACGCGAGAGCGCGCGCGCGACTGGGGACCCCTGCGCCGCCGCGGGAGGACCGGAGGAGGACGCGTAGCACGACGTCTCAAGCAGGCACGATTGAGCTGGGAGCCGCGGCGAGCGGGAGCCGGGAACGGGCGCTCACGGCGGGGCCTGGCGGCGCGCGGCCTTGGGCGCCACCAGGTTGGGTCGCGTGGACGGCGCTGGGCGGTGTCGACGGCTGAGGCTGAAGCCGGGCGCGACGCGGTGGTGGAGCGACCTTGCCGTGCCCAGCCAGATCCACTACCAAGAACAATGATTTTCAGATTTTGAGTCAGGGGAATGATGGAGGAGCCAGCTAGTATTCGATTTTGCCAGTTTGTGAGTGCGATGGACTTTGATTAGAGATGTGTGGGAGCAGCGAGCTTAAGGAGGCCATGGCAATGGCGGAAGAGGCTCGTGGGCAGGAGAAACACGAAAGAGACGGGAGACTTTTTTTTTCTTGAGGAGAAAAAAGAGACGGGAGACTTTGTTTACTGGGCCAGTATGCAGCAGCCCACTTTAACCGTTCTCATTTCTTTCTTTGTTTTTTTGCTAGCGACTCTGGACTGGGCTAAATGCGGTGCTGGGCTAGACTGAAAGTTAGATATATGTTTATTTCGGGTACCCGACGGGGCACCCACGGGTGGAGAAAAAAACCCGCCCCGTACCCGTCTTAACTCGGGTCGGGCACGGGTGCAACCCGCGGGTAGAAAATTGAACCCATACCCGTCCCCGTCGGGTTGGGTACCCGACGGGTATCCGAAACCCGACCCCGAATTGCCATCCCTAAATCAGAGCTGTACTGTTCCTTTCTTTCAGAGCAGTTGTGTTGGACACATTCTCAATCGCAAAGAAACCGTTGCCATCTGACTGAGCACCACACAGTTGTGCTACATAATCCCAAGGTTTGAGCTCAGGACAGAGTTTAACCCCATGATTAGCTACCTTACAGAACTTGCATTTGCTGGCATAAGGACAAGAATCAACTCTATGTGCTGACGCCCCACAGATGAAACAAGCTACATCGTTGTCAATGTGCTGCCTATTGCTCTGATTCCCTTGGAATCGATGTTGAGGAGGAGGGTAGGGATTGTTGCGATTACCAACAGCACGGTTCTCATATTTCTCCTTGTCCTTCCACTGAGTCTGCTTGGGCTCTGGCCTCGGCTCAACTGGCTGTTTTCCCTGGGCTTTGGCAGCCGCTTCCTCCCACTGATCGCGCCCTTCGTTGCCTTGTCCCCTGCTTGTACCATCATCTTGCTTAGCTTTGAAGCCTTCTCCGACCTCACCTTCCTCAGTAGGTCTTGGAGGCTCGTTGTTGGCTGGAACCCTAGCTCCATGACCCTGGTTCTCCGAGGTATGGCCTCCAGGGTTGTAGTTGCCGTTACCATAACGGTTGTTATCGCCGCCTCCGCGACCGCTTCTTCCACGGCCACGACCTCGATCCGGCCATGGGGTTGTGCGTTCCGAGCCCCTCCCGTAGTGAGAAGACCCGTACCCGCCTCTCCTTCCTCCTTGATCCATCACCACTTCAACCACCGAAGCTTTGGATTTGGGGGAAGAAGCAGCAATCTGTGCGAACGATCTCGTATCGCCAGAAATTGTGCCGACCCAATCTTGGTTCGGGGTTTGAGGTTTTGCCTTTGGGAAGAAGGTTTCGAGAGAAGGGAAAGTTGGTGGGAGTGGAGTAGGGTTGGGGAATTGGGGATCTTGCGGCGGGCGCTTAGGGTTAGCGACCTCCACCGAGGGATGGTTCGAAATTACCTTTGGCCCCTGCGTTGCGCGCTCCGACTGCCAAGCGGGGCCTCCATTGCCAGGCGGTCGAGCTCCGCAGATGCCCGGGAATATCCTGGAATTGCGCCACGCGTGCTTCCGTGCGCCGGGTTCACGTGACCACAGGCGAGAGAAGGGGATGAAAAGGGATGCGGAAGAAGGGATGGATTCGTCACCATGCGCGGGACGCGTGTCGGCGATCGCGACCTTGTTCCGCTGTGATGCCAGGGATGGCACCACCGTGGTTGGTGCGAGGCTGATGGGGATCGATGGTGCCCGAGCCGGGCGAGACCAAGCTAGACGAAACAACATCGCCTTCGCGTCGCTCTCATGCTAAGCTTTTCTTATGTTCCGTACGTATGTATGACTGTCTCGAGATGTTTCACAAAATAAAAATACAAATAGTACTTCAGATGGGAAAGAGATATATTGTGATTTCTTCCCCCGGGTCTACCGAAACAAAAGTTCACAAGACAAGCTCGACCTCGTTCATCTCATGCAAGGGGCACACGTATATAATTCTTGTGGGCTGGGCCCAAAATCCTCCAGTGCCCATGTCCGGCCCATGGACCTCGGCCATCCTCTGTTTTCCATTCGTGACAGTGCACGACCATACTCTGCTTCCATTCTTCGGCTCTGTTTCCCATCACGCGCTTGCTCTGTTTTCGTTTCTTGGTCGTATTGTACGTACGTCGCTTGCCTTGCATGCGCAAATGAGGCATGAAGCCATGCAGCAGAAGAAGGTAGCATACCCCAAATTAGGCCGGCCATGGCGACCTCCCCGGCGGACCCACCAACTCCATCAAGCCGCCACCATAATTACCATCCTGTCCCTCCCTCGTCATCAGAAGCGGGGTCCGGTCCGTTCGACCACCATTCCCAATCCATCCGCAATCATGGCGCGGCATCAAGCGTCGGCACCCCTCGCCGCGCTGGTGCTCCTGTTGGCGCTGCACTTGTCACCATCACCAACCACCGCCGCCGCCGCCACGGGCCCCGCCGGCGGCGCGTTCAGCAGCTGGGTCGCCGCGAACCAAGAGAGCTACGTGATCAACGCGGCGCTCTACGCCAAGAAATCCGCCGGCGACACAGGCAAGACACTCGACGCCTCGCTCGCCGCCGCCGAGGAGAAAAAACTCACCTACACCGTCGACCCCTCGGGCGCCGGCGACTACACGAACATCACCGTCAGCAACACCCGCCGAATCATCCTCGTCCTCAAGCCCGGCGAGTACCGCGAGAAACTCTTCATCAACTCGAGCAAGCCCTTCATCACGTTCAAGTCCTCGGACCCGCTAAACCCAGCAATCATAGTCTGGAACGACACGGCGGCCACGCCGACCCCGAAGGACGGCAAGCCCGTCGGCACGGTGGGGTCCACCACGGTCGCCGTCGAGTCGGACTACTTCGTCGCCTATGGAGTCGTGTTCAAGAACGACGCTCCGCTAGCGAAACCCGGCGCCAAGGGAGGCCAAACCGTGGCGTTACGTGTCTTCGGAACGAAAGCGAGTTTCTTCAACTGCACGATCGACGGCGGGCAAGACACGTTGTACGACCACAAAGGACTACACTACTTCAAGGATTGCGTCATCAAGGGCAGCGTCGACTTCATATTCGGGTTCGGCCGGTCGCTCTACGAGGACTGCCACGTGGTCTCTGTGGTCAAGGAAGTCGCGGTGTTGACAGCACAACAAAGAACCAAGTCCATCGAGGGCGCCATTGACAGCGGGTTCAGCTTCAAGAACTGCAGCGTGAAGGGGGTCAAGGGCGGGCAGATCTACTTGGGCCGGGCGTGGGGGGACTCGTCGCGAGTGGTGTACGCGTACACTGAGATGGGGGAGGAGGTTGTGCCTGTGGGTTGGGACAAGTGGAACATTGCGAAACCGGAGAGTACGGGGGTGTACTATGGTGAGTTCAAGTGTACGGGGCCTGGCGCGGATAAGAAGAAGAAGGCCAGGGTGGGCTGGGCGCTTGAGCTCACGGAGGAGCAGGCCAAGCCGTTCATTGGGACGCATAACGTGTTCGGGGACTCGTGGATCCAGCCGCCGCCGAAGTAGAAGTATCGTCTTATTTTTTGCTAGTTGCTACTAGCTAGAGATTGAATGAATGAACCCATAAAGAGTGTTCATTCGTTCGTTCGTTCAGCGCATGCAAGGCGATCAATAAGGTCGTTTGCTCTGACTAATATCATTAATCTTATTATAGTATGTATATATACTACTATGTACTGTATGTGTGTACCATTGTTAAGTAAGTACTAGTAGGTGTGGCACGTTGATTCCTCCTCTTCTGATGGAGGTGGAGGAAATTTGTACGTAGGCGTTACATTGCATTGTTGGTATAGAAAAAAAGAAACTGATGTTGAATCCGGAGGTGTCTTTGATACATGGCAGTACATTTTTGTTCTGATGCAGAACATGCATGTTCTCGAATGAACATACAAAAAAGATCGACGCTGCTCAATCCTGTCCAGGAAACGAAGCTAACGAAACACGTCAAAATTATAGAGTAGCTGACAAAAAAAAAACACCGTCGATAGAAAAAAAAGGATTCTACTACTACGTAGTATTTTTGGTGGCTCTGAACAGTTACGTAAGTCTACTGTAACAACGTCTTCAAACAGACAGACGACAAATTAAACGTCCGAGCAGTAGAGGAACGTGTACGATCGACGTCTACTAGTGATTTCTCGATCCGTACAGAAGAGGACCCTCCTGCCTTATTATCCTCACGTAATACTAGGAAAAAAATCAACTTTAAATTCAAACGTGAAATTAAAACGAGTGGACAACACACTGCCATCTTGAGCCTGTCTATCCAGCTGCCAAATCACTTGCCAAGTGCCAAAACCGCAGTCACACTCCATATGTGCACAGTGCACGTATGTATGCCTCGCGATACTTCTCCTGCTGCATTGTGTGGCCACAGAAAATATGCATGTTTTGATATACTCTTGTATATCTGAAATTTGCTCTCAGCAAATCGATGGAAAAATTATAGAGCACACATGCAGCAAAAATAAACAAAGTCAAAACAGGCAAGCCGTAAAAATCTGGCACGCACCATCCCTTCCCGCCACGTGTCCTTGTGGGTCCCACAACCAACGAACTGACACCCCTCATCTCCCGGAGCCCTCCTCCAGTTCCCGCCACTCCTATCCATTCGACACTTCTGTGCGAAAAAAAGTTCTCAGAAAAAGGAGCACAAAATACTGGCGCGGTAAACTACGGAAATGCCACTCCCGGCCTTCGTCGCGGCGGCGGCGAAGCTCGCCGTCCTGGTGGTCGCCGCCGCGACGGCGGCCAACGCGGCCTCCTTCGCGCGGTACCGCCGGCGACACCTCCGCCGCATCCCCAACCCCATCGACGAGTCCGCTGACCCCATCGCCGACTTCAGCGCCCTGCCCCGCTCCTCCTCCTCCTCAGGTCTCTCCGCACCTCCCCCTCACGAACCCTAACCTTCTTCTGTGCATTTTTCTTAGTTAGCTGTGTTAACGGTTTTGAATGACCGGTATTGTGTCCGTAGTTTGGAAGTAATTGGGTTTAGGGAACCAGAACCGAACATTTTGGTCCCCTGAATTTGTTATGAGATTATCATCGTTTTAAAGACAGAGTCGACTCTCACTTGAGTGTATTGTGACATCACTCACCGTTTTATATTGTCAATTGGTAAAATTTGCACAAAGCAGACTCTTTTTAGATTTTTTGTTAGAAAAACAAAATTGTGCTTAGCTGATCATTTACCAGACAATGACAAACAACATGGAAAATTAATTTTCTCCAGAGGATGAGAATTTTTTCTTCGGGCTAGCAACCGCGCCTGCACATGTTGAGGACAGGCTGGAAGACGCTTGGCTTCAGTTTGCAATTGAGCATTCCTGCGACGACAAGGAGGCCGTGCGCGACCAGAAGCCAACAAACGCATTGATGGCATCTGCTGGTGGCGATGGAGGCTCTCAGGTAGCTTCGAGGGTCAGGGGGGTGGAAAAGGCTGAGGATGGGGAGAAAAAGAAGCCACTCAAGGTTGCCATGGAGGCTATGCTCAGGGGGTTTGAAGCTTTTGTCGAGGGTGGAGAGTCCGGTGGCAGCGATAATTGCAGCCACAATGTCGCAGCTTGGCACAATGTTCCATGCCCGTAAGTACATGAATGTACACCTTTTCCTATAAACGAGCGCATACAGTTCTTTTTAGAGAAAATAGAGTCAACAAATTATTTCAGTCCTTAAACCTATAACTCTAATGTATTTTCTTGTTTTTTCTTAATTTGGATATGTACATCTTCATAATTTGGATATGTACATCTTCGTAGGTATACTATGTAAAAATTGATTTCAAGACTAAGATATGATTGCGTACTTTATCCTTTTATGCCAAGTCCTGTAGTCAGTTCCTTCCAGCCTTTTATTATCTCCTCAATTATTCTTTTCCTACGATTTTGGGCCAGTAATAGAAATGGACGCTCAAATGTGTGCATGCAATACCTATTTGTTCAGGCACGAGAGACTTAAATTTTGGTCTGATCCTGATACTGAGTTGAAACTTGCTAAGGAAACTGGCATCAGTGTTTTCCGTTTGGGGATAGATTGGACAAGGGTAATGCCAAAGGAACCAACAGAAGATTCCAAGAGCTCAGTAAGTCTATAGGAACCTGCTATGTATTTCAGGCACTTTCTCTGAACACTGTGCTCTTTTTTTTCTTTGTAGCATGTCCAATCTTCGCATTGGTTTGATAAGACAGCCATCACTTTTTCTAGGTAAATTTTGCTGCACTTGAGCGGTACAAATGGATCATTCAAAGAGTTCATGAATATGGCATGAAAGTTATGCTTACACTCTTTCATCACTCACTTCCTCCCTGGGCTGGAGAATATGGGGGATGGCAAGTGGAAAAAACTGTTAGTTACTTCATGGATTTTGTGAGGTATTCCTTTCTAGAAGTCAAACTTCCTGTCAATACCATTCCCTGGGTTTATCTGCTCTATTGAGTCAGTTTATGTTGTGCAGGCTTGTTGTTGACTGTGTATCAGAATTGGTGGACTATTGGGTGATTTTCAATGAGCCTCATGTGTTTGTTATGCTAACTTATTGTGCTGGTGCTTGGCCTGGTGGAGACCCTAATGCCCTTGAAGTAGCGAGATCTGCTTTGCCTACTGGTGTATATAATCAAGCATTGCATTGGATGGCTATTGCACATGCTGAAGCCTATGACTATATACACTTGGAAAGGTAGATAATATGTTACTTGAAATGTAATTGCTCTAACAAGCACCCATAACTCTGATTTCAATGCTTGGGTGTGTGTTCCTCCACATTTTCTAATTGTTCATTTATCGACGGACAGCAAAAGTGCAAGGAAGCCAGTCGTTGGTGTTGCTCATCACGTATCGTTTACACGGCCATATGGTCTTTTTGATGTTGCGGCTGTCACACTAGCTAATTCGTTGACCCTTTTCCCTTTCATAGATAGCATATGTGATAAATTGGATTTCATTGGTATCAACTACTATGGACAGGTAACTTCAATACCAGCTGCCTTAATAAATGGTCAGACCCTGTAAACAGCAAAATATTGATCACCCATTTTCATGCAGGAGGTGATATCAGGACCAGGCCTAAAGCTTGTGGATAATGATGAATATAGTGAATCTGGTCGTGGTGTTTATCCTGATGGTTTGTTCCGTATCCTGATCCAGTTCAATGAACGATACAAGAGCTTGAATATACCTTTTATCATTACTGAAAATGGAGTTTCTGATGAGACTGATCTGATTCGGAAGCCATACATTCTGGAGCACCTGCTAGCCATATATGCAGCAATCATCATGGTCTGTTCTTGTCATTTGTAATCAAACTTTCTTTAGAATATTCTGAGCTAGGGAGCTAGATATAACTTCCAGTCTGATACACATTATTTTGAAGGGTGTGCGTGTGCTTGGTTATCTATTCTGGACAACATCAGATAATTGGGAATGGGCTGATGGCTATGGCCCCAAGTTTGGGCTTGTTGCTGTTGATCGTGCTAACAACCTAGCACGGAAACCTCGGCCCTCGTTCTATTTATTCTCCAAGGTGAGTTTTTTCTTATTTATACTTCAGCAAAACATACTGTAACCTATTTGCCCATTTTTCGAACTAGAGTGCATTTTTTTTTCTATGCAAGGAAAACTTTCGTCTTTTGTCCAACTCACTCTCTCTCCATCCCCCCCCCCCCCCCCCCCCCCCTCTCTTTTTTTTTTGTTGGGTGTACTTGCATTTGGTAGCCCTTTAAGCAAAATGCATTTGATTTCCAGGTAGAAACATAGGTGATATGTGCAAAGGAATGAAAGCAGGACTTTCAGATTCATTTCACTCACCAATCAGTGTAATAGACATCAAAAGGAAAAAGCATAAGAAACTGTGTCATCCTCAATGTAATGAATCTTCTTCTTTGGAGAAATTGGTGAAACAATGGATCTTAAAAAGCGACTCAAAGGATCCTGCAAACCCTCCATTTCATAATGACCAAATCGCCAATCCCGCAATACGAAAGGTCGCTGAATAGGCCGATCTAGGCCACCTATATAAGCAAAAATAGGACCATGATGCTTCAGTGGAGGCACAAAACGTGGGTGTACTTCTTACAGTTTGCATTTTTGTTGTTTTTGCCTAGGCATTTTGGTAATTCAATAATAATTCCACTGCAAAGGGATAGATCAATTCAAAGATAATTCATATTTTAAAACAAAAGGAACTAAATGTCAAGAGGTGAAATTAATCTTGATTCTTAAGCTAGGAGAGCTATTAACATGCTCTACAAGTCAAATTTTGCTGCATCCTTCCTATCAAGTTGTTTTGAGCGAAAGAAACCTTTAATACATATAGATAACTTCAGTTGCTGCTAGATCAGAATGTTTGAAAGAATCACTATCTACCTGCATACATCCGACCATGTTTATCTACTGCCCTGAAAAATGGGCGTGTTTTCTTTTGAATTGCAGCTTGTTGCAGTTCCCGCCAAGCCAACGCTCTATCCTGTCTTGTAATCTTCCCAGTTGTAACTTCCTGATTCTTTTATAGGTAAGTAGGTTAATGTGGTTTCTAAACGAAGTAAATAAAAGGCTTTGGGAAATAGAAGCTTCAGTTTCTGCAGAGAATTACAACATCTTTCTATGCGTTTTATCATGATGGTAAGTTGTTGATTTCTGTTTTATACTTTTCTCTGGAATTCGTCAATGAAATGTATATTTTGAATCCACCTTTCCCCTGGCTCATAATTATGTCGTTAAGTGCTTAACCGAAGATCTTCCAGTAGTAATGCCTAAGTGCGCATGTGGCCGACAGAGCACCATTGTCTATATTTTCTATACTTACAGTGATTGTTGTGCATATATACAATTAAGTCATGTGAATTAATGAATGTTATTTCTGGCCTAAATCACTGCATCTGTCGCATGTCAACCCTACCATCATAATAATTTGAGTTACTCACTTAAATGCAGCACACTAGTTTTTTAAAATTGTGATATACACGATAGCAAATTCTCCTCAGTGAAGATATGTCCCTCATCGGTCAGTCATTACTTCATGAGCTGTCCTGTCTCCTCAATAGAATTTTTGACCTTTTTATTATATCATGGTTCACAGTTGCTGTAAGGAAATAAATATTCTCAGAAAGTAGGAATCTTTATACCACATTTAAACTTATAAGCTAAATAAGTACTTCACAAGTCACAGCAGACTAAGTTGTCAGCAGAAGATCCAGTGATAGGCGGGGCTCATTAAGTGAAGTTGACACGCAATCACTCGTGTTGATAGGCAGGGTGTTTGGTTGAATAAATGAATTCGTCCCTGCTGGGCTGGGTGTAGGACAAGAGATAGGCAGGTTTCACTGGAATTGACACGCATAAACGGATATGCCTAACTCACTGGCTACTTTGATGTATTCGGTGCGATCAATGCAGATCTATCCTCCTGCACGACCTCATGAATCCATGTGCTCTCTAATTTGATCTAAATTTAGTAGTGCCTAACCTTACTGTAATATTGCTGGTCCTTACTGGACTTCCTTCCTTTGAGTCCGTGCATGTATTCTTTGATGCCGCACGTATTTGTGGCCGGTGCCCACCAACCTGCAACGGTAGCTGCAGCATCCTGGACGGCCAGCACTGTGTCCCAGACATTATAATCCTCCCATGGTCCTAGATACAATCCTAGGATTTTGATTCTATCATCACAGTAACGTTACTCCTCATCACTTTCGATGGTTTGCACAACTAATTTTACTGCCTCTTACCTTCAACTTCTTTTTAACGCGAGCCGCTTAAACTTATCAATCAACCTTTTAATCTTCCACTTGCGGTTACCTGCTGAAGTGTATCATTCCAGGAGGTAATAAATGACTGCAAATATAATTTAGTGATAACACGTACAAGTTGTGTAAAATGGTTTTCCTTTTTTTGTAAATTACTACTTTTTGTTCCTTTTTTATCATGATATCATGTGTTTTTCTGCAAAAAAAGGCCCTGTAGTAGTATTTTCTCTGAAACAAAAAAGGGAGCCAGAAAAAAAAAACCATTTCATTGAAGCCCACAACATGGTACATATTAATAAGGCCTATTAATAACATACAGCTATGTAGTACATGAATGGAAACTAAGGTATGTGTCTTACAGGACAATAGATGCCAGGGCATGCATTCAACAGCAATCTGTAGGAACTTTTGGTTACCACCTCTCAAAGTACATAAGCAAACAGTAAAGCACAAACTCAGCCATTATTTAGATATATGTAGGAGTTGCAGGTTGATGATCATGGGCCCAAATCCTAGAGGATCAGTTGTTTCTCACAACTTGTTGAGCTCTCTCCATGAGGACCACTGGTTTTGTTGCAGCACAGTTCATCTTCACATTCTCCATTTCTGGGATATGGAAAGCTGATGCAGGGAAGGTCTTAGAAATCCCAACAATGCTCTTGCAGATGAGTTTTCCAGTTGCTGGTTCATCAAGGGCAATCTCCTCAACTGGGATCCACAACATAAGCTCTCGGGTCTTTATCCCTTTGACCTTCTTGATCCTTCCCTTCTCTGCATAGGCGGTGATCTCAGTTCCATAAGAGACCACCCTTCCAACACTCTGGAAGCAGTGGTCGACCCTCTTCTTTTGCCTGAGCCACACATACCCAGTTTCCTCAACATAACCACACTCGATTATGTCCTTTAACGGAAGCAGATCATTGGGGAGGCCTGCTTCCTTGAGCAAGAGCTGTGTACACTGTTGACAGATCTCATCACCATAGTAGACCTCAGCCTTGGCCTTGAGTTCATCGGCGATAAGAGCCATAGTCTAAGGGCTATCTCTTTTCTCTCGCAGTCTCTCCTTTTCTTCTTTTTTTTTCTCTTTCCCTTTGCTCCGAAAGCAGTTTTTGAGGTTTAGCTTTGTATGGTTTGCAGTGCATGGCTGCCTTTATATAGGAAATGACTTGCCTAATTGCGCCTCATTATGTATGGAAATTTCCATCTTACCATTGTCTATTAAGGACAAGACCAACATATTATGATCATAAAACCTGTAGGGTCCTCTTCTGTCTTCTCAAGGTTATGTAGTAGCAGTGCAAAAATATCTTCTTAGCATAAGGTGACCCCCATGAAATTGATGTCATGTGATCGGTTGGGACTTCAATTTCTTGCACCGATATATGATAACCTTTTTTTAAAAAAAACAAAACTTTGAATCCATTTTGTTTCTCAATATAAATAAATGACAGGAGCGTTTTCCCACCATATTTTTTAACTGCAAATGATGATTGTAAATCAATAACTGACCTGGTATATGTTTCCACTTAAGCTACTGGTAACATGTTTTCCGACATTTTAAAATTGCTTCCAAGTGAGATGAGAACTATTGATGTCCAGTGTTTCTCTTTTGTTTGGCTTCTGTAACACACTAAATAATTTTATCAAATCTGGGTAAATGATGTGAATTGTCGTACTTAGCTGAATGTGACCGTAAAGATGCATAAATCTAGAAGTGCAAATATTCTTTATTTTCTCTCATTTTCCTTTGAGCATAATATCTTGATGCAATAGGTTCTTATTCTATAACCCATCGAACTTAGGCAGTGCAAATTCAAAATTCCTACTGCCTAAACGTAGATAATATGTGAACTAAGTATATTATTTGACTTGAGTTGGGAGTCTAGTAGCAAGTCATGGGGAACATACAAATTACTGAACATCCGTTGAGTTTATCCAATACAGTTTTATCCTTACACTTAAGTCCCCTGCTGCACTCAACTGTGAGCTTCTGTAAGCTGCCAACCAACTAATGCTATTGCAGCTCTTCCCCTACTGCCCAACACCCGACATACTCAGTGTCTGAAACAGCACATGGAGGGTATTCAATGCCGTAACATATAAGCTTGAGATCTGTCCTTCATTTCTTCATGGATAATCTGGCTAACCTGCAGATCTGCGTTTAGTTTTCTAACCTAACATTACCAGAGAATACACGACTGAGAAAGTGGCTCAATAAAATTGATCCTGAGTTGAAGCTTCAGGGCTTTATCTATGTGTTGATGTTTTCTGTACAGGATAGGTAACTAAGTAGTAGTACAATCCAACTGTGTTTCATTTTTGCATGAACGGTTAGAATAACTCAATCTTTGTTTACTCTGTCGTGTTTGACATTGCTGCTATGCCCCGTCCCCCCCCCCCCCCCCATCTACTAGCATTATTGCCGTCATGGTCCTGCATGTGCCTAGTTTCTTCCTTCAGTAACACGGTATTGGAGACCCTCTCTGATTCATGAATCTGGAGATACCATGTATGAATTGTTACATTATGGAAGTATAGGGGATGGGCTCAGGGCGTACTTCCTTTGGTGGAGGTCTGCCTTATCTTTTCCAGCAAATTTTCCATGGGACAGCTTCCTGATCTGGCTGCCTGTGTACTTTGTTGCGTAGTGAATCTCTATGAGAGATCTGTGTTCAAAAGAGGTGAATATGGGAGAAGGATAGAAAAAGCAGGGGAGCAAGTACACGCATGTGCTTAGTTAATAACGCCTTAATGGTGATGCGTCTTCCCTCCTATAAACCCAGCCAATGGGCCTCCAGCTCTCATTTATGTAACTATATACAAGTAGATGAAGTGGTACAATTCTTGTTTGTTGCCAAGAATTGACCAGTGATAAGATAAAAAATTCCATGAGACTATATGAATTCGCATAACAACGATAGGCATATTTACATGTGGTAGTCTTTCGTATCTTATAGACAGTCTCATTACATTCTTTTCAGGTAATGTAAGCTGTTCACATTATTCTTGGTATATCTTGCGATGTTTTAATAATCTAACATAGGAAGAATTTTAATAAAGTGTCTATGCAAGCAAGAAATATTGAGTAAGATATTTTATTTTTTCTTTCGATGCATTGGGTTAAGAATGTAAAATAGTGTAACGATAACACAATCCATTTATAGGAATGCTCTGGACCACTGGCTGGGCCTATCATTTCCACAAGCCGCAGAAATCACTCTGCAAACCTTATCATTCCTTCATTCATTTCCAATAGAAATTTGAAGTACTCAAAAGGAGTCAATTTTCCATTGAATTACATTCATGGCTTATGGCAGAAATGGTAGGGTGCTGGTCCAACTTTGGTTTTCTGTAGTACGTTTGTAGCTGCTACTACAACATACGGTATATCTGATCATCTGTATTTTGTACTTTCTTATGGCGTCCCTTCCGTAGACATCACACTGTCAAACTGCCGGGCAAAGGATCTGAGAATTTTTCAAGTGTAACTGACCTGGAAGAAAATCTTCATGTTTCTAATTGAGAACTTTCACAGACAAAAAAGTAATGCATAGCTGGGCATTTGCATGCTAATTCATGCTTATGAGTTGCGAGTCTATACGCGTATTTTCGTTATAAAAAGTGCAAAAATCTTTGTTGGCATACATGATAGTATATATTTTGTTGCGCACCATTCTGATTTGCCATCAAGTTCTTTTACTACTCAACTCAAATTACTGTCTCAAAATTGAATTACATGTAGTGGCATCCAGATTTCAAGGTGATAATGCAGCCAAAGTGCTTTTGCAGGACCCAAGGATCGAGAGTAGCTGAGGAAACTGCAACACTGTGGGCTGGGCTTGTCTGTAATTCATAATCGTATTGCTCATGCTGTCAAATATCACATCCAGATCGTGATTAAGCCTGCGAATCTTGAGAAAAGCACACTTCTTCCAACCGGCAGCAGTCAGCATCTAGGCACCGAATGAAGTTGGCAGTCAATATTACTACTGTTGGAGCACGTTGATGTTAGTAGCTAATTAACTATTTGCTAGAATTATACCCACATCTATTAAATTTGGCATAAACCGTTAATGAAGCAAACCAGTGAAGAAGAGGAGGCAGCATGGGAAGAAATCATTACCAGATCAGCACCCATCATGTGCATTAATCCAAGATGCATATGCTCATCTGTGGAGAAGTTTGGCATCATAGTGTGACATGCTCTGAGCGGAGGCTGTCGTCGTTAATAGTTGCTACACGACAAGTAACCCTGCAAATTGCATCCCTTAACACGAGCAGATATCACTGTACCACTGTCACTAATGTACTATCTCCTTGCGTATAGGATGAAGTCATGACTTGAATGTGGAGATGCTCTGCTGCAGACTTAACTAAAGGCTGATCCTAATGTTGGTGCCTTGTCCTCCTCCATTATCTGGACTCCAATAGCTACATTGCTTGTCTCTGTCTCATGTATTGCAATAACATTGTATTTATGTATACACATAATATAATACTGTGCATATTTACGATCCATCAGGATTATTGAAGTGTAAGTAGCAACAATACAAAGATAATGGAAGTGGAAAGCGGTATTCATCGTAGAAGAAAGGTTTCAAGAGTATCTCTTCTCCGTAAATGAAAGAAAACGTTTTGTGCAGTCACACATATTGGTTTGTAGCAGCAAATTAAAACTGCCGGGCTTACTACGAGTTACTACGTGGTTGTCAGAAAACAAGTGGGCTGAACTAATAAATAAATTCTATCAAATATATTACTTGTTAATAGATCGAGCAAAATCAATCCATACATTTTCAAATGCTCTCATCAGGCTCAATATATATTAGAAGAAACACTAGAATAGAAAAAGAAGACTGGCTGCAAGCCGCTTATAAGCAAAAGGCAGTAAAATGTTTTGGCTCATGGACCCTGTTAATTGTTATCTGCAGAATGAAGCCTAGAATTGCTTCATCCTTGAGATGTATGTCGACAAGTTCATCTCGTAGGGGTAGAGGTAGACGCGTGTACTTTCGTGCATGATCTTGACGTGGTCCTGGATCCGGCGTGCCGACCCCGTCTCGACGTCGACAAGGAGCTCCAAATCGTTCACCTTGAGGACACTACAAGAAACATGGGCTTCTATGACATATAATTTTTGTCACCAAACATACAAAATTCGTCACGAAATGATCCCTGTGACACATCCATGACGAATTTTTGTTTGTCACCTATCATGCGTCTCTATGCAATCTTTGTGACGATTTCGAAATTTTCGTCATAATTTTTAGTGACGAATCATTCTTTGTCATTACTTTATGAAAATCGTTTTTGTCACAAAATTGTCAAAAAAATGTCACAGTTCACTTGCATGCTGTCCTCATGTTGGGTCTGGCCTGCTATGAATTTTCGTTATTGGGCTGAAACTGGACGCCCATTTTATTTGTAATACTAGGCTCGATCCATTTAACTGTATTGACCCAGCCCGTTTGTGGCCTGGACCTTGAGCGGATCTATCCATTTAGTAGCAAAATTTGGCCCAGATCATTTAACCCAATTAACAGAAAAAAAAAAGTTCAGTCCAACAACAGAAAAATAAAGTAGTCAGACAGGCCCGTTCAGACTTGTCTAACACATTACATACAGCCCAAATACGAGGTCCAGTACATCACAGCCCAGATAAGGGGTCAAGTACATCACAGCCCACATAAGAGGTCCAAATACAGGCCAGATGACAACAGATCCAAAACAAGTCTGCCCCTACAGTTAAAAGACCTACACTGCACAGCAGTAGGTCCAAAACACGTCTGACCCTAACTAGTTCATCAACCACTACCATATCAGCATGAACCAGCAAAAGCATCCTATGACGACACCCCATTTCATCTTGAACCAGCAAGGTAGGTAAAGGTGTGGAACTAAACCTTGTGGAGCATGAGCAGCTTACGAAGAATGATATCGGTCTCTACTGCTTGCTGCTTCAAAGTTTCAATCTGTGCATCTGAATTCTGAACATGTTTCTTCAAGTCACCCATCTCAAGCTGCTGGGCATCAAGTTGCTCTCTAAGAGCTGCTGCTTCTCGCTTTTCTACCTCAAGTTCAGACTCAAGTTCCTGCACACGTGAAGCAACAGCGGCTTTACCATTTCTCTTGGGTGCTGCTGCCACAATACCAGCTGTTTGAAGAAATTTTGATCTTGGCAAGACTTCAGAAAAAATTTCAGTTGCAGATTTCGGAACTTGTCCTTCAGTAGGTTCAGTCATCATGGCTTCCATGTCAGCCTAGAAAAAGCCAGACAAGATTTCAGCAATCACACTTTATCATTGTTCGTAATTAAAACATAAGGATAAAGAAACAAACTTACAATTGCCTTCTTGACAGGCTCAGCCAAACCTGTCTTGCTGCTGCAATGACATTCTTTGAATAGATCTATTGGAGTGGCCGGCACATCTTTATATTTATCTTGCTTCTGAAAGTGCATGCAAAAAAATATATTAATTTAGCTTCAAAACTGGAAAATAGACCTAAGATAAGACAAATGAACATGCTATGTTTCACACACCACAGCATGGCAATGCGCAACGAAGCAACGAGATCCTGTCTTCTGCTGGAACACAACTTTCTCCCTATTACCTTTGTTTTTTACACACTTCTCCTAAACAAAGGCACATTTATGTAAGATAAGAAACATGAAAAGCAAACAGAAAACACATACATAGATAGCAGGATGTGTGAAGTGGAAGAAATAGAACTAAATTAAGTAATGTGATTGGTCTGAGTTAATATGATCCAACAGACCGGGGAAAAAAGAATATAGTAGAAGTTGAGTTGCTGGAATGCTGGAACAACAAAGAACTGTTATTTTCTGACTTGTTCTTTTTTTTTTGCAAAAAACAGTAGCTTAATTAGCTTCTTACATCTCTAGTTGTCCCTGCATTCTTAGAAATACTATATTCGATAGGTGACTTCAGGATGGATACAAATGTCGACTGTACTACCTGTTGGTATAACTTGTCACCCTTCAGTATTTGTAGCACTAAAATTGAACATATAATTCTGGAATAAATACTAATAAACCTTGGAAATGGTAGCTATTGCATCATTCATCTCAAGATATCTTAGAAATAAACAGTCCTACTAAAATTTTCGATCATTATAATGGTTTTCACATCAGACCAACCAGGTCTAGGTAGGAGGTAGTACTACAGTTGGATACAGCAGAATTTTGATTCAATCCAGTAGTCTCGCATGTGGATTGCTTTGGTAAATATTTAGTGAATGAAACTAAAATTAGCTGGCACTTATTCAGACAAATTAATATGTAAACCCAAGCTAAGTAATTCATGAGATCTTGCTAGGTGTTGTTCAGGAATGCTAGTACTGTGCTAAAGTAGATAGGACTCTACGAACTAAAGCAACAAGCCAGGTAAACCACAAAATAAATGTACAACAAGCAATCAAAACAGTTCGCAGTCATGAAAGTGTATACAATAATATGCAGCCATGGAAGTTCATACACTGATTTGAAGAGAACAGAAGTCTGTACCTTGTGCTTTGGATTTGACCACATCTCAACTAAGTCCCTCCATTGTTCGTCAGTCATACTCACCAAGGCGATGTTGTTCTCACTTCGTTTGCAGGTATGCCATCAAAGTACATTTTCTTCAGCCTGTATCTCATTTGCCTTTGCGTGGTCCTGAACAAATCAGTGCATGCATTTTTGACTGCATCATTGTCGCGATCAATAGTAAATCGACCCTAGTTTAAGAGGACGAACATCAGAAACAACAATGCAAAGCATATACAATGAACTTATATAGAAAAATTAACAATATAAGCAATGACCCTGGCTGGCAAATACTTACCGCAATTTTTCCCATATAGTTGTCAAAATGAGCCTTATCCTTCTTGTACTCTTTCCAGTGTGGAAGAATCGGGATTTGTTGCCTCACAATTATCCCAGTCTCTGATGCAAGCTTTGCAGCTTGTATGGGAGCCTCTGGGCGTTTCATTCCTTCAGCAACGGTCACAGGAAGCTTAATGGACAAACCACGGCTCATCCTATCCAATTCTTTGCCCATACTTCGGCCCCTATTCCACCGATCTATTATGCCACTTGTTTGACCTGACAATAATGAATACGTTCACATTATTTGGAATTATAAAGATTTGCCATGCAAATGCACAAATCATATTAGACAAGAGATAGTAGATAAAATGACTTGCCTTCATTGCCAATCTGAATCTGATTCTCTTGTTCAGCAGAACAATTGGCGATAAACAGTTCATCATGTGCTGAACCTTCATGGCAGCTTTCATCTGTTGTACATAGCTCCTTTGTCCTCTGCCTTGTCCTTCTAGCAGGTTGGTCTTGTTCATCTGGTGCCATAACTCTCTTTGAAACTCTTGGTCCTCCATGACAAGTGCTCACATTCCTTGTAGAACCCAAGCTAGGTGCATCAACAGAAACTTGTGTGGCCTCATGCAGTGCACAATACAATAACAAAATATAAGTCGATGTCATTGCGTATTGAGCATAGATGAGTGATATGCTGAATCATTGCAAATACCTTATCAACTACACCTTGTTCAGTGTCATCATCATCTTTGTCCTCATCATCTTCTGGTTCGTAAGAAGGATCTGAGTGTCCACGAGCAGTAGCTTTCCCAGCCTTGCTCTTTGACATATTTGCAATTGAATTGTTAACAAGTGAAGATGCTGCAGAGACACCAAGGCGTTGTAAGGCCAGACTGTTCCTTAGCATATTCTGAGCCCTGAGCTTCTCATATTCACACATTGGAGCCTCTGTACATGAATAAAAGAAATTAGCAGTCAGCTACGATTATTCAAGCAGGCAGAAGCAAGTCTAATACATGTAAACTTCAGCCAACAATTAACCATACACATAACTGCTATAAACTGATTTACAACTTTTTATCAAAGGAAATGGAATGGAAGTAATTTAGTAACAACATTTTATCAGCAGAAATGGTATGAAAGTAACTAAGTAAGAAGCATTAGCAAATGTAAGGAAATGTAATTAATGTTGATGCAACTCAGATAGATATAACATTAGATACAAAATTAAGTGCCTTGGCAGGACCTCAGTTGCTCTCGTCTCTAGTTCTGATGCATGCATGTTAATGTGGAGCTACAAGCAAAGCAGCTATCTGTCATGCTTACAGTCTGAATGCAGATGGATAAGTAACTGAAATGTTTCAGTCTATCATTATGGATTGCTAGAAGAAGGGGAATATTCATGACAGATAGAGAAATATTCATGACATGCATAGTCACTACAAGATATTCAATGTTTGCTGACAAGTTTAATTCAGTGGCCGACAGTTTGCTTGGTCTTTACTTTTTTTTTTTGCTTGAGTGCCTGACAGTTATCCAGTACAATTACATACTTTCCCAACAGTTTTGTGGCAATTGCCTATAATCCTATTCCCGACAAGGTCAAAGCCCACAGTTATCAAAACTACTTAGCTGAATATAGAAACTGTAGGCGACTTGGAAACTTAACTGTCGGGGAAACAATCAATTCTTGTAGTGAGCATAGGCATTCCACTGTTGTATCAAGAAAACAGTCATGACAAGCATCAAGAAATCATGCTGCTATTTTTAATCTGATTTACACCAACACTAATCCTGGACAAATTAGAACCCAAATTGCTAACATAAAGCTTTAACTGACATGTAGGGCAAGAGAGGAACATCAACTGGAAACAGTGCACTATATGAACATACCTGCTGGGGTCCGTTTGCTTGTTCCCAGCTTTCGGCCAGGAGCCATCGTCGGCGGTGGCTGTGAATGGTCGAGTGGAATCGGCGGCAAAAGATGTGTAAGCAAGGCGCTTGGAGTAGGTTACGGCGGAGGGGGATGCTGCTGTGTAGTGGATCTGGAAGCTAGGCGCGTCGTAGAGGAGATCGCGGTGAGGGGAATGGTTGTGTGTTCTAGGTCTGGCGGCTGACGAGGAAGGGTTGGGGAATTGGTCTGGGGCTTGGGGAGGAACTGATAAGAAGCGGTCAGCAGCGGGGTCTCGGAGGCTCCAGATTTTTCCTCCAAATTTTGGTTTCGCGCCCGCAGCAGAATTGTTTCGCTATTGTTGGCGCCCGCGCGCCCGGTCTTCGCGCCTGCAGCCGGGGTCTCAAATCTTTTTTTTTTCCTAAATCAGGGACACCATTCGGCTGGAATTCTCCCATACATAACAGCATTAGCGCTGCAAGCGGAGCGGGCCGCGCCGCAACGCCGCTGGGCCGGCCGATGCGGGCCGAAGCGGCGCGGCTCGCGGGACCCGCGGCGCCGCAACCCGCAAGACTTGCGGCGACGGTGGCTGTGGCCAGGGAGGAGGTGGAGTCGGCGGGCTGCAGCAGAAGCCGGCGGAGGAGGGCGAAGACAAGGCCGTCGGGGACCATGAGACTGCGCGGCGATGCACTCGACGACGGCGGCCATGTGCGGCGTCATCATGCGAGAAGGCGGCGATCCCCTTGAGAAGGCGGCGACGAGGGGCCACACGGCGGAGGGGCGCGGGGGCTGCGCAGGTCGCTGGAGAGGCACGGCGGCTGCTCGCGGCGTCAAGGAGCACAACCACAGCCGGACGCGGCGGGGGGGCGTTGGCGGAGGAGCAAGACGGCGGTGACTGCGAGCGAGGGCAACATTGGAGATTTCAGATTTGGTTCGCGTCGTCAACGGAAGGAGCGAGGCGCGGCAGGAAGGACCGCTATCCCCTTGAGAATGTAATATAGAAACTTACGTCTTCCGTGAACAAGGACGATTGGGTAACGGAGTGGTTTGGGCTTCGGTTCATGGGCGGAAGGTCCAAGGTTCGACTCCTAGATGCGGCACTAATTTTTTTAACTTTATTAAATAGAACTAACAAACGCCCCAGTATTCAGAGATTGTGTTGCTCGCTGCCAGGTGGGCCAATAATTTTTTTAACTTTATTAAATAGAACTAACAAACGCCCCAGTATTCAGAGATTGTGTTGCTCGCTGCCGTGGGCCAATCTTGATAGCATATGGCATGATCATTTTTTATCAGGAAAAATATATTGTAACGATCTATTGCTGTCACAAATTTAAGACATTTGACTGTAGACGAATTATGACAGCAAGAGATCGTCACAATTTAGCATAGGTATGGTTTATGACGTTTTTTGAAAGGATTTTTATGACGAACATCGAATTTTCGTCACTAAATATTATACCTCCTAGAAATCGTCATAAAACAACAAAACTTTATGACGAATATGCCTTTTGTCATGAGAAAATCGTCATAGAATGTCAGATTTCTTGTAGTGGAGTAGCCAGCGCTCCTGGAGCAGAAGGCTGCGTTCATCCAAACAGGACTACGAAGGGACCTGCCGCCGCCGGAGCAATCAGCTGGCAGCAGGTCGGTCACGTGCATCGCTCGCCGGAGAATCCACTTATTGTCGTCGTCGCCGGCGGCGAGCACCCACACCTGGATCTGCCGGTCCGACAGCGACCTGACCACGGAAAGCTCGCCGTCCCTCGACGTCGCCAGGAGGAGCTTCCAGTAGTACCGTCTTGTTCCTAGCAAGCCGTGTACCCTCCAGTACTCCGGCAGCTCCGTCGTCCAGGCCGGTGTGGACGTCGACGGCCACCGTGCACCAGTGCAGGTAGTCAGCGGTCGACTCGGCGAGCCAGTGCACTGCAGCGCCGCCGCCGCAGACGGCCTCGGCGCCGCGTTCCAAGTGCACCGCCCAGTGACGCTCCTCCAACAACTCCGGTGACTGCACCACCGGTCCCCACGCGCCGGCGGCGCCGGCTGCAGAGAAGATCTGGTAGAGTAAGGCCATGCGGGGGAAGATCTCGGTCACGATCAGGTCGTGCGGCAATGACGCCCCCGGCATCTTGCTGTCACCTGTACCACGTCGTGGTTGCGGTGTGTGTCTGCTTCAAGCACGTTAGTAATTCTTATTGAAGTCTAGTCGTATTCGAGCAGGTAAGTAGGAGTTCAATGTTCATAGGAGAAAACTAACTCCACTGAGGTACAAACTCTTATTATATATCGGATCAGCGATATATTCTTCAGAGAAATTCTCCTCTCTATATATTTCTTAACATTTACTCTATGCAATGCTAATTAATTGACCACGTTATACTACAATGAATCAATATATCAGAGACTTATATAGATAAACAATATAAAGTAACCTAAACTGCTGCTACTATAAACAAATAATACTACTACATGACTATACTTCCCAACACATCAAGTAAAAGGGAAATGAAGAACAGTGGTACAATAAATGCGACTGTAAATAGAAGATGCAAGAAGCAACATATACTGTGAGGCAAATTACCTGTAAACGAGAGTCGTAAATTTATAAACATGTTCATTTTAGTTAATAGTAGAAGGGACATAAGTTATCCTCAAAAAGGCTTATAATGACTTGGATAGCCTCGGCAAACAAAAGTCAGAAAACAAGAGCTTAAACTACTTTGACTAAACAAATAAGTCTGGCTAGCCTTCTCAAAGGCATTTACATAATCCTGATGATGGAAGAACAGTGCTCTAACTCAACAACAACACAACTGACACATACATCCTACAAGAGAAACGTAACCTCATAGCTCAGAATGTACATTAAACTAACTAGTAGTAATAAACATAGATATGTAGCTACAGAATTGATGTGATATGCTCCTTGATGAAAGGTACGATGTTGCACTGACAAAATGTGGAGCTGCACACTGCACTTAACAATTTTACTGCCTGTCTAATGGTGCCTCCGAGAACAAGGGAACATATGGGAGATAAGGGCGTACGCAGCCATGTCCAAGATTACGGATAACACGGACCTCCCTGCTGTCCATTATATATGTCATTAACGTCTTTTCCCGTCCACAAAGGAAGAAAATCATATTACCTTCCGGATGAATTGCAATCACTTCATAGTCCAGATCAAACTGAATCCTCTTTCCACCAAACAGGTCCAAGGTGCTGACCGTATGCTTCAATATCCATTCATCGTCATCGTTAGCATAGTCCTCAAGAGTCCAAACGGACAACTTGAATCTATCATCCGCATTGACATTAATGAAACATAGGTGACCCTGAGCTCGACCGATGAAGCCACACTCATCCAGACAAATGCGTGGTACAAGAATTTTCCTCCATGTCCTCCCGTCCATGTCCACTGCCAGTATTACATTTGAAATCACAAGTGAGTGTAGAAAGCCATTAAGAAAGACACTTCTTCGGCCAATACACAGGATGGGGTAAGGTTCCCATTCATATTCCCGTTCAGTTTCTCTGGGACTCCATGATCCAGTTTCGGATGAGTAGATCTCCAACCGTGTTATATGGTCATCGTCTACCACATACTCAACGACATGGAAATGCGGTGAGACAATTGAGTCGAAGCACAAGCGTGCAGTGCGAGCCTCGCCGCTAGCCCTGGTGCCACTGCCATTCAGCAACCTAACCCACTTCCCAGTCGCAGGATTGCACACAACATAGTTAAACGGAGGACCAGGCGTAAAGCTGCGCAGGAGGAACCGGTCACGAGGACCAGGTTGAGAGCAACAAAACAGGAGGAGGCCACCGCAAGAATCCAAGAGGGTGACATTGCTGGTGGACGGGAAGATGAACGGCGCGCCCTTTCCGGTGACATTGGCGAAGTAGCGTGCCATGGCGGGGAAGCGGTCGATGCATTTGCCTTCGTAGAAGAAGCCGGTGAGGGTCTGGGGCAGCTTCTTGCGGTGGTCAGGGTGGGAGATGAGGTCGCGCCATGAGCGAGAGACACACTTGAAGCGGCACACGCACCGGACTGGGAGGCGGCTGAGGATATCGACGATGATGTCGTCAGTGAAGATGGACGCCGGGTTCCAATTCCTGTTGGCCTCCTCCATCTCGTGAATCCCCGGTAGGGATGAGATCAACCTGCAATTGGATGAGGCCTCAGGAATCTGGTGGGAGATTGTTTAGTTTCTTTCCCATGACAGGGCACTCACGTAACGAAATGATTACTTAAAGCCGTAAAGCGCGTTGCTTAGTTGTAAGAGGGGAGCGATTACCGTGAAATCCTGCAAAGGTGGCACCTTGGACGTCGACCCGAGCCTCCAAGCAGGCAATCCGGGGTGGCGGCAGCTCAGATCGGGGATGGATCTGAACTGCCGGAGAGGTCGCCGGGCCGTGGGGAAAGGGCCAAGTGCTGCCGCAGCGGCGTCGAGCTGGACGGCGTGCGAGACCACCGGAATCTGCCCAAGCCCAAGCCGCCTGAGCCAGTCCAATCCCGATGCGTCGCCGCCACCGGAGCCCGCCCCAGCACGCGCCGCGGCCGGAACTCGCTTCAGACGCCGCCGCTGGAGGAGGAACCCACCCGCACAACCTCCAGAGCCCGCCAGAGGCGCTGCCGCCACTGGATCCAAACCTCGCCGGCACAACCACCCGAGCGAGAGCGACGGCTTGTGTGAGCTACGCCAAATGCGGTCTTTTTTTTTTTTTCCTTTTTCTTATGCGGTCTTGTTAGGAGGCCGGCCAATTAGTTCAGTGCAATATTTGATTTCTCCACTATAGTAGTTCGTAGTACTGTACAGTATATCATTTGCATAAACCCAATGCGGTGCTGTTTTACCACATTGGAACGTTCACCACCGCAAAATGCTACTCAATTTTTTTTAAAAAAACAATCACCAAGGTCAGGGAGAAAAAGTTTGTTCTCGGTACATTGTTGCGTGTACACTTTACATACATATGTGGGGCAAAATTTAGCAGATATGCGTGCTTCGTGAAGTAGCATATGTGAACAAAAAATTTAATTCATGTATTAATATTCCAAACAATGTATTATTACAAACTTTAACAAAGTCCAATCAAATGAAGAAAAGCACGGTATTACACAATTCATCCGTTCCAAGGATAGCTTCTGCCTTAGGAGCGGTTCATGATTCATGTTCATTTACTTGATGTGAGCGTTAGCTTACATTGCATTCTGTATTGTCAGTGGTGAACATGATGCATCAACACAAAAACGGTAGTAATAGAATAATTCACATATCTATAAACAACAAGCACTCCATAGTGTCCTTTTTATTGTGACTCCATCATCATAATTAAGGTGTGATCATATTAGAGGAATAGCGTCATCTTTGACAAGTAAGTAGACCAATCCATCTCGTACGGGTAGCATATTCCGTTCCGGCGTTCATTGGCATCGAGGCACCTGATCACGAATGCCGATCCCTTCTCAACATCAAGGACGACCTCATGCTTGTCTAGCTCTAGTAGAAGGCACCCGCTCCTAGGACAGAAGCTATCCAACTGAAGCAGCAGTCCCGGCACCTGAATCGTCCGCTGCACTACCCACTCCTGACTGTCACCGTCACCACTCAACTCCCACACAAAGAACTTGCTGCCGTCACGCAACCGCAGGTGACTGACGACGGAGAGCCGGCCATTCCGGTCCGTCGCAAGGATAACATGGGGGTCGATCTCGTACGCGCCTTGCCAACACCGTTGCGGCAGCTCCGGCGTCAACCATGTCCGGCCGGCTCGCACGTCGAGGGCCAGAGTACACGTGCGACATCTGCTGTCGTCGTCGTCCCTGCCGTCGTCGTCGCTCGTGTCGCAGAGCCAGTGGATGGCGCCGCCGCGACAGACGACCTCGCTGTGGGGAGATATGTCACACTGATCTATGACACGCTTGTTGAGCTCTGATGATGGCGAGAGGTTGACATTGACAGGCTGGTCCCAGCAAGCGTTGGAGTTGGAGGAGTCAGGGGAGAAAATCTGGTAGCTGATGGTGGTCAGGAAGCCGTTGTTGTCGTCCTTCTCTGCAGCGACAGCGACGATCTGAACTCCAAGTTGATTATTTGCTGATGGGTCAAGATCGAGATCGTAATCATAGTCGTAGCTGGTGAGTAAGACGTAGGTGTCTGCAGCTAGGATCGTTGAGGTGGGGATGAGCATGCCGTATCCAGTCATGGGGTTGCACAGGTACAGATCAACAGCATGGTCCGTCGCTCTGTTACCCAGCAAGAGAAACCCGTCGCGCGATGACAACAAACCGGCGGAGAACGGCGGCGATAGGTCAACGGCGCCGCCGTCGGCGAGCTCGGTGTCGTCGTCGCCGGCCACCGCCGGGGACCACGGCCCCGGCAGGCGGAGGTGGTTTGATCTACCAGCGTCCAAGTATCGGAGGACGAATCCGACGAGGAGGTCGGGAAGGAACCGGTCCGGGCGAGGCCGGAGGGTGGAGGCGTTGTTGATGATGGCATGCCGCCATGGTTTGCACGTGCAGGCGCAGCGGACGACGTCGCTGGCGTCTAGCCGGCGGAAGATCTCGAGGAGGAGGTCCGTCGGCGGCGAGGATACCCACATGTCCATCATCGATACTACATTGGTCGATCAGATTAAGGATTCATGCATGTATATAATATGTAACTGTCGATGCCGGATAATTTGGGGAAATACGAAGCTGACTCGGTTGCTTGGTCAAGGTTTCGAACACGATCATGATTCTTCGTCACCGCGTGTACAAAGTCACGGTGTACGATGATATTATCTATACCATGGGTAATTTACTTTGTGTGTCTGTTGCATCTATCGGTGCACAAATGTGGCTTAGGCAAAGCAAACCCAATTAGTATTGCGCTGTATATACAAAGTCATGGTGCAGAAACGTGACATACTGTGACAACATAAGAACCACAAAAAGCTACACACTTCCCTATTCTAAAAAAAACAAACAGTCATCAAAACAACTTTTCACCATGTGTTATATACTTATATCTTGAGATATAGAAAAAAAAATTAGTTACTATAGATCTTCGACAGAAGGAGGAGGACCGCCCGGTGACGAAGACGGCATGTAGATTGTTGGAAACTACAGCCATGGAGATCTTCGCGAATAATGTGTGGCGGTTCACCAATAGAATTACTTTCTAGTTGTTTTGTGAGAGACATGGATCAGTACTTTGTTTTCTTAGTTCCTTGGTTTAATCCTTTTGGTGAGGATGTAATAATTGACAGCTATATGTATCGAAGATGCAGAGGCCGGAATATTGATTAATATATTCCCTTTTCTAAAAAAGTTACTATATAGATCTTCATCTTTGACATGTACATTGACAATTTGACAGTATTATTATTTACTCTACATAATTTTCATCTTTGCCAAGTAGGTTGACCAATCCATCTCGTACAGGTACCGGTGCCTGCTGTTGTAGCTAGGGTACATGGGCCGGAACTCTCCCGTGTGGACGTCGACGAGGTGCTCCATTACCGCGTGGTCCATCATAACGCCAAGGAGCAGGCACCTGCTCCTGTGGCCAAACCCTTTGAGCCAGACCGGGTCGTCGTCGGGCACACCGATCCTCCGCCGCATCACCCACTGCTGACGATTACCATCATGATTAGCATTTGCATTAGAATCCGAATCCGACGAGACGACGAGATCCCACACTTGGATCTCGGTGGTCCAGTACGGGTCGGTGCTAGTAACGACTTTCTTCAGGACGGACAGGTCTTTCCCGTCGCTAGTGGTGGCCAGGACGACCGTGTGGTACCGCGAGCGGAGCCGGCACTGCTCCGGCAACTCTTGTGTCGTCCACGCCCGTCCCGTGCGGACGTCCACCGCGACGGTGCAGGACGGCAGGCAGTCGTCGGATGACATGGAGCCAGTGGACGGTGCCGCCGCGGCAGACGACCACCGTGCCCGGCTCGTCGCTTACCCTTTTCAAATATATACTTCGACGGGTCTTGACCTCTGATGAGGTAGTGACCGGCCCCCATGTTGCGGCGGCGCCATTGTTCTTGTTGGTGGTGGGTATAAAGGAGAAGATTTGGTACCGGATTGTCATCAGGCAGCAGTTGAGATCGTCATCGTCGTCGTTGTCGACGTTGTTGTTGTACTCGCCCTCCTCCATAGCGACTATCCAAACGCCGCCGGCTCCGATAATAACATCGTCGTCGTCGTCGAGGTCGTCGTAGCCGGTGAGCAAGACGTAGGTTGCGTTAACCGTGTCCAACGCCGGCGGGGCGGGGAGGAACCGTGCAGAACCCAGTCATGGGGTTGCACAGGCAGAGACGAGCGTCATCGTCGTCGTCCATGAGCCACCCGGAACGCAACAGGAGGAACCCGTCGCGACACGACAAGATGCTCCAGTACCGTGACAGCTTGGGCTTGCCGGATTCTGGTATGAAGAAGGACTCGAGCTTGTCGAGCCACCGCCGCCGGCCTGCTTCCGCGGCGCCGGGCACCGTGGCGAGCGCGGAGGACTCGGCGAACGCGCCCGGCACGCGGAGCAGCGTGACCTCGTTGTTGGTTCGGTTTGGTTCGTAGAAGAAGCCGAGGTGGAGGTCGGGGAGGAACCGGTCGGGGCGGGGACGGAGCGTGGACGCGTTGTTGATTATGGCGCGGCGCCATGGCTTGCACGTGCAGGCGCAGCGGACCACGTCGCTGGAGGACAGACGCCGGAAGATCAAAAGGAGGAGCTCCGTCGGCAGCGAGGATGCCCACGCGCCCTCCGTCATCGAGACGAGAGCGAGAACTCGTGTTGTGGTTCTCAATTCGATCCGATATCCTTGTTCTTCTCTCTGGAGATATAGGACTACAGGAGATGATTGATCGAACAAGGCCTGCCTGCATGCATGCCTGGGGGGCCGGGAGAGTGTGATTCATGTAAACCCAAACGAAGTGTAGAATCAGATTCAAGGTAATCAAGAAACTGCATTCAACTCGGCTTCACACTGTCTTGTTCTGATTCGATCATGACACTATATTGAACGGAACAGATACACAAAAGGCGCACGCAGGTGCGCACGCCGGGGAAAAAAAAACTGAGAGCAGAGCAAACAAGTATAGCAAAACCAGAAACAGAGCAACCAGGTCATACAGATGAACGCCATTGAGCACTTTGCTCAATGTTTCAATATTCATTCATACTGCTAACTTCGCATAAATCTAGAGAAACTAGATCGTTCATCGTTGTTGACAAAAAAGTTGCAAAAACACCGATTTCTGGTGTATAGATATTAAAGATGGAAAGATGGACAATGTTTACGCATCGAATTCCTCACTAGCAAACTTGTCCTCAGGAAAACAGACCGCAACCACTGGGTTCCCACCAAATTTCCTGCCATGCAACGCCGTCTTAGCTTTGGCAGCGCCGTCTAGATCTTCATATTCCAAGAACACCTGAAACCGGAAAAGTTCATCCATCAGAAACAATTTAAGATTGCAAATATTCGGCAAAGTTTGAACATACAACAACACAAGCATTACCTTTCCAACACCCGCGACTGGCTGTCCACTGGGGTCAGGACGTGGGATGACAACTTTCACCAAGGTACCTTTGAAAAGAGAATTTTTATTACTATACTAAGAACGTTAGGAGAATCAATCAACATAAAAAAAATAAATTAAGGTGTAGGGAACTAGGGATCTGAAATGTCGTATTGAGGGAGTATTGTAAACGTAAGCATGGAGGACAAAATGACATGTAATTCAGCAGATGATCAAAAGCCAAAAGTGCATAACCAAATAGAAAAAAAAAAAGATGTACCATATTTGCCTGCTTCTACCCTCATGTCTTCCATAATGTCCTCATACTCTTCATCATCCTTCAGTTCATCTGCACTTACCACCTGGGTAAGGCAAACAACCTTTGTAGGGAGTGCTCCAACTTGGTACACCAGTTTCTGCTCAAAAAGAGCATATCACAGGATCAGAACACAACAAACAATGCCTAATTTGCATAAGTAAATAAATAGTGGCCATGGATGAATGGCCCATACCTGTAATTGCACCTGTTGTTGTGCCTGCAATAGGATACTTTCCTGCTCTGGTCTGGGCTGAGATGCCCCCTGGTTTGCTCGTCTGACAGTAAGGGTTTTGTCTCCCATCTTGATACCATTTAGAGCAGCACAGGCAATGTCAGTGACATTGGAGTCTTGGTACACACAGAACGCATAGCCTTTTGAGTTACCAGTTTCCCTATCCTTCACAAGATCAAACCCTCTAAGAGCTCCAAAGGATTCAAGCAACTCGCGAACTTGTGTTTCTGTGAAGTAATAGGGAAGGCCGCCCACAAAAATACGGTCTGGACCTTCTAGCCCTCCAGCTGCGCCTGTTAGACCAACTGCAGCAAGATTCAAATTGGGGCTTGGCTGGCTTGGGCCCAGTGCAGCTGCCAGAGATGGATTATAGTCTGTTGGCCTCCTAACCTTCACCGGTGCCCCTTCAAACAGAATGCCATCCAGGGCCATTGCATTGCTTGCTTCCTCCACAGATCTCATTTCCACGAAGGCAAATTTCTTTTCATGGTTTATGTAGACATTAAGAACAGCATCACCTGGACCAGCAGTGTTTCCTCCAATAGCAGCCATAACTTGATTGAAGTATATTGCAACTGTCTGCAGATACAGAAACCAATTTCACAACATGCAAATTATATGTGTATAAGTGTAAATGCTAGGTAGGAGATATGCAAGCTAGCTTGTGGCATTGGTGTCAATGGGAGTTGCATACTCGAAAAATAACTGATTGGGGTATACGGACCTGTTCGTTAGCATTTGGAGGAAGGCCACCAACATAAACACGCCGAGCATGACGAGTAGCCTGAGAGTAAAAGATGTTCGACTCATTGTTTATGAACACTTTTAATAAAATTATTATAAAAAGAGCTCATACCTGTTGAGTCATTGCTTGTGGCTGGATGAGAAGGGGATTGTACTGATTCAAACAAATAAAAGTGGCTACAACCTGACCAATATTGTTAAGGCAAAGTTCTTGACATTATGACAAACAGGAACAATCACCTGTCCAACACCAAGCTGAGGCATGTTTGGAAATATGTTAGGAATAATAGAAGGGCCTGGCACTTGACCTGCAATAGATCAATATAAATGTCTAGTATAATCAATTAACATGCACAATATAATACCCTTATAATCATCCCTCTGGATGTATAATAGATCAAAATAATACAGCTGTACAGTATTCCATGTCAAAGAATGAAGATGTACAGGGACAAATGAATAATCATGAGGCAAAGCAATTGTGGTACTCGCTAGTTGAAGACGAATAGCCTTACAACAACAATGAATACACCCTTTTCTTTTGTTCTGCACAATCTTTCGTACAGAAGGTCTGATGGTATGAAATCAGAGCACTGATTCCTCCTCGTACATTAAAGTTACAGTACGCAGTCCTTTCCATTCGCAGCAGTAGGACAATTGACCCAAGAATGCCTTCTTAGCAAACACGAGCCTTCTTACCACATATATACACAAAACAAACAAACAACAAAGAACAAAAACAAAAAAAAGTTTTGCTCAGTTTTCTGTAGCCAGGTAATGATAAAATAGAAACATAAAATTATTTGTACATTATCATACATATAACATCTCTAGTGAATGCTTGAGATAGCATATGCACAGAAAGAGAATCCACATCTGCCTTCTTTCTAGGTCTATCCTTAGCAAACATGTTTCGCCAGGCACCTCATATTTTGTCATAACTACGATATATAATCCATTTTACTATCTTGTTTCCTTCCGCCTTATAGGAGGACAATTCAATGTGGATAAACATCTTTATACCGGTGTACTGGTGTTACAGATACAAATTAAGGTGCTTGGAGATAAGGCACATCATAGAACATGGCTACCAATGACTATATTGTAGACATTATACTCTATATAAAGGATGGCAAAGCTATGTGGTACTATGTCCTCAGGGGAGAAAGAAAATGCACCAAATGATATTCTACAACACTAAGTCAAAAAATCAGTGTTTGATTGGTGATATTTTAGGAACTCGTAGCAATGGCAATAAGAGTTTCACATCAAATTGTTATAGCAATATTACAACATTGTGGTAGAAATGATGCTTGCAAGTCCCAATCACATAACTAAACAAAACTGCAATAATAAAATCACAAATATTTAACTGAGTTGATGAGAGCATACCTGGGATTGGGACAGCAGTAAATGGAGAAGTCAAAGGTTGAACTGGTGGAGCATCAAACCCACTAACTCGCTTGCTGCTTCAAAACAATGGGTATCAGTGACTAGTGAGAAACTGACTACCACATGAGATAAGAAACTGTACTTAATAAAGAGACAAACGCCATTTCTTAATTAAAGATATCGGCTACACTTGCAAAGAGATAAATGGTATGTCTTAATTAAATCAATTAACTACACTTGTTCACTAAGCATTGCGCATGGCTCAAATAAATAACTTTCAAAACAATAACAGAACATTAGAGATTAATAGACATCAAAACATAGATATTGATTTAGCTTTACTGCAAAGCTTCTGTTAAGAACGGGCAACTTCAAGATGGTAGAGATCACAAGGGAGGGAACTACTATGCATGTTGTCCGAACATAATTTGGTTACCTTCTTGAACGAGAACGAGATCTAGATCTGCGATCTCTGCCCCTTGAACGAGATTGTGAGCGAGAGCGATGCCTCCGATGCCCGTCTCTTTCACGATCTCTTCTCCTGATGTTATGTATATCAGATTATCAAAATTATAGACACAGGATCAGCAAAATACATGAGTCTCATTACAAATATGAAATGTCCAGAATATAGTTGAATGACTTGTCATAACGGACGACGCCAGAATGTGGGCGGCGGCGGGCGCCAAGCACCTAGGTAGTCTAATATCGCGAGAGTAGGCTTAAGGCACTTTTGTTAGGTAGTTTACGTGTAATCGAGCTTTCATGCACATCCTTGTAAACTACCGGCGGCCGACAAAAAGCGGTGCGCGTCGTGTACGGTCATCGACCATTTCTTCTTCTTAATACAAAGATACGCAGCTCTCCTGCGTATTCTAAAAAATAGTTGAATGACTTGTGATGTGGTTACGAGAATCAAAGTGGCCATTGGTGCAAACAAAATATTCTTCTGAAAAAAGAAGTAAGGCGCTTTTTAACAAACACACCTTTCGAAATCCCTGCTTCTGTGACGATCACGATCATCAGGCCGGTCTCTGTGTTCCTTTCTTTCATGGTGATGCCTACTGTGGCGATCCCTGTCTCTGTCCCGATCCTTGTCTCTTCCACGATCTCTATCACGGTCCCTGCGACGATCCCTGTCCTTGTCTTTTTCTCTATCTCTGTCTCTATCCTTGGATTTTGCCAACCCATCATCACGCGAGCGTGTGTCATCCTAGAGAGAAGAGCAAAGTAGAATGTCATTTGACCATCTTAGCAGCACATACAAAAAAAAAGAGGTGGAAAAAATAGCTTTCTCTAGATGACAAAGAATAAATCCATGAAAGGAAGTGCCACACACTCCCAGTAAATCTGCATTTATAGCAATGACAAGATGAAAGGCTTGTGGTCAATATCTTGAAGCACGTGAGTTCTTAGGAACCATAAACTTTCTTATAGTTGCATCAAGTGCGCAATGTATGATTAAGGAGACGAAGTACACATCGACGACATGTAACAAATATGCATTTATTCGTTCACATTACGTTCCACCCTACCGGGAATCAATTTTCAATCATTAGGAGACAAAATCCCAGCAATAGTATCAGCACACTCCAAGCCATAATAGGGTGTTGCTATTCACACAATGCCATGAATATCAGCACCATCGAAACTTCTGCATTGCTCGCAAAGCTCTGCAAGGACCGCAAAGCATGGTACCAACCACTACAGCAGAACCAAGGCCACCATATCGGAATATATATATATCCACTTAAACCCAAACCAAATAAGGCACAAATTTCTCCTCAGCCGCTCTACTGCTCCACTTCCACAAGATGCGATATAAATAAATAAACAACAAAGGTAAATCGAAACTGCGTTTGTAGCGCACCAAACAAACAACAAGCACATTCAAGCCGACCACATCTAGCGAAGAGCGACCAATCACGGCCACCCAGAAGCACCGCTAGACTCGCATTAAGATGAAACTCTCCACACCACAACACAACAGACCGCGTCTACACCACTCGACTAGATCTCCAAGAACCGCGACGAGACCCCGGGGCCCCTCGAAGCGCTCGTGCGGGTAGATCGAAAACGGCGGGCGTCTCGGCACCACAGAATCGCGGCGCGGAGACCGGGTTCCGAGGCAGCAAGGAGGGGTTTCAGTCAGTTGCTCACCTCGGCGCGGTGTGCATCTCCGCCGCTGCCGCCGGCGCTGGCGCTGGGGTCGTCGGCCATATCTCGTCGCGTCGCTGGAGCGCCGATGCTTGGGGTTCGAGTTGGGACCTCTCACCGGATGCGTTGGGCTCTCAATCCTGGCGGCCCAACGCGTGTTATTGTTTTGGGCTGGACTGGGCTACCAGAAAATTTCTTAGACTGGCTGCAGCGTTTTCTTCTTCCCGCTTGGTCGGAAGGGTAAAAAGAAAAGAAAAAGAAAAAGCGAGGTACTTGCGCCAGGACGCGACCTCCGCGACGCCTCGCCGTTGGTGGCCTCTCCTGGACTCCTGCACCATGGCCCCACCACAACCTCTCCCACCACCTTCGCGGCTCCGCCCCCTCCTTCGCTTCCTCCCGCATCTTGTTCGACGAGATGCCGCACCGAACCCACTCCTGGTACACCGCCGTCGTCGGGTGCGTACCGGCCACATGGATTTATAGTCGTAACCTATAACAAGCCTGAGTCAGAAATTTTCGACTTTGTAATAGTAACTTGTTATGGATGCATCGTATCGAGATATTATGAATGAGAAAGGCTGTCATCAGCAACGGGCCGGGACTTACTACGGTACCCCATAACCGGTTATGGGCGGACGAAATTGTTTGAAGGAACGTGCTCGATCCTTCGCCGATTTATGTGCGTCTCGTCTTGCAACGATATCCAGAGCTTGCTCTCCCTGCCAATGATGCGGATCTTCATAAGGGACTGGGGCAGCATCGTCGGAAGGAGCTCGCTCTCATTGCATTCATAGATTTCCAATTTCTCAAGCGATGTGAGGCGCTCCATATGATCAGGCAAGGTGTCCCAGGTGCACAATGCAATAACGAGCAAACGCAACCCAGCAAAGAGCACACTATGTTCAGGAATGGGTGGCAATGGGCCGCATTCGACGAGGTTAAGCTTCTTCAGCTTATGTTTTTTTTTTGACGCAACTGCCTCAACTTATGTAGGGCGTCTTCTGTATTATTAGGACTCGACATCCAACTAGGATATCTTGAACCATTGTAGCGTGATAAATAGAGCCTTCGAAGGTTCTTGGGAGGTATAAGACCATCAAGTACACCTTCTTGCACGACCGGATTGTTGCTGATGGAGAAGCCCAGTGTCAAGAGTGTGAGCTGCTTCTTGTCTGACAGTTTGGCTTCAAGAGCTTCGTCTTTGTTTGTGACATTTTCAAGATCAATGATATCCAAATTACCTCGAAGCTTATTTAGGTTCTTCAGCTGTTGTAACCCGTACCCTTTTCCTTTCCTTACCTCGAATGGTGTCATTAGTTTTAGTGAGGTCAGCCGGCCAACATTTGGGAAGTTAGGTGATCCACGGATCCTCGGCAAATGGGTGAGGTTATTAGCCACATCCTCAGGATAGGAAACTTGGATAAAAGGAATATACAGGATCTGCATAAGGTAAAGTTTGCTAAAGGTTCTAGGGAAAAACAGCTTTCCCCGGGATGGTCGAGTCCATTTCATAGTCTCGGATCTGTCGAAATAAAAATAAAGGGAAAGGACGCGTAGATGCTTCATCTGACCAATAGATTTTGGTATCGAGAACTCTAGATTTTTCCTGTGTTTAACTCTCACTTGCAGCGTCCGTAGTTTCCTCATCTTTGTGAACATACCGTGAAAGAGTTGTTCCTTGACGTCGAAGTTCCCATCGTCATCCGGGCTGTACCTCTCGTCAATTATCAGAGTACGCAGATTTTCCAATTTGAGAATTTTCTTAACCGTCGTCGCTGCTCCATCAAAGGTGTCAACGAAAAGATGGCGAACCTCTGGTGGAATGGCTTCCGGAGAGCCAAATCCATTCAGACCGATTCTAAAGACGTGACTTCCAGCAACCCTCTCTGCCAATTCATGCAGCAAATCATGAATTATGAAGCAGTTTGCACGAGTGGGACTTGTGTCTTCTTGAAGAAACGAGAATGTCAGTAACTCATTAAAGTAACATTTGCCGACATCTTCTGGTTCCTCTGTTCTATTGCTGGTCTTTAGGAAACCTTGTGCCATCCACAATTCGACTACCTGATCTTGACGCAACTCATATCCTCTGGGGAAAATGCTGCAGTATTCAAAGCATTGCCTTACGTCCGGACCAAGTTGCTGATAGCTCCACCACAGAGCTCCCATGGTCTCATTCAATAAGTCTAAGTTCAATGTTGTTCTCCAGAAATTGATACTTTTCTTCCTCTGTAGTCGCTTTGCTACTGTTACAGCTGCAATAGGTGACCCGTGTAGCTTTTTTGCAATTTGGCTCCCAATACATTTGTATTGTCCATCGCCATCATCTGCGTCTTGTAGTGCATGATACATGAACAACGACAAGTATTCATCCTCTTTCAATTCGGGTATTGGAATTTGGTTTTGAGCACCTAGAGCATCGGCCACATCTTTTGTTTGAGCTGTCACAAGAATACGGCTTCCAGTGTCCCCAACAGCGAGTGCATCAAGTAGAATATCCCTCTCCTTAGGATTATCATCGTCACTGACCCAAAGATCATCCAGTACTAACAAGAAGCGTTTACCTTTCAACTCTTTCTTCAACTCCTCAAATAACGATGGTAGACTTTTACATTTCAACTTCTCATCTATACACTGTAGACTTTCAAGATCTTTTCTTTTTGAACATGCATTTTGATCGATGATGATCTTCTTTAGCATATTGCAAAATATATCATGCACTCTGAAATTCTTAGACACATGAATGAACATGATAGAGTTGAAATGTTTGCATGCCTTCTCATAATCACAAACGTATTGTGCCAGCGTACTCTTCCCAGACCCTGCAATGCCATATATGCCAATCACAGAATAACTCGTACGGCTACTAGAGCGTGGTCCATTAGCATCCGGCTCGGTACGAAGCATTTGGCATATATGGTCACGATCCTTGTCTCGACCGAATACCTTATGTTCTATCCTTCTGTGCAATTCATCCATCTCCTTCTGTCTACTGCTGCTGGTGGTGCTTTCCTTGTTAGTAACCTTGACGGGAATTTCGTCGCAACTGCTCTGCTGATTCAGTAGATGTGATTTCTTCGATGTTGTGACTATATATTCTACATATTCTATTCTTTTTCTTATGCTCCATTTTTCAACAAGCAGGAATGAATCTAATCCAATGCAAGGGCTCTGTAAAAAGCAACCAAGTACAAAATTATCATCCTTGGTATCAAACTAGCATTCTCGATTTAAAATTATCCCGTTTCATAGTATGTGCGCGATTATAGATTTCAAAAATAACTACTAATGTATATAAAAAAGAAGTACTCAAATCAATTGAAAACCATTTAACGTTTCTTGGAAAATTAAAGCGGGCCGATTTTTTTATTTTTAGTAAATAATTATTCTGTAATTTTAATAGTAGTTAAATGTATGAATTATTTACAAATCTAAGAAGGACGCTAAAGAAAGGAGCGTCCACAAGCGGCGGACGCTAACGCAAACAACGTCCAGGACAGGACGCTACTGCAGATAACGTCCAGACTTGTTAAAGCTTGCAAGCTGCCGATGGTACCTGTAGTCGTCGGTGGTGCGCCGCCCGCCGTGTCTTGCCCCTTCCCGCTAATCCGGCGGTCCCGCAACCAACTCCCCTGCCGCCCTCCGAATGAGTTGCTTTCAAGGCTTAAGCCTTCTTTGGAGGAAATCTCTAGAGCACATGTAGGGATGCCTAGTTGCCTACCTACGGTGATTGAAGCTAGTCTACTTATTGCCTATGGCCTGATGCCGTTTGTACTCTCTAGTTCCTACGCCGCTCGTAGTTGTACCTGTGCGAGTGCTTTTTATAACCTGTAATTTGTCTGATTGATGGACATGTGTGCTAGTTAAGTTATTGCATACTTCAAGATGCTTTGACATACATCTCAACTATCGCGGTTGACTTCTGTAAAATTCTGTGTGCTCCATAGTCCTTATGGCGTTGAAATCATGTACATGACACTCTTGCAGTCTGAATACACATTATGATCTCTGAAGTCTGAACTGAATTCTAAAGTATATGAGCACATCAGCTAGTTCTACTGCATTTAGGAGTTTCTGGACTCATGGACTATTGTAACCATGTTTAATTTGTTCGACTGCAAGCACGAATATCTTCAGGTAAACTAGAAATCATACAATCCTATAGAGCAAGGACTAACCACACAGTCAGCAACTCAGCATTAACAACAATCGAATCAGCTGTCCTTGATGCGAGGGACACCAGCACGTACGTGTGGTAATCGACAATGACCGAGTAGCGACCTGCTTTACGGCATTACGCACTCTGAAAATATGACAGTTAGCAATTCGACTAGGGCGCAGACCGACGTCTGTTGAAGTCGGCGCGAGGGTGGTTGGAGAAGCAATCATGGATAACACGATTGAGGCACCTGGCCAATCCATAGCACTAGCCAATGCGAAGAACAATCTATCTAGTCTAGATAAAAAGAGAACAAAGCCTACGCTCGTGTGCCCGACCGGTCAGAGCAGAGGGCTCCGGGGGCGTTTGCCCCTGTCGACCGGGGCTCGAGCCGTGGCACCGCGCGGCACTGTAGCGCGTGCACTGTAGCACACGTAGCTGAGAATGCTACGTTGCAGTGCAGAGAAAAAAATTCCCCTCGTCCTCGCCAGGCCAAAGCATAGGTAAAGACTCGCGTCGCAGCTCACACCGGCCAGCTGAGTCCCTGTGTATGGAGGGGGAGGGGGTTCGGGGGTTTTCTCGGCCTGCGTGAGAAGGTTTTTTTCCTTAATATAATGCCGTCGGGGTGGCTTCTGTCCCCGACAGGTCGAGTTTTTTTTTAAAAAGAGAACAAAGATGCGAATTATATGAAGAGATCAGTGCTACAAAGTCTCCGTGGAAGAGAATCAATACAGCAAAGTCGATCTGTTTCAGAGCACCCAACAGAGAAAAACGATGCTGCTGGATCTTGGTTGGTGGCCGTCCGGATTTTCTTCCTGCCTTTGAGTTGGTCGCGATGGCCGGCTTGGTGCCTTCGTCGTGTTTATCTAATCGGCTTCGTCAACAAAGTGTTGTGGTCGCGCTTTCGGAGAAAGGAGGAATCTGGAGGTCGCCGGCGGCGGATTCCGGCGATGAGGAGATTTTGCTTCGGGAGGGTTCGACAAGATGAGGGACTCTGTTGTAATTTCCTTTTCTTTGAGGACCTTCCTGTAAAAGTGCCCAGGGGCTCTTCTGTAAAAGGTTGTGGGTTGTACTGTTTACAAGTTTAATATAATCCCCTCCTTTCGCAAAAAAAAAAAAAGAGAAAAACGATGCTGCGATCGCACAAACTGTAAATGGGATTAGCTTTCCGGCTAACCGCCTGGACGTGAGTGATGATGATGGATTTGTGGGATGGCGGATCCGACTATGGCTGGACGCAGTCAACAAAAGCGTCCAAACCTGGACGCTATGCAGCTTAAGAGCATCCCCAGCAGATTGAGTAAATTTGGTTGAGTAAAAGTCAGTTTACTCAATCCCCTAAAGCCACTTTTGCTCAACCACCTCTGGGTGTCACAGCAGATTGAGTAAAACTCTCTCCCCTATATCTGTTAAGATTCGTGCAAAATAATCCAACGACTGCGGTAGCTTCTTCTTCCTTTCCCCCATCGCCCCTCCCCCACCTCGACCGGCAGCGCCATCTCCATCTTCCTCACCTCCTTCTCCAACCTCGGCGAACCAGGCCTCTGCGAGCCGGCCGTCGATGCCCTCCTCCTTCACTTCGCTCCCTCCCATGACCTTTCCTCAAGCAATCGTTGTCGCCGTTGCTTGATCAGGGAGGGGCAGGACGTCGAGCAGCCGCAGCGGCAGGGCATCATGGCGGGCGGCGCCTGCTTGCCTCGGGTCGGGCGGGGTCCGCGCCGCGTGTCGACGGCGCCGGGTTGCGCTGCGGGGGCCGCGCCACGCGTCGAGGGTGCCGGGTTGCGCTGCGGGGGCCGCGCCCGCTGCAAGTCGCACACGCTCCTGGCGCCGCAGCTCCCACCGTCAGCCATGGTGCGACGGGCTGGGTGGAGGGGCGGGATAGGCCAGCAAGGGTCGGGGAGGGGCGGGGGACTTGGGGCAGCGAAGGGGCGGCAGAATCCGGCGAAGCTCCGGCTAAGTGGCGGCGGAATCCGGCGACAGCGCGGCCAGGGAAGGGTCGGCGAAGGGTGGCGGGAACCGGCAGTTGCTTTCCCGCGCGTGCTCTGGCGTTTTACTCAATGGGATAGGGGAGGGAGAGAGATTGAGTATATTTACTCAATGGAGGGGAAGATTTGCTCAATTGAGTAAATTTTTTTGGTTTACTCAATCGTTTACTCAATCTGCTGGAGAGGGTTGGTTGAGTAAATTGCTAGTTTTTACTCAATGGAGACCTTTTACTCAATCTGCTGGGATGCTCTAACGTCCGCATCTGGACTCTGTTCCTGTTAGCGTCCTTCCCACTTTTCAAAATACTCTCACATAATTATTATTATTAAAATTTCGAATAAAAATTTTATTAAATAAAAAAATTCGGTAAAGCGGGCACTTGGAGAGTCATTATGACATGGTAACTACATGTTTTTGTCCTTCACTAACGTGCAAAATGTAATTATTATTTGCAGAACAAAATGAAATCAAGTTAAGTTATATTTCAACAACACGTGGACTGCTCTAATGCACAAAACGAGCGTAGCTCACACGGTTTGGTTCTTTGTGGTGTCTCTCATTGGCCCTCATAGGGGAGGGTGTACGTGCGTGTGTTCATAGGGACGAATACTCGTTCGTGTATGAATATATGAATTTATATTTATATTTCTAAAAAAAAAGACTGGTCTAATGCCTCTAGAATGTTTTTTTTAAATGAGACCGTTATACTAGGACTTCTTTAGATGAGCAAGGGATAGAACCCTGGCTATTTAACCTCCTGCTCTACTATGGCTAGCAGCTATTATCTGAATTATATACCAACCTCCATTTCAATTTACTTGTCCATTTTGACAAACACATGAATCCAAAGATAACCATCTTTATTATGCGAAATTGACAAAATTGCCCCTAAGAGAAAAACAAGCTACTACCATATACTCTAGAGTGGAATGGTGGAGAATTCTAAAATGTTCTTTTAGTTTTTTTTCACTTCTTCGTGGTGGGCCATCTAGAGGCAAAATTGGAAGAAATATCTTGGAGAGCATGAAGTGTCAAGTATTTATAAAAGTAAAAAAGTGATCAAAATAGACAAATAAACTGAAGGAGGTTGATAATCTGCAGAGGGAACAAGTAGACCCTTGGATAACAGTACCTGGTTACTGTCGATGCCAATAACTTGTATCGCCGAGTCTCTTTATCGCAAGTCCCCGCCTATCCAGGATACGGTCTGCTTCGTCGAGTTTCAGGAAGGTTCGTTCTACCACCTCCATATCCTTGGGTGATAGCGCCGTCTCCATGGGTGGCGTGGTGTGGATCGAGAACCGCTGCTGTTTGTTGCCGAAGAGGCCACGCCGGAACGAAGAAGACGCAGGACGCCGGAGAGCACCAGACCGGAGCAACGCCGCGGCGGCCGCCATTGTTATATATGCTTTCGACTTGTACCACCAGCTGTTAGGTCCACGGTACGACAGGTCTTCGTTCGTGTTCTTGCGTTTTCTTGGAGCCAAGCCAGCTCCACACTTAAATAGGGGCGGCGCATGGCGCGCACGGCCGGATCGGTCTCGAGTTCGCGACATGGTCGGATAAATAAGCGTATCCGGCGAACTCTTGCACGGGAACGCGCCCCTCAGCGTGCGCGACAGCTGCTGACATATGGGCCCAGATGTCCCGTGAGTATGTATCTGCCGACAAGACTAGGGGCCAACACTTCAGTCAACCGACATCGTGACCGGCAGAAATGACCGCTGCTGCAGCCTGCCGGCCGGGCTCAGGGCGTCCACGGGCGAATCTATAATAGCAGCCGGCCTTAGAGCAAGTTCAAGCCATGTCATATTGAGACTACATCTAGAGCCGAATCATTCAATAACTTGTCTCGTTCACGAAAGCCAAGGTGCTGCTCTGTACCAAATTTATCTCGTTCACGAAAGCCAAGGTGCTGCTCTGTACCAAATTATTGAATGATTCGGCTCTAGATGTAGTCTCAATATGACATGGCTTGGCTATAAGCCAAGCTTGGGCTCTATCTTGCATGCCTCCTGCGCGCACCCGAAAAAATAGAATAGAAAAATAAAAAAAAGCCTGCAAAGTACTAGGCTAGCAAAGGGCATTTGTTTTAAGCATCCTTTACGTCTATGGCTCGACGGAAACCGAACATGACAAAACTCCGTATACAACTAAAAATTCAAGTCAGCTCGAACGCAGCATACTGTATATGAAACAACAAAAGGTCATCAGCAGTTCTATGATTTCCGATGGTGGATCATGTCCACGACACATAATATATGCACAAGAGTAAGCTATTGGATTTATATCAGTTGGAACGCAACATATTGTATATGAAACAACAAAAAGTCACCAGTAGTTCTATGATTTCCTCGCGGATTATATCCACAACACACAATATCTGCACAAGAGTAAGCATTCTACTGCCTAGCCTACTCCTACTTGCCTCAAAAGGCCATGAAAAGCTCACTTCAATGGCACCCAGAGATGACTCTTCAGCGTCATACAGTTTTAAGAATAACATCCAGTTTTGACTCAACACGAGCTAGCACGGGGTTTTCTTTCACCTCATCTTTTGATTTGCAGCTATAAACCATGTCCTAAACAATTTTTTGAAACAAAAAATGATTTTGCAAGCAGAAAAGAGAGAAATCAACTATTCCAGTACCCTCTTCTCAAAGTTTGCAATGGCACTAACATATTAAATGAGATCAAACAATGACTTAGAAATAATTTTCGTCCAAAGGCTTCGAAGGTGCCCCACTACCCTTTCTTCTTAGACTTCTTCACCAGGGTCTCCATGTGTCTCCAAAGCACTTAACTTCTTCAATAGGACATCAAACTTGGCATCCAGACGTCGAACACCAGGAGTGTCGTCGTTGTTGCTATTCGAGTCACTCGAGGACTCCATATCTTCCCTTATGAGTATCAACATCGCCTCAACATTTGGACCAACTCAATGCATATACGAAATCCAATATGATTCAATTCTCATCTAGACCACTGACTATTAATTCTCTAATATTTTCTTCTTTTCACTCTAATTTTATTGATTTATGAAACCCACAACATTAGTTTTATACAAAGATAAGTAGTGACAATGTTTATAAGGTAGGTTACCATACATAATGTTTGTATTAACAAATAAAATAGTCCTAACATTATTTTAGATCGTTCAGCCCCATACATCGACCCTATCTCAGTAGTTATACTTTTTTCTTAGAATTTCAAATCTTTTTTTTTTGACAAGAAACTGTAGGGGAAAACCCCACAGTGCAATTTCCACTAAATGTGCAACACCCAAAAATTGAACCCTGGGTGGGAGCTCCCCAGCTGGAATAGCTGGAATAGCTCAGTTGTAGAATTTCAAATCTTTATGGTGGGGCACATTTGATTAGATGGATATATAACTATATATTACTTACACGGACCCTTACGGGTTAGAAGTGGCTCAATCTCAACCCACTGGTGATGATATGCTGACTACTGATTTGCTACTTCAGTTAATGGGCATTTGTCCCAATATGGATGAAAACTACTTCTCTATATTTAAGCTATAATATTCTAAAATGCTACGACCCAAGAGAGATATCAACCCAATTTACTATTAGAGAAAGGGCAAAACAATGACGTAATCAGTAATCACTTACCGACTTGTTTCCTGGTCACTTCATCATATTTTTGCTTGATCGAACTCCAAAGATGAGTTTTCATCCATATTCCTCTCTTTGACTAAGATATGCACTGTGATGTCCCACATATTATTTGAGGAAGATGTAGATGGTTTTCATGCCAACAACTAAAAATTTACATGCATGCATGCTAAGCTAGTAGATGCTTTTCTTGTCATACGTCGCTGAATCCCTGTGTCTGATTTCTATCGTGATCCAAAGTCCAGATCTAAGCTACAGATGTGTGTAAAAGGTGAAATCCTCTGCCTCAAACAAACAAAAAAAAGAAAGGTGAAATGCTCACATATGACGAGTTGACGACACATCAAGGCTACATATTAACTAGAAGAGTAAATTCCTTGTATGGCCCCAAAAAAAGTTCCTCTTCCTTATATGGCCCAAACTGAAACGAATTTCCCTCTATGGCCAACTTTCAACTTTCCATTCCCTCTATGGCCCTGCGAGAACGACTCTGGTGCTCCCAGCCCTTGTGGTGCTCCCGTATTCCCACTCGCAATAGCGCAAAAACAATGCAACGAAAAATTGCAACAAAAATATAGATAGATAGTACATGTCATCTACTACTATCATGCAAAAAATCAGATGCAAAAAAAATTTTGTACAAGGAGAAACAAAAAAGTGAAATCAGCACATGAACAGTAGCTGTTAACGGGTCCGTCGTAAACAGTAAAACCCGCAACTATTCCCTGCACGATTTCTCTTTTTTGTTCCTCCTTGTACAAAATTTTGTTGCATCTGATTTTTTTGCATGATGATAGAAGATTGCATGAGCTATCTTTCCACATTTTTGTTGCAAATTTTTGTTGCGCCGTTTTTTGCGCTATTTCGAATGGGAGCACGGAAGCACCACAAAGGCTGGGAGCACCAGATCCTTTCTCATGGCCCTGCTGTTAGTTTTGAGCCCTTTTACCGTGAAGTACCCCTTGGAAGCTATTGGAAAATGACAATTGTACCCTTATTTTCTTTCATATCCAATTCACACCGAACAGGCAAGTCACGATAGACAGAAAGAAAAAGAATACGAGTTCCTGGCGGCGCAGCGCATGGAGGCAGGACCTACCGCCGCCGTCCCCGGAGGGGATGGGGATCTCCTCAGCTGCTATGTCTCAGCACTTGGGAAATTTTGGTTTGCACTGGTGCATGTTTTTCATAGGAACGTGTATGCAAAAAATAGACAAGTTATTGCAAAAAATAGACAAGTAATTGCTTTTTTGAAAAAAATAGTATACATATATTTTGAGCGATTTTTAATTAGACAAGAAATGCTGCAACAAAAAAAAAATATGGAAAACTGTTTTTTTGAGTTCTTTTCATGCCAGGGGTAAAAATGTCATTTTACCATACACTTGACACCGTTAGGTCTCAAAACTAACAGCAGGGCCATAGAAGGAACCGAAAGTTGAAAGTTGGCCATAGAAGGAAGTTTGTTTCAGTTTGGGCCATATAAGGAAGAGGAACTTTTTTTGGGCCATACAAGGAATTTACTCTAACTAGAATGAACTAACCTCCCATGGAATTCGGTCATCCTGTTGCAGCTCGCTGGTGCCTCTGCCTGCTGCTCTCGCTAGCGATTTCATGCATACCTGGTGGGTGTCTGACTCGGTGCGGCTTGTCTTGTCATGTGCGGTGATCCGTTCGAGAGGCGGCGTCTGAGTGCATCAGAAGTTCAGCGATCCCACGCCACGACATATATCCCGCACGCTACCGCCGGAGATGGTGAGCAGCAGCGAGAACACGGCGAGCCGAGCCACGAAGCAGCAGAGACAGAGAAGATAGCCGTTGTGCTGGAACGCAGAGAGAGAGTCGGGACCGGACAGGGGGTCCAGCAACGACCATAGCTTGGCACGGGGCCTTGAGCCGGGCATCGTCCAACAGCAACGGCCTACGCTTGGAACGCGGGCGGCGCTCTGGGCTCTAGCAACGGCCTACGCTTGGAACGCGGGCGGCGCTCTGGGCTCTGGCCAGAGCGGAGCAGAGGCCAGGTCGGTGGGGGGTGGTCGGTATTTCAGTTCCCGACCACCCCTTGGGTCCTGGTGGACGTCCGTTGTGGAACGCGCGGCCCAGATTTGGCGCAGTAGAGGTGACTCGGTCAATTTCCTGGCTTTTGAGCCACATGGCCCGCCCGCCCTGGTGGACTCAGTATGCAGGGAATGCCCGGATTTCCTATATGGCACCCGGGTGCTACCTGGCAACCTAGCACCCATTGTTTGAGATTCGTGCCGCGTACCTGAGTCGTTCGGTTGTTTCTACGGTACACGCCCACCGTCTTGCCGCCACTCGTGACCGTGCCGTCCCCCACCTCGCCACCTTCCCCTACCTCGCCGCCACCCCGACGCCGCCGTCCCCCACCTCGCTGTCCCCCACCTCGCCGCCACCCCGGAGGCCCGGACGCCACCGTCACCCGCCGCCGCAGCTGGTTCGGATGGGATGCAGCAGATGCCGGAGGAGTCGCCTAACGGCGGTGGCGGCGGAGCGGCGGCAGGGAATCCAGGTATGCCGGACTCCACGTCGATGCCGTTCTACAACCTGCCGCCGAACCTGATGTCCAAGGACGGTGGTGGTCAGATGGCGCACGAGATGTTCGGCTCGTTCCGGCCACCGCCGGGCATTCTAGTTTAGTAACATTCAACAAAGACAGAAAAGTAATTCAACATGCCAAACTTTGATCCCACATCTGTTATTAGTTACCACTTCATGCATTGTTCTTCTGCTTATGCTTTTCATCGACATGATCGCTTCTTAGGACCTGTTGAATGCTGAATGTTGAAGTAATTACCATCAAATGTTGAATTGGTTACATTGCAGTGTTGAAACAGTGATCAAATCATGTTGAATGATGAATGTTGAAGTAATTACCATGTAATGCTGAATTGGTTACATCGCAGTGTTGAAACAATGCTAAAATCATGTTGAATGTTGAGTTACTTACCTTGTAAAGTTGAATTTGTTAAATGTTAGTGTTGAAACAGTTGTCACGTTATGTTGAACCTGAATAGACTGAACTGGTATATTATGATGAAAAAATATTAAAAAATACCTTTATTTTGAACTTCACTTTCGGGTTGTAAGTTTTCCCCGCCCGTATATTCCCCACTTACACCCCGTTGCCCAGCAAAAAATATTTTAAGCGCGCAGGAAAATAAATTCAAAGCGCTATAACAAAGTCGTCCGCAGTGAAATTCAAAAAAGTCAAAGCGTGCCAACATCGCCGGCGCCGCGTTAAAAAATTTTCACAGCTAGGGGTGGGCGCGGTTAACCGCAAAACCGATTAACCAAATTAACCGCACCGAATTACCTAAATTTTTTAGCTAGTATGGTTAACCGCAAAAATTTCGGTTATCATTTTTGGCAACTACGGTTAACCGCAAAAATTGCAGTTATTAATCCGATTAACCGAACTAACCGTATTAACCGAAATTATCATCTCAACCTAGTAGATCTCGAGGTTCCTCGGTCCTAACTCATTCCAACCCGGCATTTTTCAAACTTGATCCTCTCCACACACCTCATTCGATGACTACCCGTGCATCGACATCTCTATCGACGGCGAATTGGTCATTTTTTTTATGTTTGTTGCATAAATTTATCTAACATAATGGAGTATGAATTGTTGTGCGGTTAATGCGGTTAACCGAATAACCCAACCGAATTAACCGCAACCGAATTGTGCGGTTATAGCTTTTCTTGTAACAAATTCGGGTGGCAGTTTCCAATAACCGAAATTCTTTTCGACCGAATTAACCGAACCGATCAAACCGAATTAACCGAACTCCCAGCCCTATTCACAGCGCGACTATCCGAACGCAGCGCGACGCGGCCATCTCCACGCGCGCTCGCTCGTGCGCGCTCCCGCGCACGCTCCCTCGCGCCGGTAACGATTCCTGGCCGTGCGCGCTCTTTCTGGGCCGCGTGCTTCCTGGGCCGCGCGCCTGTACCTTCGTGGGCCGAGTGCTAGCTACGTTAAACGGCACCCAGGTGCCATATAGGGCGTCCCGGGAATGCCGAGCATGGTGCGGCAGCGCAGCTCGACGGCGACCGCGCCGCCTCTTGCAGGTTCTCGCCCCGTACGTATACGCGTACTTGGTACAGCGTTTAGAGATTCGTCTGTTCAAGAACGATGCTGATGCCTCGAACTGGCATCCGTTGCCACGATGCCGATCGAGGGCGTTATTACTGGCTGTTGCAGCAGCGAGAACGCGGCGCAGCGCGCTCAGTATTTTGGAATACCGATCGACCACCTGGTCGGTGTGTCATTGCCCGACCAACCAACCCTTTGGGTCCTTGCTTTGTCAGTTGTCACCGAGCCAGCCAGCGTACGTTGTTGTCTGATCGCCCACGCATGGTTTTAATAAGAAAGGCAAGTTTCCAGAGTGCATGGGTGCTCCACAGGATCTCAAGTCGAGTCGATCACTACCGTGACAACGATGATGCCACTTCGGTTTACGAACTGGGATGTCAAGCTTTTCTCTTTCTTTCCTTTTTGTTGCATTATATTGACGAGCTCATGTTGCAAGACAAACACCACCACAAATCACATCTTTATAGTTGCTCACGCGGCCATTGCCGCTCGTTCTGCCCAATCGAAAGGAAAGAGAAGGCAGGGGGAGAGAGTGACAGGTGGGCCCGGCGAGTTTGATTTTTTTCCAACGAATTAACCTAGCTTAGATTGCAGCAATGTTCCCAGGCCCAAAAGTAATAGCAAAGCTGCTCCAATAATTATGAGGTAAATTGTGGAGTCTCAGGACATTACCAGGAACAATATTAATTATTGAAAGTTGTTCCAGTTCGCAATGAATTGGCATACAAAAATTCTGCAATTGAGGCCTTTATTCTGAATGGTTTGAATTATTTAAAGCATTTTTAACATTGATAACATTTTGGTAAAATCCTGGAATTTAAGTTTTAACATCCAGATTGGTATGGTTCTGTTGTATAAATTAAAGTTACAACATAATGCTCTCATTCGCATTATATTCCATTTATGAATCCAAATTGGTTTCAAACTGAAACTTGATTTGTTTGTGTTTTGTTGGCTTAAATGCAGTACTAAGCTCATGAACATTAATTAATAATTAGTGACACGCTGATTGTTTACCTCTGCCCTGCATTTGCCATGTATATGTTCAAACTGCACCACAGAGTAACGTGCAATTGCACATTCTGATAGAGCGAACTTCTGACTATCACCTGACAACTTTCTAAGGAGCCGTCTCTTGTTGAACGATAAGGAGCAGATACGTGTTGATGGTGGGGATATGAGGCTATGGTAGTAGCAACTTCTTCTTGATTGTTTCCTTATCGCAGAGTTGTAGCTACAATATTTCGAAATAAAGACAAGCACGCGTATTCTATAGACATACATACTATATACGGTCTCTATTTTCAAAAAAAAAAAAACTATGTATGGCCTAATACACGAGTGGCAGAAATATCACAAACATCTCAGTTGATACACATGCAGGCAAAAAAGATCTAGCGACTTGGCACAAAAAAAAAAAAGAGGTGAAAATGGAATTCACAATTCTATTATTTTTGACATATTAACTCCAACGTCAACCCAATGATCCGTCTACCCACAACAATTGATGCGCATCAAGTATAAAACGCAACAGTCTATATGATTGTTCCTTTCAACTAGGTAATTGGAGCTGTGAAGTAGGTATTTGGGGAAAACATTCATCCACGATGGCAGTTAGTACAAATGGCCCAGAGCACAAACTAGCATATGGGAAATGGTGATTATTTTAAAAGAAGAAGATAATTAATTAGAAGAATTTTGTGTATGTATAAAGACGTGCGTTAGCAGAATTTGAAAAAAAAAAAATTGCCTCAAGAAGCTGATGGGATTCGAACCAGGGTCAGAGGCCTAAAGCGGACACAGCATGCGCAGTAACCATTGAGGGCTCCTTTGGAACAAAGGAAAAATGGAGGAATTCCATAGGATTTTGAACCCTATAGGAAAAATTCGTATGTAGCCCTTTGGAACAAAGAATTGAGGCTTCAAAATTCCTATGAAATTCCTATGGGATAGCTGCCTCCATACAAATTTTGGAGGATTTTAACATGAGGTCCAACCTCATGGAAAATTCCTTTGAGTCTATCTCTCTCATCTAATTCCTGTGTTTTTCCTGTGCTGCATCCAAACGTCGTGTAGGAAACTTTCCTGTATTCTAAAATCCTGTAGGATTGAACATAGCAATGAAATCTAATCCTGCGTTTTTCCTATTCCTACGTTTCCGAAATCCTGCGTTCCAAAGGAGGCCTGAGGTGGAGAAAGGTATTTGACCCAAAGCGAGATTGGGTGTACTTGTAATATTCAGAGTCATCGTCTTCAATTCCCCACCCCAAATTCCCAATCCTCTCTGCTCTCCTAGCTCCGAAGAGCAAAATCCCCCTCCCGGCCTCCCCATCCTCTCCTCGCCGGTTGCTTCCACGGGAAGGAGCCCTGCGGGCCCACTCTCCCCGCCGTCGAGATGGCTCGCCGGCGACCCTATAAAAGGGCCCATTGGCGTCGCCGTAACTGCCACGCCAAACCGCTCGCCGCGCCTAGCTCTAGCCCCCAAAATGCTACGCGGCGGAAACCCACGCGGCCGCGGCGAGGCCCACCACCGCGCGCCGCCTCCGCTCCAGCTGCGCGTCCCCCGCCGCGCGCCGCCTCCACCGCCACGGGCGCCACGCGGCCACGGCGAGGCCCACCACCGCGCGCCGGCACAGCTTCAGTGTAGTGCGACACACAAGCCTACAAGACATACCCTCTAAATGAAGATAACAAGGCTAAGGAAGAAAGGACAAGAAAGTCTAAGCTCCTAATGCACACTTCATATGTAAGCATAATCATACACATTTATACAACATAAACATAGGACATAGCATCAAGCACCCAGGATCGGGGAGCACGGGCTAATACCCTGACTACAGGGTAACTCCCGCCAAGAGCCCTACGAAGGTGGCCGAACGCGGGGGAATACAAAGGATGACAGGACTGTCACCACCTGCCGCCTACCCCTGTCACCGTGGGACACCCTGCATTCGATGCAACCTAGCAACTTATCCACCATGAACACGTTGCTAAGAAGAACCCTAGTTATTCTAGAACTAACTAGAGCACCCAGAAGGGACATCAAACCCTCACCGTAGCTTATGTCAACTAGCCTATGCATATGGAGTATGAACGATATAATTAAGCTATTACGAAGGCATAAGCAATCATGATTAGTGTGAGTGGGCCCAGGAGCCGTGTTTGGACACTAGGGTGTTACAGTCAAGCCCCTCAGCGCCGGCATCCAGGCCGTGGACAAGCAGCCCGGCGGCGACCTCCCCGCCGTCGACCACGCGCTCGCAGCCCAGGAGTTCCACGCGGTGAGAGACACTGTCTCTCTCTGTTCGCGCGCGATTTTGTTTCGTGGCTCGTGCGGATTGTTAGAATGGTGGCGCGCAGAGGTGCCTCATGTCGGTGCTGGGCTCGAGGTCCACAACGGCCATGCCGTCGCCGACGCACTGCACACCGGGGCCGCCGCCGCCGACGAGGCGCTGCATCAGGTCGGGGCCGCGGCCGCCAACGCCGACGCGCTCCACCAGGTTGGGGCGGCCGCCGCCGCCGACCTCGACGCCATCGACCACGCGCACCAGGGCCACAACCTCATGCTGGTGAGGAAACCCAATCCTCTCTCGCGCGCGGGCCATTTTGCTTGTTATTGCGGATATGTGCTAGTTCTGGTGTAATACGACTTCAGAGACACCTGTTATGCCTGGCTGTTTTCCATGCGTGTCCGGCTACACTGTTTAGTTCATATTCTGATGTTTACCTTTTCAATTCCACTTCACTGTTACATGTACCCATTAAATTGATTCATACTCATGTTTGGAGATAGCCACTGGATAGCTTTTGCAACTGAAACATGTTTACATTTGGAAAAGTAAGCTAAATAACCGAAACATGCAAACTGTAAAGAAGTTGAAAACAACGAGCACCACCTCACTATGTTTAGTTTAATACTATCCTAATAAACTATATGATAATTTCATTTATGGGTCTCCTAGCCTCCATCGTTCATAATAATCAGGTCATATTATTCATACACCGTGCGTCTACAATGCAAGGCAAGGACATGTGCGTCTACATTGCAAGGCAAGGACAACAAGTGTCGGGCACATATCTTTTAATCTGTATAAACTATACTGACATGTAAGCTTATTTTGAACCAATGGGACAATAAGAGAACAACAACAACATGACCATTTACAAGCATAGTAGAATGAATCAGGTAAAATCTGAATTAAGCGCTCTTCAAAGTACACACGGTAACAAGCAGATCAATTTATCCATGATAATTATTCAGGTTAATTAAAAACCATCCATAATGCATGTAATCTCGTGATTGTATATTGAAATTTGATATATGGATAATATCCTTCTGACAATTTGATAATCTGACTAACATCTGTTTCATACAAGTGCAAGTTTGACTTCTTTTGAATTTGTCACTTGCATCTGTGCTTGGAATTTTAACACGGCTTCAGGTAAAATAATTCGTGATTGCTATTTCACTCACGGATGTCCCGGTAGAATCTACACAATGATGGCAAATGGATACAATAATTTATAGCTCAGGTCTTATTTTTTCTCCTGGTGGATAAATTGAAACACGCATGCTTCCCTTTTCAAAGAATGCAATGAACATATTACTCTAATTGAGAGAAGCCATGGACACTACACTGTTTGTAGCTCAGGAAACATATGGTAGTGCCGGCTCTATTTTTCTTCACAACGAACTGACAAATGAGAACCAGTCAATGAGTAATCTATGAACCTTATCTTCCTAGCAGGTTTTCTTTTTCCAAAATGACGCTTTTTTTTTCGCCAAGTAAGAAGTCTGAACATAAACGCTGAATTTAAACATGCTAGTGTTTCATATTTATCTGAACAAGCACCCGTTATGCCTGTATGCAACTTCTGGTGTAATACGACTGCAGAGACACCTGTTATGCCTGACTGTTTTCCATGCATGTCCGGCTACACTGTTTAGTTCATATACTGATCTTTACCTTTTCAATTCCACTTCACTGTTACATGTACCCTTTCAATGGATTCATACTCATGTTTGGAGAAAGCCACTGGATAGCTTTTGCAACTGTTTACTTCGCATTTGATATTTTACGCATTATGTTTGCACATTTGTGCTGCAAAATGAGTGTTGGCCTATATAGTGTCTTTATAGCCACTGGATAGCATTTACAACTGTTTAGTTCTCACTAAGTATCACGCATTATATATGTTTACACATTTGCGCTGCCAGTGGATACCATTTACAACTGTTTAGTTCTCACTATTGACTATTGATATTGTATTTTTTCCTATGCATATATCAAAATTCAATATGGATCTAATCTAGATTATTGACTATTGATTTTCTTAAATTTTCTCGTATTGCCTCTAATTTTATTGACTCATGAATCCCACAACATTATTATTTTTATACAAAGTGGTGACGTTATACAAAGTGGTGACGATTTAAAAGGTAGGTTGCCATACATAATGTTTTCATTTACAAATAAAATAGTCGTATCATGATTTTAGATTGTTCATCCCCACGGCATACAAGATATATACATCGACCATGTACCAGTAGTTCTACTTTTTCTTAGAATTTTAACCCTTTATGGTGAGACACATTTGATTATATGGATGTATATGACTACATATTACTTACAGGGGACCATACGGGTTAGAGGTGGCTCAGTCTTAACCCACTGGAAATGATATGATGACTACTGAGCTGCCACGTTACTGGATGGGCATTTGTTCCCTATATCCACGAAAAACACTTCTCCATACTTAAAAGTATATTCTAAAATGCTATGACCCAGGAGAGATATCAAGCCAATGTATATTAGAGAAAAGGCAAATCAATGAATAATCCCATACCGACTTGTTTCCTCTGGGCACTTCATCATATTTCCACGGTAGTTTGCAAAGTGACATTCTTTTGAATTGTATCACATTCATCCATGTCGCAAAAGCTCTAGCTAATCAATTGCAATTCAAAAATTATCTCATGCTTTCAAAACTATCCACGGTGGCTGCAGAAGAAATATTATAATGAAAATCCATTCATGTAATTATCCCCTCTCTGTTTCTCTCCTCTTTCGGCATGGGGGTATAACGAAGGTCGGGCTAGGGCGGCCTATAGCCCCAATCAATCAAATTGGCCTTTGGGAAGCCATTTACGAGGACGTGCTTAGCACGTGTTTCATTATTAAGAGGAAAAGAGAGAGTTTACAAAGCGACCAGAGAGACGGGAAGCTTTAGCTTGCCGTCATTATACACACACACATACTGAACATAATCCGACAACACACTATAGCCCGCAAACACCCAGTTTCTCCCTTCAACGCGTATCTAACTAGTTAGCTCAGCAGCTTGTTTCATCGAATTGTTGAAGACTCGATCATTGCGCTGCTTCCAGAGGCACCATGTTGTTAGGAGCACTAGGACGTCGAAGCCTTTCCTCCCTTCCTTCACTACCCGTTTTCTGCTTGGAAGCCACCCATCTGCAAGTGCGCACTCCACCGTCGGAACGAGGCCCTGCAAATTCGTGAGCCGAAGCAAACGAAACCACACTTCGCGGCCATATATAGACACATGATAGAATGAGATGTTCTATTGTCTCCGTGGGTTGAGCACAAAGTGCACAGGGACCGTTGTTCCTCAGATTATGGCATTGCAAGCGATCCGTCGTCCGGCAGCGACTGAGTAGTGCCAACCAAAAGAAGAACTTACACGTTGGTGGAGCGTGTGTTTTGCTCAGTTCTTTAGCCCCCGGAATACCGCATTTCACTAGTAGGATTGCTGGATTAGGTAAAAATAGTTCGCGCCTCACGTAGTACTGAATTTGTCTTCCACTAATGAAATTCAGGTGCGCCTTCCAGTTGAGGTGCAGGCACCGAGAGCTTTGCGATGCCACCACCATTAGTTGGACGATGGCGAGCAACTGCAGGAACGCGAGGCACCAAGCAGCAGAGGGTTGACTGGACTTGTTGTCTCTGCTGACAACATGACGCTCGTCGGTGCCGTGGTGCCGGTGGTCATCAAGAGCTTTGCGGTGCCATGAGGCACCAACCAGTAGAGGATGCCGGCGGAGCTCGAATCGGGAACGTCGGTCGTCGGCAGCCGCGGCGACGTCGCACTGCCAGCGAAACGTTCCAGAGCACCTCTCGGAGCGACGTCGCACCAGCGAGTCTTGCGCCGCTTTTGAGCCACGAACCACATGGCGAGGCAGCGGAGATCCACGGTGACCGCCGCGCTGCGTTCTGCCGGCGTCGTCTCTCATGATACGCAACGAGGAGGTCCGAGCACGCCGGAACGCGGAAAAAGCCCGACGCCGGAACGCGCTATTGTCACCCGGTGCGGCGGGCAACATCATGGGGCGTCGCGTGTTGCTTGTCTTGTGCCGTGTAGTCGTGTAGAGGAGGCGCGAGCAAGGCAGCGCGGCCTACCGAACTGCTAGTAAGCAACAATATACTCCCATCCAACAGACTAATAAGGAACCAGGACATGACATCTCCTCTGATCATCCTCCAATGCGACCAGTAAGAAGCCAACAACATCCATGCATCTAGAAATATATGACACACATTGCTAAACTAATAGAGATGATGCATTTAAGGATTATAGAGTTAATTATTTAGATCCGTGCATACGTAGACATGTGATGATGAATCTCTCTACATTGGGAATTTAAATCATGCAGTCGCGACAATTAACACGGGGTGCTAATAGGGAAAGACAATGCATCAAATAAACACACATGTCATGTTCTTGAGGACCACGAAATTAAGGAGCTTCACAGATACTCTTGCGCCATTGCATCCTTCATACCAATGGTGCCCGTCACGACACACTCAACCAAACTGGACCATAGGATGGCTAGCTGATGATCCTCCCGCAAGCGGCATGAGGCTTTCCCTAAACAAATGGCGTGGACCCCAGCCATGGTCAGACTCACGTATGAAACTGAGATCCCTCACCGTCTTTGTCCTTACATTGTAAACCATCAACCTGCCAATCTTGCCTAGAACGACGTCCTCTACATTGTCGCTGGCTGCGGTGATGCGCCAAAAGTACCAGTTGGATTCCGGATCTCCCGGTAGTCTGAGCATACGTGGAGTAACAACAATTTGATGCTTGTGTACCCACTCTCCAGCATCGTAATCCTCGAGAAACCACAAGTCAATGTGTTTTTCTCAAAGTTGGCCGCAACCAGCCTCTCATTCATGTTAAATAGCACGGCACACTTTCCAGACATCGGAGGTGCCGGCATCAACTGGAACGTCTCCGACATAGTGTCAAAGACTACAATCTTGCGGTCATCATAGTGGTCACCGGTTGGCAATGGCAACATCCAGTGGAGACGATCCTGCAAAGCCACAGGCGTGATGCATTCGTAATGACCAATATTTAACCAGATCACCTCGCCATCAAGGTCCCCCATGCTAACTTGTCGAGGTTCCGTGGCACCGGTGGATGTTATGTAGTACTTGGACAACTCATCGTTCACATCGCAGCTGCACAAGAATCGGTACTCACCAGACGATTGGTGGTAGTAGAGGCCATGCTCATAGATTAATCCTTGTGGCAGTCGTGGGAGCTCTGCCCATTGGCGTGTCATGGGGTTGCAGATGATGTACAATCCTCCGTCCATTCTGAACAGAAGCATGCCGTTGCAGGAGGCTATCGGAAAGTTTTGAGGACCCATATATGCCTTTCTGGTTGGGGTCTCATTAGTGATGTAGTCGGGATAACGAATGAGGCGTCGATGATCGGCTAGGTCAGCAGCAGTGATCGGGATAGAGTCGAACGCCAAGTCGCTGCTGTACCCGTCCGGTTGAGCCGCCCATGGACGCCATTCGAAGAGGGTGCAGAGGATGAGCTCAAGGGGACGGCGGCGCGCATGGATGGCAAGGAAGTGTGGATCGGTGGTGATGCAGCGCCAGGCCTTGCAGACGGCGCGGAAGCGGAGCACCGACTTGCCGGGCAGACGGGAGAGGATCTCGGAGATGACGTCCTCTGAAAGGTCTTGGGGCTGCGTGGTCGGAGCGGACTTGTTTCTCTTTGTTGGGTTCCTCATCTCTCTTGGAGCGGCGGCGGCAAAAGAATAGGCCAGCCGCCGTAAATCAACGACGACCAAGTAAAGGGGTTTTGCCTTCGATCCAGCACAGTACCCACACGACTTTATATCGTCTGAGGACTATTTCTCCGCATATTCCTTTTAGGTGGGGCCTAAGCGGACTCTTTCCCCGGCCCAGTTAATAGTATTTTCTAGCCTGACACATGCCCACTTCGTTCGGCACGCCATTGTCTGGCGTCGCGGAGTCGGAACTCAGAAGCGTGCCGGCGTGGTAGCACCGCGGCGGAACTCGACGGCGACTTAAGGAAGCTGCAAGTCTCGCCGGCTGATGAGACGCTCGCATATGTCCGACGCGCTCGCCGAAAATACGATTTCGATTTGACGCCGACATTGGCTACTTCTTCAAGACATGGGCGAAAGTGGAGTCATGGAAGCGCGGTGTCGGGAACGCGCGCGACGAGCCCTGGTCCGTTGTGCTGGCGCCGCAATCGCTCTGTCGGTCCTGTATGTGCTCGAACGCGGTGGTGGTCTGGAACGCGGTCGGGGAAGCCACTGGCCAGGGTCGGGGGGTATAGTCGGTATTTCATTCTTCGAAGTCCCTGGTCGCGCACATGGCGAGGCAGCGGAGCTCAACGTACGGCGACCGCGCCACCTTCTGCCGGCGTCCGGCGAGCAGCCGGCACGGCGGAAGATCAACGCCGTCGACGGCGCTTTGGTATACCATGGCGTTCCGCGTTCGACATTGTCACCCAGTGCGCGCGGCGGGCAACATGAGGCGTCTTGTGCCGTGTAGTCGTGTAGGGAGGCAGGCATAGGCCTACGACAGAACTGCTAGTAAGCAACAATTTACTCCCATCCAACACAGACTAAGCAACCAGGACAGGACACGTCTCCTCAGATCATCCTCCAATGCGACCAGGAGCCAGCCACACATCCATGCATCTAGAAATAATATGCATGACACATTGCTAATTGAGATATGCATTCAAAGGATTATACTAAAATATAGTTAACTATTCAGATCCATGCGCCGTAGACTTGTGATGAGTCTCTCTAGAATTTAAAAAGGGGAATTTAAATCATGCAGTCGCACGACACCACGGGGTGCTAATAGGGAAAGAAATTGTATCAAATAAAACACATGTCATGTTCTTGAGGGCCATGAAATTAAGCAGCTTTAGTTTCTTCCACAAAAAAAAAAAGCAACTTCACAGATCCTCTTGCGCCAATGCATCCTTCAGACCAATGGTGGTCAAAACACACTCAGCCAAATTGGACCCTAGGATGGCCAGCTGATGGTCCACCCGCAAGCGGCACGAGACTTTCCCTAAACAAAAGGCGTGGACCCCAGCCATGGTCAGACTCACATATGAAATCGAGACCTCTCATCGTCTTTGTCCTGACATTGTACACCATCAAGCCATCGGTCTTCCCTAAAACGACGTCCTCTACATCGTCGCTCGCTGCGGTGATGCGCCAAAAGCCCAGTTGCATTTTGGATCTCCCGACAGTGTGAGCATCGGCGGAGTAACAATTTGATGCTTGTGCACCCACTTCCCAGCGTTGTAATCCTCGAGAAACCACAGTCTATGTGTGTTTCCCCAAAGTCGGCCGCAGCCAGCATCTCATTCATGTCGAACAGCTTAGCACACCTGCTAGGAGGTGCCAACATCAAGTGGAATGTCTCCGACACAATGTCAAAAGCTACTATTTTGCGGTCACCGGTTGACAATGGCAACATCCAGTGTAAGCGGTCCTGCAAATCCACCGGCGCGATGCATGCATCGAAATGACCAATATTCGACCAGATCACCTCGTTATCAAGGTCCCCTATGCTTACATGTCGAGGTTTCGTGGTGCCGGTGGAGGTTATGTAGAACTTAGGCGACGCATTGTACACATCGTCGCAGCTGCACAAGAATCGGTACTCACCAGACGATTGGTGGTAGTAGAGGCCATGCCCGTCGACCCATCCTGCTTGTTGCGGCCGTGGGAGCTCTATCCATTGGCGTGTCACGGGGTTGCAGATGATGTACAGTCCTCCGTCCATTTTGAAGAGGAGCACGCCGGCGCATGAGGCTCTCGGAAGGTTTCCAATACCAATGTATCCCTTCTTCCCGGCTGCGGTCTCAGTGATGAAGTCAGGGTAGCGGATGAGGCGCCGCTGGTCGACCGAGTCGACGGCGGTGACCGGGATGGAGTCGAATGCGAAGTCGTTGCTGTATCCGTCCGGGTTACCCGCCCATGGACGTTGTTCCAAGAGGTTGCACAAGACAAGCTCAAGTGGCCGATGTTGGGCGTGTGTGGCAAGGAAGTGTGGGTCGGTGGTGATGCGACGCCAAGCCTTGCAAACCGCACGGAAGCGGAGCACCGACTTGCCGGGCAGACGGGAGAGGATCTCAGTGATGACCTCCTCTGGAAGGTCTTGGGGCAGCTTTGTCGGATCGGATTTGTTTCTATTTCTTTGGTTCCTCATCGCTGTTAGAGCGGGGCCGCCAAACAGGAGAGGCCAGCCGACGGAGATCAACCAAGCAAGGGTTTTGTTTTGCCTTGCATCAACCGCACGAGCCTCATGATTTTATATCCACCTCTGTCTTGGTCTGCAGTTCCTTTTAGTTTAGCTGGGTCCTAATCGGCATCGGACTCTTCTCTTTCTCCGGCCCGGTTAATCAATACTTTCTAATCTAGCCTGACAGTTGCGAGAAGGAGACGGATACAGAGGGAGGAGATTAGGATCAGACAGGGCTACTAGCCTCGTCAGGATAGGATCAGAGAAAAGAGAATTAATCATTGAGGTTTTGATGCGCTCTGTAATCCACAAAATCTGAAAGGAGCAACACGTTGTCATTCGGTTTTAGTTTCGTGTCAAGTAGTCACTAGACAAACGGATATTCACAATTTGTTGCTTTCTGCATGGGAGAGGTTAATGCGCGTCCTGTCGCGCGTTATCTGGACCGCGCGTTCCCTCTAAAAACCGACACGTGTCCTAAACTCAACTGAACTCGTACATTGGAAGACCATCCAGCCGTAGAAAAAGGAAAAGACGTGAACTCAGTGTTATGTTAGTGTGAACGCATTTATTACGAGATCTTAAAACTTTAAAATGCTATAGCTCTTACATACGGTGTCCGTTTTCGATTTGGTTTTCACCATTGCATTCTATGCGACGAGACGAACAAAACTAGATCACACTTGTATATATTTTATATATTTTTATTAATGTTAGAGTATCAGCAAAGTTACTATCATGTATGTAACAAAAATTGCTATCATATATGAAACAGAAGTTACTATCATGAAACCTTTTTAAATTATTAAACCTGAAATTGTAACTTATTTAATATGACTATTAGCACAGTCCAGTTTCATTCCATTCATGACATAAGCTGCTATCATGTATGTTTCATAAGTTAAAAAGCTTGAGTTGCTACATAATTTTTACTAATATATGGATTAAAATTCTTCTATAACTTGATCTGTAACAACCTATATAGAAATTTACAATAACTCGGATTGATAGTTACTATTTCAAATACCATTTGAGTAATTTTGTATTTTTCTACCAAAATACATATAGAAAAATTGATTATATGTTCAAATCATTTTAAATAATAATTGAAACTATTGTATTGACTCAACTCATTGATATATTAGCTACTCTTGCTACTAGATCCAAGCCCCTAGATATATAGCTTAGCTATAAGAGATAAAAACATATTGCTATCTGTCCAGCGAGAACAAACTTACAGAAATTGCTACAAAGCATGTAACATGAGTTTACTATTTGTACTATATAAGTTGCTCTAGTTTTTCAAATTTACATGATAGCAACTCATGTTATAAGCCTAGTAGCAACTTTTGTGGTATCATGACGCATGAAAAAAATATTTAAAACATAGCAAGTGGGATCTAGTTTTGTTCGTCTCATCGCATAGAATGCAACGGTGAAAGCCAAATTGAAAACGGACATTGTATGCAAGAGATAGAGCATTTTAAAGTTTTCAACAAGTGTAATAAATGCGCTTACGTAAGCTAATGTTTTCTCTCCTCTAAACCCACTTGCCACCTACAACTCTCCGTGATGTCGCTACCAAAAACAATGTCGCAGGCTGCTACCAAAAACAAATCCACCAACAACAGAGTGCCACGCGGGCCAGACCATGGGACGCGCGCTCATGCAATAGCGCGACCGGAAGCGCATTAGACTTTCCGTTTCTGCATCCTTATGTGAATGCTTATTTATTTGTTCACATCCATACTGCACGCCGTTTGCCTTGTTTCCCTGAAGTAGCAACTAGCAACCTGTCATGACCCAGTCATACTCTTCAACGGCCCAGATGCACTGATGGCCTTTCGGCGGGATGGACGGCTCTCAAGCATTCACCGTCGTTTACTGTTTCCCTTTTAAACTTTACCGCTTAAGTTAAACACTGGAATGCCAGTGCCTTGCTGTAAACAGCCTGACTATAAAGTCGATGACCATCTTGGAACACAAGTAGCAAAGAGAATATGCTTAGCATTAGCTTTAGCAGTAGATAGCTTTAGCTGTTCTCTGGACTCATATGCCCATGTGCAATTTATCGTGAATTCGTCCCCAATTCGTGTTCCTGTGATTGTGATTCTTGATTCCGTCTGTGAGTCCTTGATCTGGGTCTCACAATTGGTATCAGATTCCTCGATCCTTGGAGCGGCGTCGGTAGATCTCCATCTTGTAGGTTTCGGGGCCTGTCCCTGTGTAAAATCCCTACCACTTCGATCTCCGGCGTGGTGGCGACGGCGGAGAGGTGGATTCAGGCCGTGGTTGCAGAGCACGTCTCTGTGTGAAATCCCAGAGCCGATCTCCATCTCTAGGCGGCGGTTGATCCTGCTGTTCAGGCGAACTGGCGAAGATTTCGGCCTAAGCTGTCCTGAGCAGACCAGATTCGTCAGGCGGCGACCCATCCCTAAGCATGGCGAATCCGGGGGATACTCAAGGTGATGCGGCGGCGGAGTTGTCGGCGGTGGAAGCCTTGCAAGTTGAGCTCGCAAAGACGCAGCTTCGTCTGACACAGCTTGAACTAGCAGGCAAGGACGTCCATCTAAAGGTCGTCCAGATGGATGAGAAGGTCGATTCGATCCACAAGTTGCTGATGCAGTGGGGTTCGGGTAGTGAGATGGGAAGTGCTGACAAAGGACGTCGTGTCACACCACCACCACCACCACCACCACCACCACCCCCTCATCGGTTCACTGAATTCTCTGAATTGGGAGCTACTCAAGGTTTAACTGAAGAGGACATGGTCTTTCTCAAGCGCCAAGAAGCTCAAGGCAAAATCAAGCTTCATCGCGATACTGTCAAGTTCACTGGTCACAATGCTCCTGGGGCTTCAACTTCAGGTACAAAGGTGAATCCTCCACAACCCAATACTGACGACATTCCTGCATCTATACCTGAACCTGAAAATACTGGCGATCTTGCTAAGCAAAATGGCAATAATGACAATTATACCCCTGAATATGCTGAATATGCTCAATGGAATCATAGTCAGAACATGAGCTTTAGCATGTCGATTGCTAGATCTAAACTAGATTTTCCAACCTTTTCTGGTGAGAACCCAATTGGATGGTTGCGTCAGTGTGAAAAATACTTTGTTCTTGCTAGTGTGCCAATGGACACATGGGTTCCTCTTGCAACCTTACACTGCCATGATGTTGCTGAGCATTGGTGGAGAGGCTTGAGAACTCCATCTACTTACCTCACTTGGACATTATTCTGCAAAATGGTGCTTGATCGTTTTTCACCTATTAGCCATTATAGTGTAATTGAACAGTTTCATCAGACAAGGCAAGTTAATTCTGTTCATGATTACATTATCAAGTTTGAGGAAATCATGGCTATTGTTCAGCGCATGTATCCAGATATGGGTGAATCATATTATGTTATGGCTTTTATTGCTGGTCTCAAGGACAATATCAAGCACTTCCTGATTCCTCATAGTCCAACAACACTGAATGACTGCTATTGGAGAGAGAAAACCATTTGTTACCCCTAACACACAGTACTACAGACCCAATGCCACTCCCACAAATCAAACTCCAACAAGGCAGCCAGTGGTACCTGCTCCTACTCAAAACCAGCAACAATTCAAAAGAGAACTGGTAAATGTTGGGGTTGTGGTGAACCTTGGTCTCCCCAACATAAAGCAGTCTGCAAGTTCAGGAGGGGTGTGCATGCTATGGCTATTGATCCAGAGAATTGATTGGCAATTGAACAACAAATGGAGGAGGAAAATACCTTTGAAGATGCAATTGGTGAAGCTATGTCTGATCCTAAATTATGCATGATCTCCTCTCAGGCGGCAACTGGTACTACTACTGTCTCTACTATCTCTATTCTACTTCATATTGGTGGCAAACAAGCTTTGGCTTTAGTTGATAGTGGTAGTACAGACACTTTCATTGATACACAATTTGCTAGCAAATGCAACTGTCCAGTGCTCACTAACAAGATCCAAAAGGTCCAAATAGCTGCTGGTGGGTTCTTGGAAACAGGAGCCTACATGAAAGATTGCAGGTATTCAGTCCAGGGCAATAAATTCAGAAATGATTTCAAACTGCTCAAACTGAATGGTTATGATGTTATTCTGGGTTGTGATTGGTTGTTGAAGCATAGCCCCATCAGTATCGACCTTCATCAAAGACTCATCACCATTACTAAAGATGGAACATCCTTACTCACTATACCTGATCACAACATATCACACTCATTCAAAGTCATCAATTCTCATCAGTTACTCAAGCTACCAGAGGCATATTTGGCTATCTGTTGCATATGAAAATCTTGCCTACTGATCAGAATACAGTGCAGGTCACAATTCCTAAAGAGATTGCCAACCTATTGCACCAATTCTCTGATATCTTCAAGGAACCTGAAACACTGCCACCTGCCAGAGAATGTGATCACAGAATTCCACTCAAGCCTGATCACAAAGTTCCAAACATTATACCATACAGAATTCCTCATAAACAGAAGGATGAGGTAGAAAGATTGATCAAAGAGCTACTTAAAGCAAACTTTATTAGGCCAAGCTCTAGCCCCTACTCTTCTCCACTGATTCTAGTAAGAAAGAAGGATAAAACCTGGAGAGTCTGCATTGATTACAGGTGGCTAAACAATGAAACAATCAAGAACAAGTTTCCAATTCCTGTAATTGAAGATCTTCTTGATGAACTCTTTGGAGCTATGATATTCACCAAATTGGACCTCAGGTCAGGCTATTACCAGATCAGAATGGCAGAAGGAGACATTCACAAGACTGCTTTTAAGACATTCTTTGGCCATTTTGAGTTCTTAGTTATGCCTTTTGGCTTAACTAATGCACCTGCTACATTCCAGGAATTAATGAACAAAATCTTTGCACCCTACCTGAGGAAATTTGTCCTTGTATTCTTTGATGACATCCTTATTTACAGTAAATCCATGGAAGAACATAAGCAACACCTTGCTATTGTTTTTGACCTGCTGAGGCAAAATTCATTAGCAGTCAAACAAAGCAAGTGTAGCTTTGCTGTTTCTCAGGTAGACTACTTGGGTTATGTGATAAGCAATTCTGGAGTGGCCACTGATCCTTCAAAGATAGCTGCAATTAATGATTGGCCTCAACCAAAGACTATTACTGAATTGAGGGGGTTTTCTAGGTCTTTGTGGGTATTACAGAAGGTTCATCAAGGATTTTGGTATCATCTGCCGACCCTTGCATGACTTACTCAAAAAGGATTCCTTTCTATGGACCAACAAGCAGTCTGAAGCCTTCTCAAAACTGAAGTATTGTTTAAACATGCTCCAGTTCTAGCTCTGCCTAATTTTGATGCTCCTTTTGTGCTCGAGACAGATGCATCAGGTTCTGGCATTGGAGCTGTTCTCATGCAAAATTCCAGGCCCACTGCTTTCTTCAGTCAATCATTGGGTCCTAAAGCTTCAGCACAATCAGTTTATCACAAAGAAGCCCTAGCCATCTTGGAAGCTTTAAAAAAATGGAGACATTACTTTTTGGGTGGAGAACTCATAATTAAGACTGATCATCAAAGCCTAAAGTACATGATGGACCAGAAAATTTCAGAAGGAGTTCAACATAAACTCATGCTTAAGTTGTTGGAGTTCAACTACAAAATTGAGTATAAGAAGGGCAAGGAAAATATTGTTGCAGATTCTTTATCAAGAAGATCACACTCTTGCTCTGCTTTATCTGTCCTCACACCATCTTGGGTTACTGATATTGTAAACAGTTACAACACTGATGCTACTTGTCAAGACTTACTCAGGTCTCTCTCTGTACACCCTGATACTACATCTTCTTACACCCTACATTCTGGTATTCTAAGGTACAAAGGCAGAATATATGTTGGTGATAATGCCACTGTTAAAACCAATATTCTTCAGTCACTACATGCATCTGCAGTGGGTGGTCATTCAGGTATAAAAGCTACCTATCACAGGATCAAAAAGCTTTTCTATTGGCCCAATCTGAAGAAAACATGTTGAAACTTTTGTCTCTGAGTGCCCAGTCTGTCAAAGAGCTAAAGGTGAGCACTGTAAGTATCCTGGCATGCTTGCTCCCCTGCCAATTCCTGATATGGCCTGGTCCTTTATCTCCATGGATTTTGTAGAGGGACTCCCAAAGTCTGGTGGTAAAGATGTCATCTTAGTTGTAGTTGATAGACTAACTAAGTATGCCCACTTTATCCCTCTTTCCCACCCATTTACAGTCCAGCAAGTAGCAAATCTGTTTATTGATCATATTGTTAAACTCCATGGACCACCAACAGCAATAGTCTCAGATAGAGACAGGATTTTTACAAGTGACTTATGGAAAGCAATCTTCAAAGCTCTAAAAGTTGATCTGCATTTCAGTTCTGCTCATCACCCCCAAACAGATGGGCAGACTGAACGAGTAAATCAATGCTTGGAGAATTATCTGAGGTGCATGACCTTCTCTGAACCAAAGAAGTGGTGCTCATGGTTGCCCTTAGCTGAGTGGTGGTATAACACAAGCTATCACACTTCACTCAAGTGCACACCATTTGAAGCTCTCTATGGTTACCATCCTCCTCAAATCAATGAAGTCATGGTTCCTGGTCCTGAATCTCCAGCATTAGAATTCTTGTCTGACAAACAGAATATGATCAACAAGTTGAAGGCTAACCTCTCTCAGGCTCAGGCCAGAATCAAGAAGTATGCAGATGCTAATAGAAGTGAAAGGAAATTCAATGTTGGAGACATGGTATATCTGAAGTTTCAACCTTACAGGCAAACTGCATTTGGGGTAAGAAACAATCTGAAACTGGCAACCAAGTTCTATGGACCTTATCTCATTCTGAAAAAGATTGGTCCCTCGGCCTATAAACTCCAATTGCCTAGCAATGCTCAGATACACCCTGTCTTTCATGTAAGCCAACTCAAGAAACATGTGGGAGATAAAGCTGTTCCATGTCCTGATTTGCCACTGGTTACAAAGGATGGTTACATCAAATCTTCACCAGATACAGTTCTTAGCACCAGATCTGTTCCTAATGGTATGACTGTTAAAACTCAGTGGTTGATCAAATGGCTTAATCTGGATGATGCTCACGCTACCTGGGAAGACGCTACCTTCATCGAGCATACATTCCCTGCTTTCTACACCAACACTTTGAAGGCGTGGTTTCCTGACAGAAATCCTTGAGGACAAGGATTGTTTCAAGGGGGGGGACTTGTCATGACCCAGTCATACTCTTCAACGGCCCAGATGCACTGATGGCCTTTCGGCGGGATGGACGGCTCTCAAGCATTCACCGTCGTTTACTGTTTCCTTTTAAACTTTACCGCTTAAGTTAAACACTGGAATGCCAGTGCCTTGCTGTAAACAGCCCGACTATAAAGTCGATGACCATCTTGAAACACAAGTAGCGAAGAGAATATGCTTAGCATTAGCTTTAGCAGTAGATAGCTTTAGCTGTTCTCTGGACTCATATGCCCATGTGCAATTTATCGTGAATTCGTCCCCAATTCGTGTTCCTGTGATTGTGATTCTTGATTCCGTCTGTGAGTCCTTGATCTGGGTCTCACACAACCTCGCTATTTCCCTCGTCCCACAAATCGAGAATATAATTGTTTTAAGCAGAGATACCATCTGTGCATGATTATCTCTTCTGTATGATTTGATACACATTTCGGGTTTTGACAGGATCGGCTTTCAGAAAAGGTATTGTCACACTCTGAATTGGACTTGGCATTTTTTCCGTTCTTTTATTCGGTCTCCATACCATACACAGACAGTCTTTGCAAGCACTGAAGATGACATGCCTGTTAACAAGCAGAGACTACAGGTGAGGATTGAATGGCGTGACGGCTTCGATCGGAAAGCTTTGACACATTTGAAAGGTATAAAAACAGTTATTTCTTCAGACAAAATAATGGCGATGGAATCTGAAACCGAAGCACTGAAGAAAGACATGCAGTGCAGGTTCGTTGGCATCCTGCAGCTGCACAAGATCACAGGACATTTCCTCGCCAGAGCAGCCATGAGCCATCCACCCCTTTGCTTGTCCTGCCGCAGCGGACTCCTTCCTTCGCTGCCATCCCTTGCTCTGCCGTGGTGCAGGAGGAGGCGAGATAGTGGCGTTGCCACGCCTAACCGTGCTAGCTCTGCCGTGCAGCTCGTACGATGGAAAACAGATCGCGCCCGAGCAGATGAGTCGGAGCCAGAGGCCGGGGAGGAAACCGGCAGGCGGCGGCGGGCAGACGGGCAATGACGCATGGGCGATGCCCTGCCACGGTCCTCCTGGCAACCTGAAGCACACGGCAGGCATCAAGATCACCATGGAACATTTCATCAAAAAAAAAAAGATCACCATGGAACAGAGAAGAAAAAACGGCATGAATAAGTATAACGCATGCTGGTTGCAGAAGGGTTATCAACATGCAAAAACGAAAAAGAACAGGAATTAACTCTTATATATATAAAAAAAAGAACAGGAAAAGCATATCGAGACAAATATGGAAGTATCTAAATAAAACCCATATATTAATGACTTTGGAAACAGAAATGTACCATCTGCAACATAAACATTGTTGCTAATCTAATTCACTCATAAATTAACTAAATTCCGATAACAAGGACACGATGGAAATTGAAGGCCGCTTTTTGTTTGTACAAACTTAGTTTTCTCGACGTCGAGCTTCAATAGAATCCATGGCCCACTAAAAGGTGTGCTTTATACAAAAAGATGGAAATTAAATGCCCACAGACTATAATTAAACATACAACAATGATTAAGATGCAAAGAGAAATCTACAATTATTGTTTTTACCTTGATCTTATAGTTAGGATTATATCATCACCATATGCGAACATCTAGAGTTTCACCGTGAAGCTGCCTGCACTGCTGTTGAAGCCCAGGAACCCACCGTGAAGAGATCTTTTGCATACTAACTCCCAGCGACAGCTGCTGCAAATTACCCAATTTGTCAACACACTTTAAATTTGGACAGCGTCTTACACTCAGATTTGCCACCTGAGGGATGTTGGAAACCCTCCCCAAGCATCCACATCCTGTGATCAAAAGGTGATCCGAAAGGCAGGGGAGGTTCTCCACTACCTTCAAGCGGGCTACCTTTCTTAATTGGAGAGTCTTCAATTTTGTAGCATGAGCAAGCTGTTGTGGGAGAGCCTTCAGCCTTGGGCAGCGCACAAGATCCAACTTCTCCAAACGAGGCATCAGCTGCAACATTGGAAATGGGGTTCCCCCTTTGTGCTCAACTGCAGCACCATCAATAAATGTTGTTGCAGCATCTATTTCTTCAACAAAGGACCACTCCTCCCAGTTGGGCAGATTATCGATGATCAACCATTCAAGCTTGGGAAAAGCCACAAACTCTGTGGATTCTGCATTACTAGCAAAGCGACCAAGAAATTCAGGCCCAATCTTGTTGACTGTAGTTGCCCCGACAATTCTTAGATATTTCAAATCAGGTAGCTGCCCTACTGGTGGAAGATGCATCCATGATTTGCAGTGGATGAGGTTCAAGTATTTTAGTGAAGACAGATAGTTAGTCCTTAGCCAGGTAGGACTCCTCTGACCAAAAAATCCGTCAATAACAAGATCATCAAGGTTATCGGGAGGGACCAACTGCTCAAAGATCTTCTCGATATTGCTAACATCCATATCTAAATATTGTTCTTCTGTGTGTACAGTACACCGCAGATACAGAACTTTGAGATACTTTTTGTCTATCAGAAACAAATGTGTACTACAAGTTACTGCTTTCTCCAGTTTAACCATAACAAGCCTTCTCAAGTGGAAAAGAGGAGTCAACTCTTCCAAGTTCCATCCATCTTGTGCTTTAGTATTACTAACTGCACCTCCAATAGGAAATCCTGCCAAATCATTGAGAAACTTTAATCTGCCTATGCCTTTTGGAACCTGATTTATAGGTGTTTCATGAAGGCCAAGGCACCTCAGGTTGTCCAATTTAGTGATTGCCAAAGGAAGGGTGTGCAAAGCATCACATCTCTGCAAGTTCAATATTTGAAGGTTTTTGAGAGAGCCAATGGACTCTGGAAGATAAGATATGTCGGTACCTTCAAGAACAAGCAAACGCAGATGGATCAAATTACCTATATGATCTGGAATATTTTGTATGAGGGAGTCAGCCAAATCCAAAACCCGTATATATGGAATTCTCCTAAAAAAGGTATTGTCAACTCTCATGGACTTCCCACATGAATTGGCAAAAGTCCTCAGTTTGACTAGCTCCTTAGTCACACTAGGTAATGTCACCATGTCTTTCTCTGTGTCAACTGACATACATCTCAATTTACCAATATTATTACCTCCGAGTGATTCTGGGTCCCCGGTAAAACACTCATCTCTTGACAAATAACATGCAAGTTGCCTTAAAAGATCATGCATTTTGCATGCAGTATGAACAAAATATGAATAATCTGGTTGAAGGAGGTTCCGATGGATCAACTCATAGTAGTATTCTTCTGCAGTATCTTCAAGTAGCTGGCCTTCTTGCTCTTCTATAAAGCCTTCAGCAACCCACATCCTGGTAATATCATCAAGGTAAATATCTGAATCTTCAGCATATATAACACAATAAAGAAAACACTGCTTCAAATGTTGTGGTAACTCTTCATAGCTTAGGTACAAAGCACCTCTTATTTCACTAGGAAGATTGTTTATGGACCAAGCACTTTTGTTTAAAATCTTTTTCCACTCATTCCTTGATTGTTCTTTCCTTGCTAAGACACTTGCAACAACCCTGATTGCCAGAGGAAGTCCACCGCATTTTCGAACAACCTCAATACCTATGTCCCGTAAATTATGGACTTGATTCTCTTCGGTGATATTCATGCTCTTCCAAAGTAGCTCCCATCCAACATCAACAGACATCAATTCAACTCGATGAGTATGATCACTCCCGATTTCTAAAGCAACAGTGTCATGTCTAGTAGTAATCAGAATCATTCCTGTAGCTGCAGCATGCAGTGGAGTTCTTAACAGGTTAATCCATACATCTGATCTCCAAACATCGTCCAGCACAAGGAAAAAACTCTTCTGTCTCATGGATGACTCAAGCTTCCTTTGGAGCTCACCTATTGATTCTTCTTTATCATGACGGACTTGCATATTTCGAAGAATCTGTCTCAAAACAGAAGCTTCAGAGTACCCTTTGGAAACAGAAACCCATGCCTGTTTGTTAAACATTCCTTTTATCTTTTGATCGTTGTATATTTTCTGAGCTAGTGTTGTCTTACCGACCCCTCCTGTTCCAACAATAGTGACCTTGTAAGTTTTTCTTCCCTTGTGTGCAAGCATCAAATACACAATTTTTCTGCAAGCATGCATAACATCCTTTCCTACAAGGTTCGGCTCAACAATGGAGGAAACCGTTCCATCTTTAGATGCCATTTCTTTCTGTATAGGTTGTGTACTCTCAAGTGTTAAAAATATTTTATCCTTTGCGATGCCTTCTATATTGTTGTTGATGTTTCTTATCTTATAACCAATCTTACGGCGTATTGGAATATAAGAAAAGCAAGAGAAAAGTGAACACCCACTACATGCAGCTGGTTTCCTCGATGAAGCTGAAGGGGGGTCTGCAAGTAGCTTGCTTCCTTCAAATCTTGCTAAGTCAATAATATCATCAGCGTCATAGACAACATCTTTTAGCCGACTGAGCCAATTGTCATATGCTGAATTTTCAAGCCTCCGTTGCTCGGCATCGTAGAGAAATGATTTTATTTGGTCCATTCTTCTCTGAAGTTCTATGAGATCTTCTTTCACCCCTAGAATCAGTATTGCCTCCTCTGTTATAACATCCTGCAACTTCTGGACGCATGATCCAACAAAAGCATCTATTATGGTTGCCATCGTACAAACTTGCTTAAGGATATCCACCTGCATAGTATTGGTTATCCATATTTAGAATGTATACAGGTTTTATTTTCACAATGATTAAGTGAGAACTGAGAATACCCACCTAATCAACCATAGCTAATGGCTCTCCATGTCACAAACCTGAACAACAGAGACAGACTACTACTGTTAGGCCAAAAACCTTGAAGAATTGGTGCTGGAGAGAGAGCACACATCGCAAGGCAAAGATATATCAACAAACAAAAAAAAGATTCAGTAGGGGCAGGATTGCTAGTATCAGAGAGTAACTTTTTTTTTCTTGAACCTGCAGGAGAGCTGCATATCATTGCAATAAGAAGAAGAGTGCCAGAGAGCAACCCATGGGTATAAAACAAGAAGAATTACTGAAGAATCAGAACTACCTGTTGTAGACGTATGTGATCATGATAAGCCAGAGACATCAATCAGGCTGCAAAAGGAGATTAGTATGTGTTAATTAACTATCAATATGCCACCTTCAGCCGAAACCAGCGCTCTGATCATGAAACCTCTGAATCAACAACACACAGAAGGCTTCCTTAATTAAATTGATGCCATGGAATGGAGCTTACACTGGTCGACAGCTAGCATGAGCGGAATGGCTAAAATGAATGGGGGAACAATGACCCCATATAAGCTCCTACGGCTTCTACTTTCTTATATGTAGGACATGTGAGCATGATGACCGCATATAAGCTCATACAGCATGCAAGTTTCCGTAGTCACATATGCAGGTGACACAATTGAACATCACACAAGACTTTATACAGTAGGATATGAACAGATGTACAACAAAGTCGGAAACATCATAACTTGGAGAAGTAGGTGTGAAAACGCTTTCTTGTGTCAATGCTGTAGAAGAAAAAAAAAAGGCATTAAATGATATGAAAGTGACATGGAAAAGTAAGCATGGCTAAGATTTAGTTCCCCAGCTGGAGCCTATGCTTTTACTCTAGTGTCGATGCTTACTCAGTCCATCATTTTTTAATAATGATAACAATGTTTAGTGAATGATTCATCTCCTTACCGCTGGAAAAGTCAAGACGTGGCATACTTTTCAGATTAATTGCATGAAAGGCACAAACAACGACAAATGAACCTAAGACACGGCACAGTATACAGACAGGAACAGGGCTCGATTCTCTGTGCTTCACATTTCCACTCAGTTAGCAAAGAAGAAAAAATTGCCCCAAGCTTGGTTCTAACATTGCCACGTACCCGGCATTCACCCCCGCTTAATAAAACAATCTAAAGTGGAACCTACAGTTGTAAGAAGCCAACTAGCCAAGAAGAAACGAATCAGTACCTACCGATGCCTCTTCCATCACGGCCGCGCGGCGCGGGGTTTCTTTCCCGGACGAGACGAGCAAGCCATCATGAAATGAGGACCCCTTAACATCAGAGATCTATTTCCCCCGCGAGATTTCTCTCCGGCGAGCTTCTTCAGACGGGGGGCGTACGGCCGGACTCCGGCAAGGCAAGGCGGCGGACATGGGAAGACAGGAAGTGAAGAACAACTCGGCAACTCGGCAGCAGCTTGATGGGCCTTGAGACTGGTTACCGTCGTTAACGTGATGGGCTGTGGCTTCGCGAGATAACCGTCATGGGTTCGTTGGCAGGCTATATACGTGTTGGGCTTAAGTCGAATCCAGCCCGGCAGGCCTAAAACTATTGGGCTGTTGCACGAATGCGGCAGAAGAAAGAACTCTCGTCAGATTTGAGTTTTGACTTCCCGCCCTTCAGATTGCTACAATTTGCTGTCTGCCATACAGATCATGATACAGTGGAGGTGTTCGTAGGATCTTCTATGTTTTTTTTTCTCAGAAGTTGCAACCTTCCCATATATTCCATTTCTCTCATCAACAAATCGGAAATCGTAGTTTTGCGCAGAGCTAGCGACTGCACGAATTTGCTCTTGATTATCTCGATCTGTAAGATAGAAGAAAAACATTCAGTCTTCGACACCCACGACTTTCAGAAAAATGGTTATGACACAACCTCTGAATAAGACATGCATTTCCCTCTTCAGGTGCATGTTGGCAAGCAGATTAGAAATGATGTTTGATGAATGGATGCATCATTGCATCAAGGTCACGGCCTTGCTTGTCAGTGTCTGTAAGCAGAAACATCAGAATGGATTGATAAAGCAAAAAACAGCCAAAGTTTCAGCAAGCTGTGATAGCAAATCCAGTGCCAATTTTTCTTTCCCTCAAACAGCTAAACAGAAAAGTGCTTTGGATGCCATCGTTGTCTTCAGTGACCAACGACACTCACCAGCCAGACGCCAGCTCCTCCCAGGAGCTCTCAGACACATGCGCGCGTTATCAGAAGCATCCACAAGCGCGTGCATCAGCATGGCCTCTCCAGCGAATGCGATGCAGTTTGGTGTCAGGGCGATTGGCGATGCCTTATTGGCGGCAAGGACTGCGTTCGTCGTTGGATCAGCTCCGGGGACGCGTGGCGGCATCGGATCCGAGCAAATGGCTGGCACCATGCTCGACGGGCAGCTCCCCGCGGTGACGTCGTCGTCAGAAAGCAAGCTGCCAGTGGAGCTCATCGGAAGCCGCCGTGCCACTGGCTAGATAGCAGTATCGTCTTGCCCTGGAATAAAATGCGTTCCGGAGGGGGGTCGGGGGTGGACGGTGTTTCATTTCCCGACCACCCCCTGGGCCCTGCTGGACGTCGGTTGAGCAACGTGCGGCCCAGATTTAACACGTTAGAGGTTGACTTGGTCGTTTACCTGGCTTGGGACTTGGGAGCATAGCGACGCGGCGGACGACATGATGCGCGTTGTTGTCTTGTGCCGTGTAGAGTCGCGAGGCGGCGGTAGGAAAGGATCCACGGCACCATGACAACGACGATGCCTGATCGGCACTTCGGTTCACGAACAGCGATGGTTTTGCTTTTCTTTCCATTAACGGGATCATGTTGCAAGACAAACACCACCGTGTCCAGAACAAATGATTCCCTTGTAGTTCCTCACATGATACAAAATGCTTTCCCAATGTTCTATGACTCACAACACAATTGATACAAAGTACATTTCCTCACACGATAAGATGACAACTCAACGACTCTGCCTACTCATTCCTGGCTCAGATTGATGGTATGAGTGTCATGAGGAGCAGCCCACGGAGTGTCCTCGTTGGTGGAATACCCAGTCGAAGGTGACACGTCTGAATCGTTTATCACATCCCTGCATTGCCATGTATACGTTCAAATTACACCGCAGAGTAACATACTATTAACATACTGACGGAGCGAATATCTGATAATGATCACCTGACAACTGACGAAGGATTCGCTTGAACGACGAGGAGACACGCGTTGACGGTGAGGATGAGACTACAGTAGTAGTCGATTCTGTTGTACAGATCTTGGAACTGTGTGACCATACTCCTACCCCTCCGTATGCGGAAAAACAGAGAGCTCTCATTGTAGGATGCGATGAGGCCTTGCGCGTCCCTGAGTGCAGTGGTCGCCAGATCCCGCAGCTCCAAGTGTTGCTGCTGCTGCGTCATGATCCAGCAGCCGGCTGGCGAGCATAAGAGCATCTGGAGCATACGCACGCGCTCTTCCAGCTTCAGGAATTCCTTCTTGATCGCACAAAGCCACGCTAAGCTCATGGCAATGGTGACGAGCGTTAGGGCGTCCAGTCCCAAGAGCTGAACCAGGATGGACGCCTTCTCCAAAATGTCCCACAGCGGCGGCGCCATTCGGTAGTTTGGCCACCACGTACGCAACGGTGACAATCCTATATAAAATGTTAAGCAACGGTGAGGACGAATCAATGGGTTAGTACAGGCCTTCAGGGGAGTATGAGTTGACAGTAACACACCTTCAAATCCTTGTGTGTAAAAACCAGTAATGTGACGAAGGATTATATGCTCTGTGCCATTTTTGTGGGAGCCTCTCTTATATAGATTCATTCAAGCCGGTGCATGCAAAGATCGTCCAGTTATTAATTCGGACAATCAACAAGAGATGCACTTTCCATAAGCGCTTAAAGCCATAACTTCATGCTAAGGTAGAATGGAGAATACAGGACTTCGCTAAGACATACATTCAAACCAGGTAATTTTCAGCTGATATGCGCCTGTGGCGTCCTGTGAGTAGCTCTGACTCACGCTACGAAAACCCTGTATTTAGCTGCAGCTCCCACCTCACATCCCCTGAACACCCGATAGAGTATTCAGACTTCTATAGTAGTTGAAGGGAACAAAGCGCGCAAGTCGGGTAGACTTGGCTTTAGGAAGGCACTGGTTTTTAAAGTTACTCCCATCTTCACCCCCATCCATCCACAGGGAGTTCGTGGGAACTCCGTGAGACTTCCCTGCCTGTCCACTTTTTCTCCTTGGGTTCGGTGAGCGAACCATATAAAAATGGAAACGCAAGTATGGTCCCGTTCCGCTTTGAGATCATTGGACAGGGACACACTTGTCTGCGATCAGGGACTTGTATAAGAATGTCCATTGGTGGGCCAGTCCCACAATTAAAAAATAATACGGAGTAGTATCTTCTTCTTATTCCAGGCCGGCCGGCCGTTTTTCATTTGTCCTTCCTCCAAATGTTTCTTACTTGACCAAACAGAGGAGATAGCTGCGCCTCTATACAGCGAAGGAGATCAGCTGCATCACAAAGGAGGGAGGGAGCGCAATGACTAGGAGGTCAGACGGGGACGACTCAAGCTCCAGCGAGGCGAGGTATACGCGCTTGTCTGATTGAACTCTTGTTTTGCTTCAATCTCTCGCCTAACAATCAAATCTCTCGCCTAGCACCTCAAGCGACGAGATGTCCACAGAGGCAGCATCACCCATAAGAAGAAGTTCGGATCCTCTCGTTGCTGCAAGTGAAGCGCAACGAAATACTAGGAGAAAAAAGGTGCTTCCCTTGTTCTCACTTTTGTTGTTAGGGAAATACCAAATCCGCTTCGTAAATTGCAATATTTTGCTAACTCCAAGCATCTATACAAGAAAAAAAAAACATAGCATAACTTGGCACATCTTGTGCAGTTTAGGTTCTTGGAGCGAATTCCATGGATCAGGACTTATCGGGAATTCTTTTTCAAGAAAAACTTGGAATATATTTATAGGAACATTGCCTACCATTTTCATCAGCTTAAACTTTTGGTGTAGCTCAATATGGTGTTACACCAGATGTGTTGAGTTCGAATCCAAGTAGACACAATTTGATTATAGCTAACTCTTATTTCACGTTTAGAGTGTTGAAGTATAACCGTATAAGTGAATTGCCTACCATCCCCCAATCAACTTTGAGATTTTAGGTGTAACTGGTTGGTGCATATTAGCTCAATTATCTCACCTGGAGTCTTAATAGTAATTGAATTATTGTGTTGCTTAAAGTTCAAGCTCGCAAACAAAGAGTTTGACTAAGAGAGGAAGAGGGTCGCTCAAGGACCCCAAGGCACTATCTGTAGGGAAAGGATATTGCAAATTAGTTAAGAAATTTAATACTACAATGGAAAATACTTTAACACTATCTATAGCGCAAATATTTTTATGTTCCTGGAGCTATAACATTTGGTATTCTCAAAATATTTATTGTGTATATATCTGGTCATGTGGCCATATAAAGTTTCTGGCTCCAGTTTGAAATTTGGTAAAAATTTGAAGCCTGTATGAAACTTAAAACGATTCATAATGTTTGGAATTTTGATTCTGTTTTATCCTGTCACAATAATTTTCTCTTGGTAGTATTGATAATAGTCATACTAAAATCCGAGCTGCTTCTGCTCTTAATTAGGATAAAGGGACCAGACAGATGGTGAAAGAGCTAATGGAGGAGACAAGTAAACAGTTCCAGATTCTTTTGACGAAACAGGATGGGCAGTTCCAGATTCTTTTGACGAAACAGGAGGGGCAGTTCCAGATTCTTAGGGACACATTTAAAACTGAAACTAAAGAAATTCGCAAAGAATTGAAGAAGCTTACTGAAAGTCACAAAGAACTGCAGAGACAAATGGTTTTGGTTCATATTAATGGCTCAAGTCACGATGATTGTGCTGCTCCAAGGTGTTGTCTGCTACCATTTTTTGTTTTTGTGCGCCAATGCTAGGGGTGACTTATAGTTAAGATAATACTGTAATGTATTGGTAATACTAAAATAGAAATGAGAAAAAATAGCAACCTCCCTCAATCTCTGTGTGTCTCTTTCTTTCTTTATTGTCAACCTCTTTTGTCTGCTCTACTGTTTTGATTCATAATTTCATATAGCCTTCTGTTCTCTTGCAGATCTGCATCAAGTCAGGTGCACTTACCAAAATACCGATTAAAGTTCACATGTGAGGTGAAAGATGAAATAAACAAAGGGGAATTTATTGAGACAAAAAATAATGGGAAAGAGATAAGTGTAGCTCTGTGTGATGAGAATAACAAAATTGTAAAGACTGGACCTCTTGCTTCTGCAACAGTTGTGTTGGTTGTTGTTAAAGGAGACTTCAATGAAGATAGTAATCAATAAAATTGGTCGAGAGAGGACTTTGAGAGAAACATTATATTGAAGCCAACACAAGGAAATTCAGCAACGGGAGATGTGAATCAGCTGAAAGGGTCAATAGTGAGTTGCGGCCTATTTAATCTTGATTGTGGGGTCAAAATTCACACTGTTGCTAAAATTGTGCGTAACTCCAGTAACAAGAAGGTTAAGCTTGGGGTGATGGTTGTGTCGCCGACAGAGCGTGTTCTAGAAGGACTCTCAAATCCTTTCTATGTGCGGGGCCATGATAGACTGAGACAAACTACGCACTGCGTCTCGAAGAGACAAAATAAATACTTATTCTCTCTCACTTGCTATGATATTTTTTCCATTCTATATTGAGCCCTTTTTATTTCATTATAGATGGATAATTAACATTGCTTGTTTTCTTCATGAAAATTACTTCCTTCTGATTTTGTAAATTTTGCTTAAAGAAATTGTTAGATAGTACCTTAAAATTTTAATTTTATAGTTTTCCACTAGATAATTTAGTCCTATATGAAATTAACTCAAAAGAATTGCGAAAATGTATTGTTTTGATATATTTCTATTTTGAAATAGTCATATTGTTGCTGAATCAAATAAACCCCCTTTAACTAAAATTATTTTTACTAAAAACGGGAATGTTTGAAGGAACAAATTCTTTAGCACAAAATAAAATAATCAACAATAACGTCTCAATTCCTTGAATATATTTTTGAGAAATGGAATCGTCTCGATTCCCTTACTTGATGATGAGGTGCATGCACAAACATTTGATTACTGTAACACAACTATTTTAGTGAGCTTCCTTTTACATACTTAATTTTGGTAGTTTGATTCTGAAATGATAATTTTTGTAACATTTTACCTAGCAACATCTTTTTGCAGAGAAAGCTCTGGCTGCCTCTAGTTCCCAGGGAAATGGCTCAATGCCAATCATGAAAAGCCCATCACGTCCAATTTCAACCGAGCATGGGGAAAGCAGTTAAGCCTTGAATCTCCCATGTTCCTCTCATGTTTTTAAGAGACTGCAAGCAGATGCATGATAAAAAAAATGTGCATATGTATACTACAAAATCAGTCAAAATTAACATCTTGCAGTACATTGCTTGAACTCTAGTAATCTAGGCTGGCCATAAACTGGCTTCCTACTTTTGTACACTATATTTACAATGATGCATATCACAATGTTTCTTGTTTGTTTCAGGTTTGAATACAATAACTGCAGTCCCAGACACTACTATGCTTTCTATAGAACCATTAATCAGTGTAAGTAATAGAAAAACTAAAGCAACTTTTATACATAGTGGGAAAACCCGCACTATACGATAACATAGAAGTTAGTTTGCAAACCTTTTGATAGGCCAGTTAAACTTAAGCCCTAATAAACATTAACTATATAAACACATGCTTAATGAGGTGGATCACAACACTTTGTTTTAGTTCCAGTCCTATTGTAAGTTATGTTGATAACTTCTCTTGCCATCTGATTATATTGTTCAGCAAGAAGCTCCCATGCTTCAAGATCAATCTTCTCATTTGATGATGCATAGGTCCAGCATGGCCCATGCCACAAACTGCCTAACCGGTATGGCACTTTCTATCCTGCATGATGATCCTAGTTGGTTCCTAAAAATGCTGGTTTAGTGGGTTTTACAATGATGCATATCACAATATTTGTTGTTCATTTTCAGGATTGAATCCAACAATTGCAGCGCGGAACACTACAACACTTTCTACACAACCATTAATCAATGTAAGTAATAAAAAACCTAAATTAAATTTTATATGTAGTGGGAAAACCCAAACATTACGGTAACATAGAAGTTAAGTTTCAAACTTTAATAGGCCACTTAAACTTAAGCCCTAATAGTCATTAACCGTAAAGGAACATGCTTAATGAGGTGGATCGCAACACTTTGTTTTAGTTCCGTCCCTATTGAAAGTTATATTAATAAGTTCTCATGTCATATGGTTATCTTGTTTAGCAAGAACAGGCTCCCATGCTGCAAGATCAATCTTCTCAGTTGATGATCCATAGGTCCAGCATGGCCCAGCCTACAAATTGGCTAATAGGTATGGCACTTTGTATCATGCATGATGATCCTAGCTGGTTCCGAAAAATGTTGGTTTAATTGATTTTACAAATGATGCATGTCACAATGTTTCTTGTTCATTTTCAGGGTTGAATCCAATAATTGCAGCACGAAACACTACTACGCTTTCTACACAACCATTAATCAATGTAAGTATTAAAAAAATAAACCGAATTTTATACATAGTGGGAAAACCCGCACTCTACGATACCGTAGAATGAAGCTAGTTAATTTGCAAACGTTTTGATAGGCCAGTTAAACTTAAGCCCTAATAGTCATTAAATATAAAGGCATATGCTTAATGAGCTGGATCACAACACTTTGTTTTAATTCCAATTCCTATTGTAAGTTATGTTAATAACTTCTCATGTCATCTGCTTATCTTTTCCAGCAAGAACAGGCTCCCATGTTGCAAGATCCATCTTCTCCTTTGATGATGCACAGGTCAAGCATGGCCCAGGCTACAAACTTGCTAACAGGTATGGCACTTTCTATCCTGCATGATGATCCTAGTTGGTTCCAAAAAATGTTGGTATAATTAATAGCTTTTACAATTATGCATATAACAGTGTTTCTTGTCCATTTTCAGGATTGAATCAAACAATTGCAGGGCCAAACACTACTTTGCTTTCTACAGAACCATTAATCAGTGTAAGTAATAAAAAACCTAAAACAACTTTTATACATAGTGTGAAATGTTAGGAATAATATGGACTGTATTGATAATAGATAATAGACCCAAGGGGTTACATATATAGGGGTGACATGACCTAAACCTAGACTAGAATAAGGACTCTACAATTAGAGTCCTAATCTATTACTATTATATCTCGAACACCCCCTCCAATGCAAGGCATATGCAATAGCATTGCAGTTGAAGGAATTTACAATGAAACTCTAAGAATATTATATAAAAAATCCAAAATCTAAGACTTCAAAGTCGTCATGCAGTGGAGCACTCCGAAGCCAGTCATGCCAATGAGATAATGGGATGCAGAATGAATTCCGCGCCGACCTTGGCGCGCGCCCTCAACATCGGTACCACTAATTTGTCTCCTTGCGATTAGTGCTTGACGTCCATGAGACGGAAAGAAAACGCATAGCAGCTGCAGACTGCAGCGGAACAAATATTTTATGTGTACTAGGACCAAGGCACCAGTGGCATGGGTCATAGACCTGTTGCTATTAGTCCATGGTAACACAGTGCACAACCTGTTACTCCATGCCACGAATATTTTATTCTCATCCTTATCTCTTTAACTCCTCCATGCCCTGTTCTGCCTAACTGCCCTGAACAGGGGTCTAGGGGAGCACAGCTGCCCTACCGAGGCCCCTCCGCCTCCCTTGCTTCATGAGCTCCAAAAGACGGCCATGGTGGTCAGAGCATAGCTAGACCAAGCCATGGCAAGAAGATGCGGCAGCAAGTGCTAGCTGTGTCTACAGCATGTGTCCTATTCATCTTCTAGCTCCAGCTTGCCATTTGGATTCCTGAGCTCCCTCGCCCATGAGATGCAAGCATTCCCGGCCTGGCTGAGCTCATGGAGGGCAGGAAGGAGGAAGGACCTAGAAGGGCGAGAAGGAGGAAGGACCTCGGCAGCAATGTGACAGGTGATTGAGATTGCTCGCGGAGGGCAGGAAGGAGGAAGGACCTGGAAGGGCGACCTCAGCAACAAAGCAAGCAAGAAAAGCTCAGGTGCTCAAGGGAAGGGCCGCTATTGGGGCAGAGGGACGAGGACGAAGGACAGATTGTGAATAAAGCAATTGGTCTTGATGTAGCTTGTAGCGGCTGTCCTATCAGCAGCTCCTCTGACGCTACTAACACCGTCAGATACATGTGTTCACGACTGATAAGACCAATGGACGGATGTTGAGGGCACGCGTTGCCGTGGGCGCCAATGAATTACCGTAATGAGATTTGTCACTACTACAAAGATAAACCACTACTACAAATCGCAGATAATGGAAAATGATGATATAACACACTACTTACAAATCGCAAGTAGGTGAATAAAGATAAAACCACTCTTACAAATCGCAAGTAGTGGAAAAGATGATATATAACTACTTACAAATCGCCAGTAGTTAAAGATGATGATATAGAACACTACATACAAATCTCAAGTAGCTAGTGAATGATGAGATTAGCTAAATCGATGGGACTTAACTAACAAAAAAAATGGCTGACTGAGAATTAAATATGTGGACTCCCATCACGGACGAACATAAAAGAGGAAATTATGGAAGTGGACACAAGGCATTGATGATAACTTGACTAAACGAAAATCCAAGAAAATATGACTAAGACACAATAAGCAGCAAGCTCCCGTGCTCACAGATGCAAAAAGAAAACTGCGAGCACTACAAATTACAAATTACAGATAACGGAAAAAGGATGATATAACACACTACATATAAATCGCAAGTCGGTGAACGAAGATAAACCACTCTTATAAATTGCAAGTAGTGAAAAAAGATGATATATAACTACGTACAAATCGCCAGTAGTTAAAGATGATGATATAGAACACTACATACAAATCACAAGTAGTGAATGATGAGGTTAGCTAAATCGATGGGACTTAACCAACAAAAAAAATGGCTGACTGAAAAATATGTGGACTCCCATCACGGACGAACATAAGAGCATCTCCAAGAGAGCCCCATAAACCTCCCTCAAATCAAAATATTGGGGTTTAATCCAAAAACCCATCTCCAACAGCACCCCAAAACAACTCTCAACTTTTTCCTACCTCCTAAACTTCACCCATTTGTAGCTACAAATGGGGGAAAAATTGGGGACCCCAATTCTCTGTTTTCAAAGGAAACAATGGAGTTGTGGCCCCAAACGATGACGTGGGCTAACTAAAAATGAATTTATGTCCATTTTAGGGGATACTGTTGGAGGTGGAGAGGGAAATTAATCCCAATAATTTTTTGGCTGCCCCCAAAAAAAGAGTTCTGGGGTCAATTTATGGGGGTTCTCTTGGGGATGCTCTAAAAGAGAAAATTATGAAAGTGGACACAAGACATTGATGATGACTTGACTAAACGAAAATCCAAGAAAATATGACTAAGACACAATAAGCAGCAAGCACCCGTGCTCACAGATGCAAAAAAAAAAAAAAAAAAAAAAAAAAAAAAACTGCGAGCAACAGGTGCTGACCAAGCACATGCGCGGCAGACTCTGATGGAGATGCAACGGAAGCAAGGAAAATATGACTCGATCAAATACCAAACTGAAAGAATCAAACGTATGACAGACTGGAAGCATATACCAAATAACAGATCGAATCGGTGGCCGCCAAACAGCCATGTATTGGACCACGATGGCCGCGTGTAGATGAAGATGCGCCTGGACAGACAACAGTTCATCGTTGGTGAGATTGCCTCCTCGATGGACGGACCTCTCCCCTGAACAGGCCAGTGGAATGAAGAGATGCGGCCTGAAGATTGACTCCGTCACAGCAGATACGGACACCGATGGGCAAGCGGCGCCAAGATCTCGACGAAGACAGCCGCGAATTGATGGCAACACAGTCGCGCGGAAGCCTTCCACTCCCCGAGAGAGTGATCGCCGGGGGTGGCGGCCGGCAGAAAAAATAACCCTGGACCATTAGGCTTTGTACCATGTTAGAAATAATATGTATTGTAATTATAATAAATAGTAGACCCAAGGGTTACCTATATAGGGGTGACATGACCTAAATATAGACTAGAATACGAACTCTACAATTAGAGTCCCAATCTATTTCTATTATATCTCCACATGAAAACCCACATTATACGATAACATAGATATTAATTTGCAAACCTTTTGATAGGCCAGTTAAGCCCCAATAGTCATTGACTGTAAAGGCACATGCTTAATGAGTTGGATTACAACATTTTGTTTTAGTTCCACTCCTATTGCAAATTATGTTAATAACTTCTCATGTCATTTGGTTATCTTGTTCTGCAAGAACAGGTTTCCATGCTGCAAGATCAATCTCATTTGATGACGCATAGGTCCAGCATGGCCCAGGCTACAAACTGGCCAACCGGTATGGCACTTTCTATCATCCTAGCTGGTTCCAAAAAAATATTAGTTTAGTGGGTTTTATAATTATGCATATAACAATGTTTCTTGTTCATTTTCAGGAGTGAATCCAACATTTGCAGTGCGAAACACTACTACGCTTTCTACACAACCATTAATCAATGCAAGTAATAAAAAAACTAAACCAAATTTTATACATGGTAGGGAAATCCGCATTGTACGATAACATAGAAGTTAATTTACAAACATTTTGATAGGCCAGGTAAACTTAACCCTAATAGTCATTAATTGTAAAGGCACATGCTTAATGAGGTGGATCACAATACTTTGTTTTAGTTCTATTACTATTTTAAGTTATGTTAATAACTTCTCTCATCTGGTTATCTTGTTCAGCAAGAACAGGCTCCCATGCTGCAAGATCAATCTTCTCGATTGATGATGTACGGGTCGAGCATGGCCCAGGATACAAACTGCCTAGCTGGTATGACACTTTCTATCATGCACGATGATCCTAGTTGGTTGCAAAAAATGTTGGTTTAGTGTGTAGTATATGTGAATGTCTTGTGTATAATTCCTATGATTCGAAAATAACTTAATTTTTTATGTTCTTCTACCAATTTGTATATTACTATAAACCGTACCCATGCAGCACATATGGACTATTAGGCTACACCTAATAAGTGTTTTATTTTCAATAAATGACACATGTCATGTCAGCAATTTTTATGATGTGAAAAGTTATTAATGAAGAGTGAGAAGAAATCAGTTTCATTAGGATGAAATTAGGTTTCGCTGTTTCGAAGACTGCACACCATTTTCAATGGTATTAAACACCATGGAACTGACATTGAGAGGAATCATTTCATTTTGATCAATCATTAAGCTGTTTCAGCTTGGCTGGACAGCCTTTCATAGATAGATCCTTTACTGTATGTTCCTTGAAAAGGAAATTAAATGCAAATGTAAGACTAGGAGTACTGTATGTTTTATTTACATTTATATGACGTGGTAGTCTTTGAAACAACAAAATGTAACACTCCATTTGGAGCAGCCTTATACAATGACTGGAAGTATAAAAAACAATAAATGGTAAAGCAAGAAATGCATGACGATGAAGTATATATTTTTTCAAACATCTAATAATCATAGATGCGCTTGACCACTTTCAATGTTGAACCTTAATAGAGACATGGAAAGATTACAACACATATGTAACTTATTTAACACATAAGTTCTTTTACTGTAGTATTTATGGGATTATTCTACACAGGTACGCAATTTTCTATGGACCACATAGCACACCCGGTGCAGCTTGTATGGAATATGCCTAATGTGGACCTGAGGAAGAGTTGGAACCTTCTTGATCAGCTCATGCCACTGTATAGTTGCCAGCCAGAATTTTATAGTTGCAGTTTACCTATCATGCCCCTCATGACAGAGCGCTTCGGTTCATTGACCTTCATACCAAAGGATGTTATCCAGGCTGCTCGTCCCAATAAAGGAGTTTTCATTGAACTACTTGAGCCAGATGATTCAGATGAAGAGTGCGTTTCTCAATCCTTAATCTATGTATTTTACAAAGTATCAATAAGCCCAGACATGTATTTGGTCCTATATTTTGTCACTGTTTATTTAATAGCCATCTTGCCAACTTTAATCTATGCATTTCAATATTTCTATTTTATCTATTTTTCTACCATGTTTCAGTCAACCACTGAAGAGGAACTTGTACAGTAAATACCAACTGCGATTTGTAAATAACGTGTGTGAGGTTTACTACACATGGGAGAAAATAAAAGCATCTGATGGGAACCTTCTTAAAGTTGCTTTGTTCGATGAGAACAACACGAAGATCACATCTGGTCCCCTGTCTTCAGCTTCTGTTGCGATCGAAGTTCTGCATGGTGACTTCAACGTCGATGGTCAGGATTACTGGACTTCCGAGGAGTTCGGATGCAGCATAGTGCATCCCAAATCTGTAGAAGAAGCAGTCCTAGGAGGTGATCACATCTTAGTTCTTGCTGATGGAGAGGCATGTCTCAGTGATGCCTTTTTCCAGATAACATCCTTTCATGCTAGAACTGGTAAATTCAAGATGGGCGTAAGAATGCTGGCCAACGCCCATGACGATAGAATTCAAGAAGGGATATCAGAACCGTTTCATGTGAGGGCGCATCGCCGGAAAGGTACATTTTTACTTCTCGTTTCACCTGTTCTGCTTATTTCTTTAAGAAATGTGTTTTTTTTTGCAACAAATAAAGATAGTGTCTTTACTTATATCTTAAACACTTCCAGTTTTAGTAGTAAAGATAATTAACTCACAATCTGAGTCAACCGATCAACTCAATGCTTGCCTCTTTGTAACGATCGGTTCAATCAACAAATGCTACCCGTTAATCTAAAAATAATAACAATAAATAACTCATCACAATCTTGAAATCTGGTACATTCCAGATATGCAATGTATTCAAACATATAGATTTGATCGATCATGTGTATGTTTCACGTGTTCAACTGATAACTTATAACAATATGACGAGAAATAATGAACTACTCCATCCGTTGACTTTTTTCATTACTTTGACCATTCGTCTTATAGACAAATATTTATGCCAATAGGTATATATATAAGTTAATCTTAAAATACTTTTGGATGACGAAATATTCATTTCACGTTAGGTAATTAATTATTTAAGTATATATTATTGACCAAAGTTCAACAAAAAAAAAAGTCAATTATGTCGTCATATATTAAAAATCGGAGGGAGTATATTTGTCTCTCTTAATTTATCTTGGCAGTGTTGCATGGAAAAAATATAATAACGACGCTTCTATATATCTCTTCTCTTGCTATGCTGCTTCAATATTCTGTGTATGATGATGAATATTTTCGTGCACAGCTCATCTGCTGCCTCATGGGTCGTTCGGGTTGTACTGGTTCATCTTGGTCGCGCTTGTTGGATTGGTGGGGACGTACTCTGCAGGAAGCTGCAGGGATGCCATATACGTGAATTGTGTTGCTGGTGGCGTCCTTGCTTGCGTCGTGATGGTTGTCACGTATTTTGAGGAAGCTGTAAGGTGGTTCTTCGCGGTGGTACGAGCTGTGTCACCGAGTTGGGGCCAGGAGATTGAAGAAATGCATAGCAGCAGCGGTGGAAGGTACGGATCGGAGAGATTAATTCACACGTAGTACTCGATCTTCAGTGTTGTAATAATCTATGAATTGTCATGATCAACAGAAGAAGCAGCAGCAACAACATGAGCATTGCGCGGCCGGTGGCTGCGGCGGGCCCGGAGCGCCGTCTGACGCTGCTGGCCCTTCGCCTGGCGGTGCTGGAGAAGGCGGCGAGCGGGCTGCGCGCTCTGGGCTTCATCTGGGCCACGGTGGTTTTACTGGGAGGGTTCGCCACCACGCTGGGCCGCGTGGACTTCTGGTCCGTCACGGCGATGCTGTTGCTGGAGGGCGGGCGCATCTTCAGCCGCCGCAGCTACGAGCTGGAGTGGCAGCGCCTCGTCGCGCGATCCTCGTCTTCCGCGAAGCCACGTCGGACGAGCACAAGCGGAAGCGGGTGGAGCTGGAGCTTGCTGTCGTCCCACGTGGGCCGGCTGTTCTACTGGCTGCAACTCGCCTCCGCCACGTCGTGCGTCGCGCTGTCCGCCACGCGGCTCGCCAGGCAGGACTTGACCAAACGCCGCTACGCGCTGGACATCTTCTACGCGCTGACCCTCGCGGAGGCGCTGCTGTTCCTGGCGGAGAAGGCGGCCTGGGAGTGGGAGGTGACGCACGGCGCGCGCGCCGCGGCGGAGTTGTTCGAACAGGACAACAACAACAAGCTGGTGGCGTGCGCGCCGCGGCGGAGCGGGTCGGAGAAGATGTCGGGCCCGCGTCTGGCGGCGTCGCCGGAGCTGCGACGGTGCGAGTCGGAGAACGGCGGGCGGCGGCGGCGGCGGCGGTCGTCGGTGACGGCGCGTGACGCGGAGGCGTGCTGGGGACGGGAGGACGCGGACGAGTTCCGGCGGACGGTGGAGGCGTTCATCGCCAGGCAGACCAGGTTCCACCGCGAGGAGTCCATCAAGACCACCATGGCTGCCGGTCACCGCCAGCCGGAGCCGGCCTTCACCGGCGCGCTCGCCGTCGTCCAATAAAAAAAGTTGAAAAATAAAGACCATCCCTGTGCAAAGTACATAAAGAAGAAGCTCCATCTATTTGATGAATGACCTGTCTCGATCGTGTTCATCATGTCCCTGTTCTTCAGATCTGTTTTATCTCCAGCTAGCGTTTTTTTTTTGGCGCGTTTCTTCATCCATCGCCCGTGGAAGGAAAGGTGATACTAGCTAGGAAGGGTGTACGCGATGCCAACTACGATCGATTGCGCCGATGTTTTTCTTTTCGATAAGTCTATGGCGCACCCATACGCGCTAAATCCACATTGCGCGTCCTCTCTACACTCACTATATGTATGACGTCAGCACATTTATTACTCAAATTAGAAACTTTAAAATACTATATCTCTTACATACGACTTCCGTTTTCAATTCTGTTTTCACCGATGTGCACTACTCACTGAGACGAACAAAACTAGATCCCACTTTCATATGTTTTGAAGACTTTTTTTTGATAACATAAGTTACTACTATCTTTGCACGAAGTTATTACTATCTATATAACACAAATTGCTACTGTATGCTAGTTTGATTAAAACGAACTATGTTACATACTACAAGTTGCTACTCATATTATGTTAAGTACACTAAGTTATACTGATTTATGTTGAAATCTACTATGAATGGATTATACCACTAGCAAGTTTAGTTTCACATTATTATAGAAACCTAATCTACATGATTTACCATATAATAACTTTTTCAACGTGTTATGATAGAAACTAATGTAATACATATTATGAAATCTTTAACCTATTATGTAATGCTTACTTATGTTATATATTGTGTAACAACAACATATTTTATGTGATGTGTATATAAGTTCATATATAAATTGAGACACATGTATACTCAAATGGCTACGACTATAGTAACAAAAGTTGCTACCTTTTATACTTAGTATAACTTTTCAAATTATTAGTATGCCATTAGTTCATAACAAAAGTTACTACAATCCTTACCACACAAATTACTATACGTTTTTTAAAATTGTAATGTAGCAACTTATAGTATAAACATAGTAGTAACTTCTGTGATATTGTAGTGTATGAAAAAATATTTAGAACATATGCAAGTGGGATCTAGTTTTGTTCGTCTCGTCACATATAGTACAGTGGTGAAAACAGAATCGAAAACGGACGTCGTATGAAAGAGTTATGATATTTTAAAGTTTTGAGATGGAGCAATTAATGCGATGACATCACCCGACAGCGACGTTCAGCTTTCACACGGAGCCTGCTAGTTTCTCTGTTAAAGAGGAGACATGTCGATTCGTTATTGATGGATAATAATGTTGGACACGTGAAAATTGAAGAGAAGGGTCGCGCGCTCCCCTAATGCACGTCCGTACGCGCTGTAACTGCGTCCCTTTCTTTTTCTTCTTTGTTTTTTCTTTTTCTCAGCAGCTCAGCAGCTGGGTGGGTTCACAACTCACAATACCGTTCGTCCAGATCAGTTGAATGTGAATGAATGCCTCTAGGAGACAGGATGACTGGTCGCATCAGAAATCCAGAATCAGATGCAAAGAAGAAAAAGAGTGAGTGGAAAAGGCTGCGTTTTTCTCGCAAAAAAAAGTGCGGAATCACACGACAGTACACATATTAGTTAACTGTTCAACAACACTAAGCAATGAAAGCTTACTGCAGAAGCATGTATGCCTATTGTTCATCGAATTGAAAGGAGACTCACTAGCACAACAACTTTTCTAAATCAAGGAGGTAAGCTCCAACTAGTCAACTCAATGCTAACCTCTCTCCCCACTTTTTTTATGTGCACCTTTAAATTGCCTGCATCAATAGCCAAGCAAATTGAGAGATATAGGAGGCATTGTCTTTGGCGTGGAGCAGATATAAATGCAACAAAGCCTCCCCTTGCAGCCTGAAAAATGGTGTGTCTCCCAAAAAAGCAAGGTGGTTTAGGTGTGCTTAGGCTAAGAACACAAAATGATGCTCTGCTCATCAAAAACCTTCATAAATTTTACACCAGGCCAGACCTACCCTGGGTTAAACTGTTATGGAACAAATATTACTCCACTGGGGAATTACCAGGGCAGAAAAAAAGAGGTTCGTTCTCGTGGAGAAGTATTGTCAACTTGCAAGATGTATATAAAGGTATGGCGCAAGCAGTGGTGCAGGATGGCAAGGCAATTTTGTTGTACTGGTTCATCTTCGTCGCGCTTGTTGGATTGGTGGGGGCGTACTCTGTAGGAAGCTGCAGGGATGTTTACGTGAATTGTCTTGCTGGTGCCGTCCTTGCTTGCGTCCTGATGGTTGTCACGTATTTTGAGGAAGCTGTCTTCGCGGTGGTACGAGCTGTGTTGACGTGGATGCGGAAAACCGTGCCACCGAGTTGGGGCCAGGAGATTGAAGAAATGCATAGCAGCGGTGGAAGGTACGGAGAGATTAATTCACGTACAGTACTCTTCAGTGTTGTAATCTATGAGGTCTCGACCCACCCGGTGGCCTTTGGGAGGAAGACGGCAACGGCTACACTGCCAGGGATCCAATCCTCCTAACCACGAACCCCAGGCGATTCAAGGCGTTCTTCTGTAACATCCCGCGTTCAAAATCCGCTTGTCGTCGGCTCCCACATGGAGCCGACACGCGTATTCATGCATAGCACCGCTCTTACGCTTTCGTCCTCGCTTTGTGTAAAAGGGTTAACCCGGAGGTGCTATGGTTGGACCAACGAGGGTTATATATTGACCCTCAGCCACCTACACAACCAATGTGGGACTATCCCATAACTCCACTTCACTACTGGGCCTCTTGGGCCGAAACTACAACTATACAGGCTTCAAACGGGCTGGAGTATTACATTCTCCTCCCCTTTAGGGCTGACGCCCTCGGCAGCATACCGTTTACACGGCAGACAAATATCCAAGATCGTTCTCCCGGTGCCACGGCCATGCCATGTCCCCTCCTCGGGCAACGACACGCATGCGCACGTGCAGCGAGAGTCGGCTCTGATACCATCTGTAACACCCCGCGCTCAAAATCCGCTTGTCGCCGGCTCCCACATGGAGCCAACACGCGTATTCATGCATAGCACCCCTCTTACGCTTTCGTTCTCGCTTTGTGTAAAAGGGTTAACCCGGAGGTGCTATGGTTGGACCAACGAGGGTTATATATTGACCCGCACCCACCTACACAACCAATGTGGGACCATCCCACAACTCCACTTCACTACTGGGTCTCTGTTGGTATTTCTTAACGACCACAGATAAATCCGCAAGCGTACGGAGAATACCGATGTAGCACTTCACCCAGGAGTATTTCAAGGTATCGAAAATCCACAGGGAACGTGTGTTTAATCTTCTAACAGGTTCGTCCAAGGACAACAAGAAGTATATGATAGGCTTGGGTAGAGAGGATTCCTATGGATAAAACTCCTAGATCGAGTAAGATAAGTTTCGCTTTTACTTCCTTACTTCGGGCACCGGCTTACCCTTGATCTGCCAGGCGACTCCGGTCTACAGCTCTACAACGTACCCGAACGTGGAGGGTTACCGAGGGCAGATAGGGCTGTCACCACCTACCACCTACCTCTACTAGTCTAGACACCACATCTACACTATCAATTACTACCTTAATCTCGGATCCAACAAAGATTAAGGCACTCTAAATAGAGCGATGATCCCGTAAGCAAGTAAAGGAACCATAAAAAAATCACGAAATCTTACATAAAAAGGCAGGACTCCGTCGAGGTACAAGCTGGAGAAGAACGCCGACAAGCCCGGCGCTTCTCCGAACTACTCTCACTCTCTCCCTATTTTCTAAGCACTATGGAGGCAGCGCTTCGCCTTTGGAATGGAACTACTCTCTTCTTCTTCTTGTGTGTTTTGAGGTGATGGAGAGGTGCTCTATTTATAGGGTAGAGTTGCCTTGAGAGAGTGGAGAAGCTCCCTAAATGTGTGGAGAAATTCTTGGAATATTCCTCTTTGCCGACTAAATTACTTGCGCGCCTGGGTAAGTCTGCCGCCTTTGTTCCTTGGCGCCTGCGCTGGTGGAGCGATCTTGCACGTGGAAAAAATCATGCCGCCTTCCTCCTGTCGGTGCAGCAGAGGCCATCTCCAAGCCAAGCCCAAGTGCACCCAAGTGCGCAGCAGACCCAGCCGCACAGCTTGGGCTCGAGCACATGCAGTTGGGCTTACCTCCAAGCAACGCAAGTGCACCTAGGCCATGTCGCAAGCAGCAGCAGCACTTGGGCTGGAACAAGGGCAGAGCCCAGCTAGCAGTTTGCACAGCTGACGCGTTGTCCAGGCCTGCTCGACTAAAGCCAGCAGCAGGTGCCCTTGCGAGCGACGACGGGGGTGGGATGACGGTGGATCCAGGCCGTGCTCCAGCCTGCTCCCCTCCTTCATCTCCGTCGGGTTCCCTGTCTGCAAGGGCGACGAAGGCCGGAGGTTAGGTCTTCTCGCGTCATCGTCGTCGACGGCGGCGAGATCCTTTTGTCCCGGTGGGTTCTCTGCAGGCGGCGGCTGCGGCTGCTCCTGGCGAGCTTCACGCCGGTGTCCAAGTTTACCCGTACCGGAGCCTCGGTGCGGGTCTCCTCTTCTCCGCGGCGACGTCTTCGGCGGGCGACGGCAGGGGTGCGGCGAGGACGGCTCCAAGTTGAGCTTTGGGTTCGTCTTCTTCGTCTCCTTCGCCGGTTTCCCGGCCCTCGACGACATCGACGCTGTGAGTTTCCTCATACCCCTTCTGTGTGGAGGGGTGGAGTTGTGGGGCCTCCCCGGAGGCACACTCTTAGTTCCCACCTCTGGTGGTTCAGTTCCCTTTCGGGAGTATTCGTCGCTAGGCGGTTTGGGGTGTCTGGAGGTCCTTGGGGCGTCGGATTCCTCATTGCCTGACGATGCGATGGTTTCTGACCATCATCTTCAGCCGGTTCGTTCAGCTATTGCTATGCATGTCGTTTTCGATGTGCTGCTCAAGACGGCGTCAAAAATTGATGTTCTTCGCCAGGGAGGTGGTCGGCTTCAAGCTGGGTGCTCCGGCCGCTGGTGGCGACGACGACCGGGAGTTTACAAAGACTTGAATGTATTTTCTTTTTCCTTTAAGGATGTCTTTGTAATTTGGGCTGTAATCACCAGATATTATGAATAAAATGAAAACCCGGTTCTTCTCAAAAAAAAAAAAAAGACTAAAGCCAGCAGCACACAGCAGCCTATTGTTTATTGTTAAATTGTTGTCTGTGCGTGGTGAGCCTGCAGGACTACACGATCAACAGCCCAAAGTCCTGCCAACATATTTTGTTGCTTGCTTCAAGGTGCACGTGGAGGCCTTTGTGATTTGGAAAATTATTCTTCTATAAATCCTCAAGAAATAAATCTTTATATCCTCACCAATTGTTGTCAATTTGTCCCTGTTTTGATACGTTTCTGCAAAACATAATAGAATACCAAAACTTGTGGAACTAGTCAGTATTAATTTTCTTAGCATTTTTATTTATGTGGCCTCTCTTATGTTAATACACTGGCGGTAAAAATTTGCAATAAGGACCGCCAACAAACCCCCCACACTTAGCTCTTTGCTCGTCCCGAGCAAAGGTTAAGAACCAGTGCGCAACAACACCTTCCCTTGGCATGATGCGAGCATACAAGTCATTCCATGCCATACCTGCAGTTGTGAACTTTATGGTGTCTACCATGTCATCTTGGGTGATTGATGAGTGGAACGGTTTTGATTCAAGTCACCTTCACTTCTTCTGTTGAGTAACTCGGGGTTTTTTTTTGATATATTTTCAAAAGTAAAAACATAGCTGTGCTCCTCAAATGATTTTTCTCTCGAATCACTCCAGGTGTATGTATCCTCACCAAGGCATTGAATTTGCCTCATTTCATCCTACATCTAAATTGGCTGATGTGGAGCTCAGGTAGGGATGAACAAGGAGCAAACTTGTACTACTTATGTTGCAAAGTCAAAAACCGGATCCATGAAGAAAACAAATCATATCACTATGATCAAGAATGTGCACGTGTGTGGATATGCAACTAATGAAATGGAAACTCCTTGTTGAAATGATCTCTCTTTCCATTGGAATTGAGAACATGGCTATCTTTTCTTTCTCTTTTTTTTTTTTTTTTGGGATCAGGCTCGGCATTCTTACCAGCTCTGTCTCTCTTTTTTTTTTTTAGCCATGTCTCTTTTGCAGGAGAGATATTCGAGAGAGATCAACAACCACATGACAGAGTATTTATTTTTATGGAATGATGAAGATTATGTTGCTAACTCCCAGTGTAGGAATATGGCATATGGAGGTGGTGTGTGTACGTGATTCTTGATCAAAACAATATGAAAGGTATTCTTACTAGGATCACATCAATTTGACAAAGCTCAAAGTAGCAGCAAGCAGCATATGTGTAGAGTTTTGCATTTTGTTCAACATATAGCTCTAGTAGGATAGTTGAATCATTGAGGAGCATTGCTATTTATTTTTTTTTAAGATGAAAATTTCCCGAGTACTTAAAACAGTTGAAGCAAAGATTTCTTTTATCTAACCATATCACACTCATCAATTACTTAGATAAACATGCTTTCCTAAAAGAAATGTGCTCACAAGCAATGAGGTATATTGGCTAGGAATAAAGAGTATGCAAGCCAACCAATAGAAAGTATTAAAGTTTAATTTGCTCATGAGTTAAACTTTAGCAATATTTTCAACTTTGTCAGTTTTAACTCACAAATAGGGGAGGTTGAGAGATGAGATGCGCAAACCAGTTGATGATGCAGAGACTGACGATCCGTGAAGTGTTGCGCGCTCTGTTGGTGAGGAGTCCCATTTGTTTGTGCGATGAGAATCTCAAAGGACCTCCCTCCACACTTTTTTTTTTGTACCTGCATTTTTATTGAAAACAAACAACAAGGTGGAAACAAAAGAGACTCGACCGGGGTAACGACCGGTGAGCTGCAAATTTTATTCAACCAAACAAAATATTTTTTTTATTATTTTTTTATTTTATTTTAGCTGGAGCATTAAAAATCATGACAAGAGGCTATGAACGATTAGAATCAATTAATTCTGTCACATCAACCTCTTCATCTAGATTTTTATCTGGTTCTAGGAAAACTTTTAAACGTTGGCCATTTACCTTAAAAAGGTTACCTCCGTCGTCTTGAAGTGTGATTGCTCCGTGCGATGAAGTTTCAACGACGGTGAATGGTCTATCCCATTTACTCTGAAGTTTTCCATGTCCGAAAAGCTTGACTCTGGAGTTGAAGAGTAGCACCTTATCTCCGGGTTTGAACTCTTTTTCATTGATCCTTTTATCATGCCATCTCTTAGTTCTTTCCTTGTAGATTCTGGCACTATGATAGGCGTTCTCTCTCCATTCCTCCAGCTCAGAAAGTTGCATTTTTCGGTGTTCTCCTGCCATCTTGGAATCCATGTTCCATTTCCAAATGGCCCAGTGTGCCCTATGTTCCAACTCAACAGGTAGGTGACATGTTTTTCCATAGACGAGTTGGTAGGGTGACATGCCGATGGGTGTCTTGTATGCAGTCCTGTATGCCCAAAGTGCATCGGTGTAAGCTTCATGACCATTGGAGCTAGGGAAACCCCAAGGTATGAATGTTTTGGTGATAGGATGAGAACCATGAATGTGACTAACACTCTTTGTGAGATCTTATAGGTCATATATGAAGAAAGCTCCGTCCGTTGGTGGTGAACGCCAACACACCATGAACTTAAATGACAAGGATGATTGGTTGCCTTCATCTACACAAGAACGGACTTGATGGAGTCGCGGAGAAGATATGGATCAAGGCTAAGGACATGCTAGATCCAAGCGGGTGTTGCTTGGTTAGATGTTAGCTTGAGTCTATAGGAAAAACCGGACTATCAAGAGGGTTCGAGGTGGTTCTCTTAGTACACACTAGTTATAGAGATTGTTGGTATTTCTTACACCACGAATAAATCCGCAAGCGCACGGAATACCGTTGTAGCACTTCACCCGGGAGTATTCCAAGGTATCGTATTTGTTTTCCCCAAGGAACGGTGATAATCTGCAGCAGGGTTAGTTTTACCCAAGGACACACAAGAATGGCAGTAGTATAGGATTGAGAGGATGAATAAAGATCTAGCTGTCCCGCAGGACGATCGCACTCAAGTTCTACTCGTTTACTTCGGGCACTGGTATAGACCTGGTCTGCCAAGTCACGCCAGCCTGTAGCTCTACGACGAACCCGAACGTGGAGGATTACAAGGGACGGACAGGGCTGTCACCACCTGCCGCCTACCTCTACAAACCGTGGGGCACGCTGCAAACAAAGGTAACCTCTAGCCTAGACACCACGTCTATGCCGTCGATTACTACTCTAACCCCGGTCCTGGTACCAATCTGGAAGGCTAGAGCACCCCTCGCGGAGCGATGATCCCGCAAACAAGTATAACAAGAATAACGACTAGTATGTAAAGCTCGCTAGATCAATATCACCACGAATACTAATCTTACGAATAAGAACAACGATCGTTCTATGAACGAACGACGAACGAACGACGAACGATGAACGAACTAAGAACGAACGACGAACGATGAACGAACGACGAACGAACGAAGAACGAACGAAGAACGATGAACGAACGACGAACGAACGAAGAACGAACGATGAACTATTAATAAGATAAATATCCGCCAAGGGTACAAGATAAGGAAATAACCAAAGGAAGCTATCCCTCTCCTTGATCCTTGCCCTCTCCTCTATTCTACTACTGTACAAGAGGCCCTTGGCCTGGATGGGAGTGGAATGACTTGTGTCTTGTGATGTGCTTTGGAGGAGGGGGGTACCCCTTTATTTATAGCCCAAGAAGGTCGGTAACTTGAGGCGGTTCCTTAGGTCGGTGGCATTGATTGCAGGTGGAACCGACCTCTGGAAGGCGGTGGCGAACCGCCATAGGAAGATGGGCCAGTGGGGCCACCACAGGGGGTCGGCCGACCTAGGGTTTGGGGTCGGCCGACCTGTGGCTGGCCCCTCTGGGCCTGGGCCTTCTCAGGTGGGCTTCCCTGGCTTCCTTCTCCTCTGATCCACCTGCTGTGGGTGGACTTGAAGTCTTTTTATTGGGAGTTGGGCTTTATTTGGATAATTCTTTATTCCGGGGAAAATTGGTGTTTCCAACTTGGGCCTTTTATGCTTCCTTTTCCCCGTTTTCCTGTGAATTGCAGCTGCACTCACAAATTCACCAAGACTCGTGGAAATCATTAGTTTAAAGACCTAAGTCTACCTTTGGTGATTGTTTCATTATAAAAAGCGCAGCTAGTTGACGGGTAAATATTGGGTCTAAGAGCCGTCAACAACTCCCCCACACTTAGCTCTTTGCTCGTCCTCGAGTAAAGTTGCGAGCATAAGGCGGGAGATACTCATCTTCATAAATGGGAGCCTGCACACAAGTTATTTCAAGCCACACTTCATACCTGTGAACTTTGAGGTGTCTAACATGCATTCCTTGGATGATTGATAAGTGGAACGGTCATGTCTCAAATCACCTCGCCTTCCCTGTCAAGTACCTTGGGATTTTTGCATAATTTTCAGAAATAAAAACATAGTTTCATGCTCTTCAAATGACTCTCTCAAGTCGCTCATGGTGTTTATGTATTTTCCTCTCAAGGGCCATGATTTAGCCTCTTCCCTCCTTGTGTTTGATTAGGCTTTTGTGGAGCTCAAGGTAGGGTAAAGTGTGAGCATACTAGTGTCTCTTATTTTGCTAAGTCAAAGACTGGATCCAATGGAGAAAACAAGTCATACAATCTGATCAAGAAGTGCATGTGTGGTGGTGGTATGAAGTGGAAAATTATTTGTACTCCTTTTTATGGTGTTACCTTCTCTCTCTTTTTGAACTTTTGAGGAGGACATGGCTATCATACTTTTTCTTTCTTTTTCTTTATTTTTCCCATCATCATTTTTTTTCATCATGCTCTACTTTTGTATGAGCAGGGATTATTCTTTTTCTTTTTGCATAGCCATGTCTCCAATGATATTTTTGAGAGAGAAAGGTAACAGAGACTTTTGGAGTATTTATTTGGTGGATGGATGATGGAATGTTGCTCAACTTCCAGTGTAGAAGTGTAGCATGTGAGGTGGAGTGTACGTGATCTTGATCAAAAGAGTATGACAAGCTTCTCACTAGGGTCCAAGAATTTGACAAAGCTCAAATCGACAACTAGCAGCTTATAGGCTATGAAAATATTCATGTAGAGTTCTTGGCCTTGGTAGGAAAATATAAATCAAGTGAGGAGCATCATACTATGGAATTTTGATTTTCATAAAGATAAATTCCCAAGGACTTGAAGGTTAAGCAAAGATCATTTCGACAAACCATATCTCACATGCCAATTATCTAGGAAAAACATGGGTTCCTAATGATAAGGTGTTCACAAGCATTCAGCGATGAAGCGAGAAATAACAAGTGTGCAAGTCCATGAATGTGAGAGGTAGAGTTGTGGGCAAAAGATAAATCAATTATGATTTTCCCAAAAGATTAGTGCGTCAAGTTTTACTTAATTTTCAGATTATCAGAATGAACTTGACGGTGTAGCAGGCAAAAAGTGGAAGTGTGGTGCAAACTCAGGAGGCAGGAGGGGGCTGGAGCCTGGTGGGGACCACCAGGGGTCGCCCGACCCTCCTGGTGGGGTCGGCCGACCTGGCCTGGACCCCACTGGTTCTGGTATTTCGCGTGGTGAACGTTCCTGAGTTGCCTCGTATGATTCTGGATGATTTGGTCGTGATTGTTCCAGATATGGCGATGTTCCCCCCCCCCCCCCCCCACACTTGCCTTTTTGCCTGTTTCCTTCAAAAAGGACAAAAATATGGAAACACAAAATATTGCTCTACCGGTATGCAAGCCCGGGGAGCACTATCATTGATTGAATTATAAAACTGAACTGATAGGCGCATTACACATTTGAAGGGAAATAATTGATAAAAAGGAAATAAACAAAAGCGCCTATTCTTATTCTATTTATTTTTTATTGTTTCTAAGTTTTTCCTTGGCATCTTCTATCGCCTTCAAGGCCCTGCAGCAATCTGCCCCTCCATCAGTGAGGCAAATTGAGAGATGCCTGGCTTCATCTCTTTCCACCTTCACCATGGCGATGTGAAGCTCTAGATCTATGATTTTTTCGCAAGCCAAGTCAAGAGCCTTGGCATACTTGTTCACATGCTCTTCTTCGGAGAGCCAAGATAAGGTTCCTTCCTTCTTCGCGTGTTTGGACGAAGGTTCATCGACTTCTTCCATGTTGAGGAAGTAGGAAGGGTTGTAAAAGTTGCTCATGGCTGAGGTGAAGGCTTTGGTTCAAGGAGTGGAGCTTGAAAGAGATGAATGGAGAGGGGGTGCAATAGGTTGTATTTATAGTGGTTCTCCCTCTCCCGGCGAAGAAACGAAGGATTTATTTCCAAAGCATAGCTGGACGAGACAAGGAAAACTTGGATGGCAGAATGAGCAAAGATGGAAAGCAGAGGTGGCCAGAGGGGGTCGGCCGACCCAGATAGCCAGGTCGGCCGACCTGCCTTGGCAGGCTCTGGCCTTTATATTTTTCGTGGAGCTTTGTTGGGAAAGGTATCTTCGGGATATACAGGGTATAGAAAGATATTTCAATGCAGAGGTCAAGAAAAGATATTTAGATCAATTAAGTGCATGACATCGAAATCTTTATTTGCTTCGGGTTCAAGATAAATTTTAAGGCGCTGACCATTTACCTTGAATACATTACCTCCGTCGTCCTGGAGTGTGATTGCCCCATGAGTCGACGTATCGATGATGGTGTATGGTCCGTCCCATTTACTTCTCAATTTTCCATGCCCGAAGAGCTTTACCCTTGAATTGAAGAGCAACACCTTGTCTCCAACTTTGAATTCTTTTATCTTTATTCGCCGGTCATGCCAGCACTTTGTACGCTCCTTGTAGATGGCTGAGTTGTGATATGCTTTGTCTCTCCATTCTTCTAACTCAGCTATCTCCATTTTTCTTCTCCACCCAGCTCCTTTCATATCCATGTTCCAAGTTCTCATGGCCCAGTATGCTTTATGTTCCAACTCGACTGGCAAATGGCAAGTTTTTCCATAGACGAGTTGGTATGGTGACATGCCTATGGGTGTCTTGTAGGCTGTTCTATATGCCCATAGTGCATCGGGTAGCTTGTTCTTCCATCCCTTCCCCATTTCCAAGACTGTTTTCTGCAGGATCCGCTTGATTTGTTTGTTGGATGTTTCGGCCTGCCCATTTGTTTGAGGATGGTATGGAGTGGCAATGTTGTGCTTTGCTCCAAGTTCTCTTAGAAAGCTACGGAAGGTCTTATCAATGAAGTGAGACCCTCCGTCGCTTATCACCATTCTCGGAGTTCCAAACCTTGGAAAGATAGTCTCGTGGAACATCCGGCGAGCGTGTTTGGAGTCGGCAGCTCGGCATGGCATAGCTTCTACCCATTTGGATACGTAATCCACCGCCACCAATATGTACTCACAATCTTGGGACTTCACGAATGGTCCCATGAAGTCAATGCCCCATACATCGAAGAGTTCGACTTGAAGGTTGTATGTGAGGGGCATTGCATCTCGTGCTGTGATGCTTCCAAATCTCTGGCATTGTGGGCATCTTCTAATAAATTCTTTTGTATCTTCATACATGGTTGGCCAGAAGAATCCACTTTGCCAGATCTTTGCTTGGGTACGGAAGGCACCGTAGTGTCCACCGTATGGGGCTGCATGGCATTTTTCAATGATTTGTGTGCTCTCGGGAGTGGGCACACATCGCCTAAGCAGTCCATCGGCGCAGACACGATAGAGGTATGGTTCATTCCATAAGTGACGGCGACTTTCATAAATCAATCTTCTTTTATCCGCCCCTGGTGGTACGTATCCTGTGGCGATGAAGTTCACAATGTCGGCGTACCAAGGGTGCGAATCCGTCACTTTCAGCAGCATGTCGTCGCGTAGGAAGTCATTTATGGGTAACTCCTGCAAGTTAGTGAACTGCATACGCGACAAATGATCTGCTACAGAATTTTCTACTCCTTTCTTATCTTTAATTTCAAGATCAAACTCTTGGAGCAGAAGGATCCATCTTATGAGACGAGGTTTAGCATCTTTCTTAGCAAGCAGATATCTCAAAGCAGCATGATCAGTGTAAACGATAACTTTTGCTCCAGCTAAGTAAGATCTAAACTTGTCAAAAACAAAAACAACGGCAAGGAGCTCTTTCTCAGTGGTAGTATAATTCAACTGAGCTCCAGTCAAAGTTTTGCTAGCATAAGAAATTGCATGATGCTTTTTGTCTTTCATTTGACCAAGAACTGCCCCCACAGCATAATCACTAGCATCACACATTATTTCAAAAGGAAGCGTCCAATCAGGGGGTTGAATGATTGGAGCAGAGATGAGTGCATTCTTAAGAGTAGCAAAGGCATGCATGCAGTCATCATTGAAATCAAAGGGTGCATCCTTAGCAAGCAAGTTCGTAAGGGGTCGTGCAATTTGAGAGAAATCTTTTATGAAGCGACAATAAAAACCAGCATGACCCAGAAAACTACGAACACCCTTGATATTCACAGGAGGCGGAAGTTTTTCTATAACTTCTATTTTTGCTTTGTCCACCTCTATGCCTCTCTCGGACACAAGGTGTCCAAGAACTATGCCCTCTCGGACCATGAAGTGGCACTTTTTCCAATTAAGTACCAGGTCCTTCTCACGGCATCTCTGTAAGACCTTGTCTAAATTTTCTAAGCAATGATCGAAGGTTTTTCCATAAACAGAGAAATCATCCATAAAAACTTCCATAATTTCTTCGATCATATCAGAGAAAATAGACATCATTGAAAGTTGCCTAGAGGGGGGGGGGGGGGGTGAATAGGCAATGCTAAAACTTCTGCAAATTAAGACTTAATCAAACTGTCAGCACTACCGGATAGTCCGGTACACTGCCGGATACTCCGGGCCTGGAACTGCCGGAGTATCCGGTACTGTGTCGGACAGTCCGGACCTGGGATTAAATCTGCGGAATTTGAAATCTACAGAGTTTCTAGCAATTCTACTTGAATCAAAAGACTTGTATAGATGCTATGAAGTGAATCTACACAATATATGCGAAAGTAAACAAGTACACAAGTAGATCGAAGCAATTTAGTGATATATAAGCAAGAACAACAAGAACTATGATGAACAACAAGAACAATCGAAATAAGCACAAGTGACACAAGATTTGTTCCCGAAGTTCAGGCCCACAAAGTGCCCTACGTCTCCGTTGAGGAGTCCACAAAGGACCGAGTCTCTTTCAACTCTTTTCCTCACTCAAGCGATCACAAAGATCAAGCTCGAGTTGCTCACTATCAAATCCTCTTGCGAGGAGGGCAATACAAACTTCCCGGAGCGTCACCACACGAATTGGGAGCTCCCGGGCAACCTCTAGCCGTCTAGGAGCACAAAGCTCCAAGAGTAACAAATGAATCACGCAAGAATGATGCCACAAGAAGCTCAAGAGTGGAATGCTTGCTCTCAACACGAATCTCTTGGTCTCTCACACTCCCTAGAGTGAATCCCACAAATCTTTGGCTTTGGAGTGAGTAGAGATGTGAAAGGGAAGGCTTTGGTCGTGTTCTTGTGAGCTGAGACGAGAGAATGAGCCGTTGGAGGTGAATGGGTATATATAGAGTCCCTCAAAATCGAACCGTTACCCTGCTCACTTAGGTCTTACCGGATACTCCGGCACGCAGCCGGATACTCCGGTGGGACTTGGGTTTGGGTCGAGCTGGAGACCACCGGACACTCCGGCACATAGCCGGACACTCCGGTGGGGGTAAACTGTAAGTCTGGTTTGAACTACACCGGAGACTCCGGTACATGGCCGGACACTCCGGTGGGGGGAAACTGTAAGTTGGTTTTCAACACCACCGGACACTCCGGCACATAGCCGAACACTCCGGTGGGGGGAAACTGTAACCCGGTTTTTTGCTCCACCGGATACTCCGGCACATGGCCGGACACTCCGGTGGGGGTAAACTGTACTCCCAGTTTTCCAAACACTCAACGCTCATCTTGGGTTTGTTTCGATTCTCTCAAAAGCTCTTGTGACATCATTAGACACATGATTAACATCCCTCTTAATAGTACGGCATTCCTATACTCAATGAATATATAAAAACATGATATTTCCGTCCATTGAGCACTTCATGCCATTTCTTTTTCAACAAAGCAAGGGATCATATCCACATGTATCTTTTTGATCTCCATTGAAGGACCTAGCTGAGTATATTCTCAATGTAAACATTAGTCCTTTTGGATCGTTTTGACGTCAATCACACAAAACAATAATTAGGGGCCTAGATGCACTTTCAATCTCCCCCTTTTTGGTGATTGATGTCAAAACAACCAAAGCATGCAAGGATCAAATAATATTCAATAAGATCGAGATAATATAGAGAGAGCTCCCCCTAAATATGTGCATGAATGGAATTCATCATAATTGGCCTAAGTATGCCAAATGCACATTTTCAAGAGAACAACATGAGAGCTCCCCCTAAAACCTTGCAAGATCATCATATCATATATGCAATAAATAAAAATGCATGATAGCAAGTAGGATCACTCAACCTAACAACAAAGATAGAAAGAGCAATACACCATTACATCCACATAGTCTCATGCATAGAACATAGAAATTTAAACTTAGTCTTACAATCACACACTTAGTTCAACATAAAAATTTACCCCTACAAGTTCATCACTAGGAAAGATAACAAGATCAACAAGATTACATTTCTCCCCCTTTTTGGCATCACATCACCAAAAAGAGAAAGAGAGAGCTCTAGTCGTCATCGTTGTTGTCGCTGCCGGTCTCCTCATCGTCATCATCTTCATCTTCTTCTTCTTCTTCAACAATGTCATCAACCTCGGTGTCCTCGTCATTGCTGCCCTCAACCACTCTAGCAGCCCGTCTTGCGGGTGCAAAAGGATCTTCATCCTCAGATTCTGAGGGAAGATCGGGAAGAGGCGGAGGGGGCACATACTCAACGTTTGCATGAGAGCAAAGACGCTGCTGATTTGCTGCAAAGTTTGCCCATTGTGCCCTTGACTCCTCACGGTGCTCACGAATCTGAATGGCATTCTTGGTGCACTTGTTGAAGATTGACTTGAGAGCTCGAGCAATGAAGGAGGATGCACTAGGGCGACGCTTACGTCCAGCCCGAGAAGATGAGGCATCAAGAGATGTAGGAGCAGCAGCACGTGAAGCTCGAGTGGGAGTGTCTGCCAGTTTCCTAATCCTGTAGGGAGTGTGTTTGCAGTCCTTGTGAAAATTGACCCCAGAAACAGCCTCAATCATCTTCATGATGTAGGGGGCATAGCCACAGCTGCGACTAGGATCGGTGGCAGTGGCATAAATCTGCCAAAAGATGAAGTCAAACACACTAAAGCCATCTGCTGCCCCATTTTGAGAAGACATGTACCACAAAAGGTTCCTCGACATCCCCATGACCGTAGTGGAGTCACCAAGCTTGGGAAGAAGAGTATTCCTAAAGAGTGAATTGAGATACTTGTAGAAGGGCTTCATCCCATGAGTCTTACCAATCACTCCTTGGTTGCGAAGGTACATGAAAGCCATCTGTCCATCGTCAAGAGATTGCTCATTGTAAATACTTTTCCTTCCAAGGTCATCATCGGTGAAACCAAGAATCTGAGCAAAGGTGTTGTAGGACACTTCAAACTGATGTCCCTCAGTCATCCAGTGAATGATAGGCTCGTTTGCAGAGGCTTCATCAATCCAATAGGTGGCATAGAATTGTGCGATCACTTCCTCATTCCAATGATATGGCAGCTCCATTATACCAGCCATCCCCATTTCCTCACACTTGGCAATCACACGATCAAAGATAGGATCATTTTGCCTTCTCATGTAGTCCCAATCAATATACTTCATGGGGAGAACGGGGGTTTGCTTGGGCTTGATCACATGCTTGTACCAATCCCAATGGAAATCTGAGTGAAAGCGGTAGTCCTTGTCCCTTGGGTCCTTTTCATACTCAAAAGGGTCGGCATGACGCAATGTGGTGAAGTCATGTCGGCCTCTTGAGTAGTTCTTTTCAGCCCTAAGTTGAATGTTCCTCTCATAATGATGAGGGGTACGCATCCTTGGAAACATGCCATCCACAAGAGGAGGGGCTTCATTCTCATCAACACTAGCAGGTGTCTTGCCCTTGCCTCTCCCCCTCTTGGATACATCACCTCTAGAACTTGATGCATGAGGGTTCACGGTCCTTTTGGTACCCTTCCTTCCACCTCTGCCTTCCATCTGAGATTTGAAGAGAAGGAATGAGGCTTAGATTATAGAAGCAAAGGATGGAATCAACTGCAAGAGGTTGGACGAATTTGTGAAGAATTAGGTTCTGTCGGAGTATCCGGCTATGTGTCGGATAGTCCAGGGGCCGGACACTCCGTCACACTGTCGGACACTCCGGCAGACCCTAACTTTTCACAAATTCGTCGAATCTCAAAATCTAGCCATGGGATTCCAACCAAACTTCTAGCATTGCTAAACCACCTCATAGACAACAGATTGACCAAAGGAAATCATCCACATTTGCTTCAAAGAGGAGATCGAGAAGTGGAGAACTTCAACAATACCTTCAAGAACTTCCTCGGTTTCCCGGAGGAAAATCTTGGGGGCACCGGAGTCTCCGACGATTGGAGGTCTTGGAAATCCTTTGGGAGGCTAAATCCCGCTCCAAATCGACCAAGATTCGAAGATTTGAGTGGAGGAGAGAAGGAGGGCGACGTGTGTGAGAGAGACACGGTGAAAAGGATAAGTGACCGGTTCACCGCGGGGTCAAATCCTTATATAGGAGGTAACTCGCCGGACAGTCCGGCTCGGTACCGGAGAGTCCGGTGGTACCAGGCCCGGATACTCCGGTGGTGTACCGGAGTCTCCGGTGGGGGGTTTCTGATGTCGATCCTGGAATCCAAGGATTTTACCGGACAGTCCGGCCTTATGCCGGATAGTCCGGCCCTGACTGACCACTTGCTGAAAGAGAGAGATTTTCAAGGAATTTTGAACAGATGGATGAACTTATAGGGTACACTTATTGCATATGGCCAGTAAGCAATCAACATACCATGAACTATGACCATATTCAACAAGATAGGATCTAAAGATCAAGAGCCATTTAAATAGTTTTGAAAATCACTCAAAGGCTTTCACAATTCATTTTGTTTCGCAAATCCAAACAAATAGAGACAACAATCAGATGTGCAACATTCTACTCCACATTAGAAGAATCAAGGATATTCAATTCACTTCTAAGCTCGCAAAAGCGCTTCTCATCTAGAGGCTTGGTGAATATATCGGCAAGTTGGGCATCGGTTCTCACATAGCTAATCACTATATCCCCCTTGATAGCATGATCTCTCAAGAAGTGGTGCCGGATATCTATGTGCTTTGTTCTATTGTGATCAACGGGGTTATGTGCGATAGCTATGGCACTCTCATTGTCACATAGGAGTGGAACTTTGTTCATAGTGTAACCAAAGTCCTTTAGAGTTTGTCGCATCCAAAGCAATTGTGCACAACAACTACCGGCTGCAACATACTCCGCTTCGGCGGTGGAAAGAGCAACGGAATTTTGTTTCTTGGATGACCATGACACTAGGGACCTACCCAAGAATTGGCAAGTCCCGGATGTGCTCTTCCTATCCACCTTACATCCGGCGTAGTCGGCATCGGAATAGCCAACTAACTTGAACTTGGAGCCCTTTGGGTACCACAGCCCTAGGTTAGGAGTATGAACCAAATATCGCAAGATTCTTTTAACGGCCACCATGTGGCACTCCTTAGGAGCGGATTGAAATCTTGCACACATGCACACACTAAGCATTATATCGGGCCTAGATGCACAAAGATAAAGCAAAGAACCAATCATGGAGCGATATACCTTTTGATCCACGGGTTTCCCATTTTGATCAAGGTCAAGATGTCCATTGGTCTTCATTGGAGTTTTGATGGGTTTGGCTTTGTCCATGTCAAACTTCTTGAGCATATCTTGAGTGTACTTAGCTTGACATATGAACGTGCCTTCCTTGAGTTGTTTGACTTGGAATCCTAGAAAGAACTTCAACTCTCCCATCATGGACATCTCAAACTTCTTGACCATCATCTTACTAAACTCTTCACAAAACGTTTGATTAGTAGAGCCAAATATAATGTCATCGACATATACTTGGCACACAAAGATATCATCATCAACATGTCTTGTGAAAAGAGTAGGATCAACTTCACCAATCTTGAATTGATTTGCAATAAGAAAACCCTTAAGGCATTCATACCATGCTCTAGGTGCTTGTTTAAGCCCATAGAGCGCCTTGTGGAGCTTAAAAACATGGTTAGGATACTTTGAGTCTTCAAAGCCCGGTGGTTGCTCCACATACACCTCTTCTTGTATTGGCCCATTCAAGAATGCACTTTTCACATCCATTTGATGAAGCTTAAAGCCATGGTGAGTAGCATAGGCAAGTAATATACGAATTGATTCAAGCCTAGCTACGGGAGCAAAGGTTTCACCAAAATCCAAACCTTCCACTTGTGAGTACCCTTTTGCAACAAGTCTTGCCTTGTTTCTTGTCACGACACCATGCTCATCTTGTTTATTGCGGAACACCCATTTGGTGCCCACAACATTTTGCTTGGGTCTCTCACACCAATTGCCACACTTGGTTTCTTTCAAAGTTGTTCAACTCTTCTTGCATGGCCATCACCCAATCCGGATCCGCGAGTGCATCTTCTACTCTAAGTGGCTCCAAAGAGGACACAAAAGAGTAATGTTGACAAAAATTTGCAACTCGGGTTCTAGTAGTTACCCCTTTTTCGATATCACCAATGATGTTGTCGACGGGGTGATCTCTTTGTACACTTTGGCGTACTCTTGGGTGTAGCACTTGTCTTGTGTTAATCACTTCTTCTTCTTCTTCTTCTTCTTCTTCTTCTTGATCATCTTGTTCTTGATCATCACCATCACCATTTGGAGCTTGATCTTGGATGTGATCTTGATCTTGGTCGTCACCATGATCTTGAGCACTCCTTTGATCTTGCTCTTGTGTTGGTGGTGGTGTATTTTGTCGAGAAGGAGAAGGTTGAACTTGTTCAACTTGTGGTTCTTGTGGTCTTACATCACCTATGGCCATCCTTCCTATTGCCTCATGAGGAGCTTCTTCATTACCTATCACATTTGGATCAACTTGCTCCACTTGAGAGCCATTAGTTTCATCAAACGTCACATCACGCGTGACCTCAACACAACCGGTGGTTTTGTTGAAGACACGGTATGCCAAGACATTCGATCCATATCCAAGCAAGAAACCCTCATCAACTTTTGGTGCAAACTTTGAGGACTTGGGTTTCTTGTTGAGAATAAAGCACTTGCTCCCAAAGACACGAAAGTAAGAGACATTAGGAACGTTACCAATGAGTAGCTCATAGGGTGTCTTCTTTAAGATTTGGTGAAGAAACAACCGGTTTGATGCATGGCAAGCGGTATTCACGGCTTCGGCCCAAAACCTATCCGAAGTCTTGTACTCATCAAGCATTGTTCTTGCCATCTCAATGAGTGTGCGGTTCTTCCTCTCGGCCACCCCATTTTGTTGGGGGGAGTAGGGTGCCGAGAACTCATGCTTGATGCCTTCTTCATCAAGATATTCTTCAACTTGAGTGTTCTTGAATTCACTTCCATTATCACTCCTTATCTTCTTGATCTTCACTTCGAATTCATTTTGAGCTCTTCTCAAGAACTTCTTGAGCACTCCTTGTGTTTCACTCTTATCATGCAAAAAGAATACCCAAGTGAAACGAGAATAGTCATCAACAATTACTAAACCATATTTGTTACCACCAATGCTTATGTAGGCGATTGGACCAAATAGATCCATATGAAGCATTTCCAAAGGCCTTGAGGTAGTCATCACATTCTTGGCGGGGTGAGGAGCTCCAACTTGCTTTCCGGCTTGGCATGCACTACAAAGTCTATCTTTCTCAAAAGTAACATTCATTAGTCCATGGATGTGGCCGCCCTTTTGAAGTTTATGGAGATTCCTCATGCCAACATGGGCTAGCCTTCGGTGCCATAGCCAACCCATGCTAGACTTTGCCATCAAGCATGTATTAAGTTGGGCTTTATCCGATGAAAAATCCACAAGATAAAGTCCTCCTTTCAACACACCATTAAAGGCAATTGAGTAATCACTTCTTCTAAAGACGGTCACACCTTCGTTAGTGAAAAGACAATCAAAGCCTTTCTCACAAAGTTGTGAGACCGACATCAAGTTGTACTCCAAAGAATCAACCAAGAGAGCACTAGAAATTGAATACTCGGGAGTGAGAGCAATTTTACCCATACCAATTACTCCTCCCTTTCCATCATCACCAAAGGTAATAGAATCACAATCGGATGTGTTCTCTTCAAGTGATGTGAACATCTTCCTCGCTCCGGTCATATGACTTGTGCAACCACTATCAAGCACCCAACTTGTTCCACCGGAGGAGTAGGCCTACAAAAACAAATCAAGCCTTTGTTTTAGGTACCCAAAAAGATTTGGGTCCTTTAGCATTAGTAACAAGCATTTTTGGCACCCACACACATCTCTTGATTTGAGTGTTATGTGTGCGGGGTCCAACATATTTAGCAACAACATTGCCAATAGAATTTCTAGTCAACACATAATCGGCATAGAAAAGATCTTGAGGTGCATATCCTTTCTTCTTCTCCTTTGGAGCTTCATTCTTGACTTTCTTGGCATTTGAGGTCTTGACTTGTTCAACCTTGTTCACCTTCTTGCTTGTCTCCATCACCTTGGTGTACTTCTTCTTGTACTTCACTTTTTCACCTATCACAAATGGTGGACCATAGGTATCCTCCACGGTGTACATCGAGTCCTTCTTGTTCTCAAGATCATCAATGGGAAGGGGAATAGCCTCAAGCCTAACAAAGCCATCCCTTGCCATCTTGAATCTTGCTTCTTTCTCATCTTCACCATCACCAATCATACCTCTCTTGATGATGGTGTTCAACCTAGTAACTTGTCCCTTCAATAGCTTCAACTCTTTCTCATTGTTAGCAAAAGCATCAAGATCAACATTATGGCATTTTGCACAACTTTTACTTGTGGAGCCTTTGGTTGATTTAGGGGCATCTTTTGAAGGTTTGGAGGAGCTAGACTTAAGAGCATCAAATTGCACTTCAAGATTTTTGTGGGCCTTGATTAACCCATCATATTTTTCTTGAAGAGCAACACTTGAGCTCTTGAGACTTGTGAGAGTCTCCTTGCTTTTCGCAAGTTTTTGGTCCAACTTCTCATTCTTCTCCTTCTCACATGCCAAGAGTTCCTTGAGTTCAAGGTTTCTCTCCTTTTCAAGGATGAGCAAGTCCTCTTGTTTCTCAAGCAACTCATCCCTATCAACCAATTGCTCCATAAGTTTCTTTATTTTAGTGATGGCATTTTTATTCAAACCTTTGAGCAAGGCTTCACAATCACTTGCATCACTATCATCATTATCATCATCATGATCATTATCATCACTATCTTCAAGAGTAGAAGGAGTGACGACTTTCTTAGTTACCTTGCGCCCTTTGGCCATGAGGCACACATGGCGTGGCTTGTTGTTGTTATCATCATCATCATCGGTGAGGCATGGGAACAACTTCTTGCTTGATGATGACCCTTTGATGGCAATGGTGGCCATGCCCTCTTTTGTGGAAGCTTCTTCATTTGAATCTTCTTCCGCCACATGAGCTTGACCGGTGAACTTCTTTTTCTTGAAGAGCTTCTTGTCACTTTGATGACTCTTCTCATTTTCTTGATCTTCCTTCTTGTGTGGACAATTTGCCATGAAGTGTCCGGGCTTCTTACATATGTAGCAATTTTGCTTGGAGTTTGTCCTCTTGCTTTTTGTGCCTCGGTCCTTCTTCATGAACTTCTTGAACTTCCTAATGAATAGAGCCATCTCTTCATCATCAACATCGGAGCTTTCATCACCACCATCACTTGAGCTCACTTCAACTTCTTGCTTGCTCTTGCCTTTCTTGCTAGCCTTGAGTGCCACTTCCTTGTTCTTGGCGTTGGAGACCGCTCTTGCTATTGACTTGACATATTGAGCTTCCTTCTCCATGATCTCATGATTGATGATCAAACCAAGCACTTCATCCGGGGACATCTTCTTGTAGTTTCTCATTTGACGGATCATTGTCACCAATGTGATGTTCCTTGGTGAGAAGGCTCTAGTCATCAATTTGACAACTTCGTGCCTTCCATACTTGGTACTTCCATATGCTCTAAGCTTGTTGATCATGACCTTGAGCCGACCATACATTTGTTGAGGGGTTTCATCATCATCCATCACAAACCTTCCAAGTTCTCCTTCTAATATCTCAATCTTGGCTTGCTTTACGGTATCAACACCCTCATGAGCTCTTTGAAGAGTATCCCATATCTTCTTGGCACTCTCCAAACCATCAACTCTATCAAACTCTTCATTGCTCAAAGATGTGAGTAGCACACTAGCCGCTTGTGCATTGCGATGCATATCTTGCTCTTGCTGCGGTGTGAGGTCTCTATACTTCTTGGGTAGCTTCACACCTACACACACAACTCTCCAAATGCTCGGATTGAGCGAGATTAGATGCAACCTCATGTTGTGCCTCCACTTGGTATAGTGCGTACCGTCAAAGTGCGGCGCTTTACCTAATGGGACCGGCATGAAGTGAGTGTTAGTGTGTAAGCTTTCATAATTGAAATTTGTGGTGTGATACTCATTAGGTTTCTTGGATCGCTTGCTCTTCTTGCTCTTCTTCTTGCTTCGACTTGAGGAAGTATACGATCCTTCATCCTCGGAGCTTGAGCCTCCACTTGAACTCTCATACTCGAAGTCGTAGGAGTTGTCACTTGAGCTAGTGCTTGTATGGATGACTTCTTCTTCTTCTTCGCTGTAGTCGATGAGCTTGGGCTCCTTCGACTTGCTCTTCTTCTTCCTTATGCTCCTTGGATCACCAAGAGTTGCTTCCATCATTTCTCCAAGCGGTTAAGCTTCAATGCGGAGTACTTGGCTCTGATACCAATTGAAAGTTGCCTAGAGGGGGGGGGTGAATAGGCAATGCTAAAACTTCTGCAAATTAAGACTTAATCAAACTGTCAGCACTACCGGATAGTCCGGTACACTGCCGGATACTCCGGGCCTGGAACTGCCGGAGTATCCGGTACTGTGTCGGACAGTCCGGACCTGGGATTAAATCTGCGGAATTTGAAATCTACAGAGTTTCTAGCAATTCTACTTGAATCAAAAGACTTGTATAGATGCTATGAAGTGAATCTACACAATATATGCGAAAGTAAACAAGTACACAAGTAGATCGAAGCAATTTAGTGATATATAAGCAAGAACAACAAGAACTATGATGAACAACAAGAACAATCGAAATAAGCACAAGTGACACAAGATTTGTTCCCGAAGTTCAGGCCCACAAAGTGCCCTACGTCTCCGTTGAGGAGTCCACAAAGGACCGAGTCTCTTTCAACTCTTTTCCTCACTCAAGCGATCACAAAGATCAAGCTCGAGTTGCTCACTATCAAATCCTCTTGCGAGGAGGGCAATACAAACTTCCCGGAGCGTCACCACACGAATTGGGAGCTCCCGGGCAACCTCTAGCCGTCTAGGAGCACAAAGCTCCAAGAGTAACAAATGAATCACGCAAGAATGATGCCACAAGAAGCTCAAGAGTGGAATGCTTGCTCTCAACACGAATCTCTTGGTCTCTCACACTCCCTAGAGTGAATCCCACAAATCTTTGGCTTTGGAGTGAGTAGAGATGTGAAAGGGAAGGCTTTGGTCGTGTTCTTGTGAGCTGAGACGAGAGAATGAGCCGTTGGAGGTGAATGGGTATATATAGAGTCCCTCAAAATCGAACCGTTACCCTGCTCACTTAGGTCTTACCGGATACTCCGGCACGCAGCCGGATACTCCGGTGGGACTTGGGTTTGGGTCGAGCTGGAGACCACCGGACACTCCGGCACATAGCCGGACACTCCGGTGGGGGTAAACTGTAAGTCTGGTTTGAACTACACCGGAGACTCCGGTACATGGCCGGACACTCCGGTGGGGGGAAACTGTAAGTTGGTTTTCAACACCACCGGACACTCCGGCACATAGCCGAACACTCCGGTGGGGGGAAACTGTAACCCGGTTTTTTGCTCCACCGGATACTCCGGCACATGGCCGGACACTCCGGTGGGGGTAAACTGTACTCCCAGTTTTCCAAACACTCAACGCTCATCTTGGGTTTGTTTCGATTCTCTCAAAAGCTCTTGTGACATCATTAGACACATGATTAACATCCCTCTTAATAGTACGGCATTCCTATACTCAATGAATATATAAAAACATGATATTTCCGTCCATTGAGCACTTCATGCCATTTCTTTTTCAACAAAGCAAGGGATCATATCCACATGTATCTTTTTGATCTCCATTGAAGGACCTAGCTGAGTATATTCTCAATGTAAACATTAGTCCTTTTGGATCGTTTTGACGTCAATCACACAAAACAATAATTAGGGGCCTAGATGCACTTTCAATCATGCAACGTTGGAACGAGGCAGGTGCATTGCACAAACCAAAAGACATGCGACGATAAGCATAAGTTCCATACGGGCATGTGAAAGTGGTCTTACTTTGATCGTCGGGGTGGATGGGAATTTGATGATATCCCGGATACCCATCAAGGAAACAGAAGAAAGAATGATTTGCCAACCGTTCCAACATCTCATCGATGAAGGGCAGTGGAAAATGATCTTTCTTTGTAGCCTTGTTAAGTTTTCAGTAATCAATGCACATTCGCCACCCCGTGACGGTTCGTTGAGGAATGAGTTCATTTTTATCATTATGAACAACCGTCATACCTCCTTTCTTGGGTACCACTTGTACGGGGCTCACCCAATCACTGTGAGGAACAGGATAGATGATCCCGACGTGTAATAGCTTCAAGACCTCTTTCTTCACAACTTCTCTCATCGCATTATTCAGCCTCCTTTGAGGTTCCCTTGAAGGTGTACTTTCAGGATCCGTGGGAATGCGATGGGTGCAGAGAGCAGGGCCAAGAACGGAGCGATGTTTTTCAAGCACGGCTATGAGTTTGGTGGTTTCTTCTTCCGAAAGCTTGTCACTCATGATGACGGGAGCTTGCGGATCTCCGTGCAAGAGAGCATAGCGCAAACCGGGAGGTAGCGCTTTGAGATCAATGGGAGGTCGTGGCGGTGGTGTGGTTTGTGGTAGCTCAAAGGTGTCCTCCGAGTCGGCTTCTTCTAAGATAAAGTCTTGTGCATCTTCTTCCAAGGCTAACTCGGGGTCCATGTGAGGAAAAATAGCCATGACCTCCTCCACTTGATATTCCTCAAGTGGTTCATCGGAAAGAGTGTTTCGTGATGTGGTGATTGGTATGGAGAATGACTCTTTTCCGAGGGTGAAATTGAGGTTTCCAAATGATGGGGCATCAATGAGGAATTTTTCTATAGGATGCCCTATCATTATGTCGAAGTTTGGGACTTCGAAGACGTAGAAATCCAGGATAACCTCAAGGTCTTCATGATAGAGAGTCACATCTCTGACAATCCCCAAACTCTCAAGAATATGGCCTGATGGGTGCTTGAGGAGTTTGTTTGTTGATGTCCATGGTCGGTTGCCAAAGATTGACAACGCATATGTGTCGGAGAGGATATTGGCACCAACAAGAGGGTTGTAGAGTGCATTCACCTTGGTTCCTTTGATGGAGCAGCATATGTTGGTTGAGGGAGGGCAGAGCCGAATGATATCCATGGATAGCTCATTCTCCCTCAACCATTCATCGCTCATGATTGAAGTAAGCTCCCGAACAGTCTCCACAAGATATTCTCTTTCAATTGGTTCGGGAGGTGGCAAAGGAACAGGCGGTCTCTTTTGAAACAAATAGTTCGAGGTGTTTCCAAAATCTTCAAAAATTTCTTCCTCAAACTCAAATGGGAACTCTAGAGGTTCATCATCCTCTGTCATTGTTCGGGAATCAGATGAGGACTCGGATGTTGGGTCTACCAAGGTAGACACCTTTTGTTGTGTTTCCACAATGAGTTCCTCATCTTTCGACTCCGGCTCCTCGGGTATTTCAGCGGAAAAAGGTGTATTTTCAACAATTCTTTCTAGCAAATCTTTTGCTTCCGCTATGGTCTTATGAGAAAAAGAACCACCGGCAGCCGTGTCAAGATAAAGTGCGGTGTCCTTGCTCAACCCTGAATAAAAATGTTGCAAAAGAACGGGTTCTGGGAGCAATAACTCTGGACCGGAATCTGTTAATGAACAGAACCGTATCCATGCCGCACTAAGGGTTTCTTCCTCCTCTTGGCGAAAGTTAATTATTTCCGCGCGTAGAGCAGTGATACGAGATACGGGAAAAAATGCTAGACAAAATTTGTCTCGCAATTCTTTCCAATCACCGTTCACTCTCTTAGCGGTGTAAGTGTACCATTGCTTCGCCTTCCCATTGAGAGAGAAGGGAAACAATTTCCACTTTAAAGTTTCATGTGTCATGCCATTGATCAATCGGCATGCACACAATTGCTCAAACTCTCGCAAGTGTTCAAAAGGATTTTCATTTTTAAAACCAGAGAAAGAAAGTCCTTTGATCAAAGAAATAAAACTGGGGCCGAGCTCATAGCTTGTTGAAACAACAAGTTGAGATGAACATGGTGGCTCTAAGAGCTCGCCCCGTGGAGTGGAAAAAGATTGGATTGTAGGTGATGACTCCATGTGTGTATATTTTTTTTTCTTTTCTAATTTAATTGAACGGGAAATGTAAAGATAAGTTACGAGGGCAAACCTGGTCCGCTACAGAATTAGCAACCGTTCCCCGGCAACGGCGCCAGAAATGCTTGTTGGTATTTCTTACACCACGAATAAATCCGCAAGCGCACGGAATACCGTTGTAGCACTTCACCCGGGAGTATTCCAAGGTATCGTATTTGTTTTCCCCAAGGAACGGTGATAATCTGCAGCAGGGTTAGTTTTACCCAAGGACACACAAGAATGGCAGTAGTATAGGATTGAGAGGATGAATAAAGATCTAGCTGTCCCGCAGGACGATCGCACTCAAGTTCTACTCGTTTACTTCGGGCACTGGTATAGACCTGGTCTGCCAAGTCACGCCAACCTGTAGCTCTACGACGAACCCGAACGTGGAGGATTACAAGGGACGGACAGGGCTGTCACCACCTGCCGCCTACCTCTACAAACCGTGGGGCACGCTGCAAACAAAGGTAACCTCTAGCCTAGACACCACGTCTATGCCGTCGATTACTACTCTAACCCCGGTCCTGGTACCAATCTGGAAGGCTAGAGCACCCCTCGCGGAGCGATGATCCCGCAAACAAGTATAACAAGAATAACGACTAGTATGTAAAGCTCGCTAGATCAATATCACCACGAATACTAATCTTACGAATAAGAACAACGATCGTTCTATGAACGAACGACGAACGAACGACGAACGATGAACGAACTAAGAACGAACGACGAACGATGAACGAACGACGAACGAACGAAGAACGAACGAAGAACGATGAACGAACGACGAACGAACGAAGAACGAACGATGAACTATTAATAAGATAAATATCCGCCAAGGGTACAAGATAAGGAAATAACCAAAGGAAGCTATCCCTCTCCTTGATCCTTGCCCTCTCCTCTATTCTACTACTGTACAAGAGGCCCTTGGCCTGGATGGGAGTGGAATGACTTGTGTCTTGTGATGTGCTTTGGAGGAGGGGGGTACCCCTTTATTTATAGCCCAAGAAGGTCGGTAACTTGAGGCGGTTCCTTAGGTCGGTGGCATTGATTGCAGGTGGAACCGACCTCTGGAAGGCGGTGGCGAACCGCCATAGGAAGATGGGCCAGTGGGGCCACCACAGGGGGTCGGCCGACCTAGGGTTTGGGGTCGGCCGACCTGTGGCTGGCCCCTCTGGGCCTGGGCCTTCTCAGGTGGGCTTCCCTGGCTTCCTTCTCCTCTGATCCACCTGCTGTGGGTGGACTTGAAGTCTTTTTATTGGGAGTTGGGCTTTATTTGGATAATTTTTATTCCGGGGAAAATTGGTGTTTCCAACTTGGGCCTTTTATGCTTCCTTTTCCCCGTTTTCCTGTGAATTGCAGCTGCACTCACAAATTCACCAAGACTCGTGGAAATCATTAGTTTAAAGACCTAAGTCTACTTTGGTGATTGTTTCATTATAAAAAGCGCAGCTAGTTGACGGGTAAATATTGGGTCTAAGAGCCGTCAACAGAGATCATTGGATGCATGGTGAGTCTCTCAGGGGCTAGGGTGGCAGAAGAGAGTTGAAGGAACCAAGAAGTTCAAGTTTGGAAGAAGAAGATCAAGAAGAAGATCGAAGCTGCGAAGTCAGAAGAGACCGGACAGTACGGTCATGGAGACCGTACAATACGGTCTACAGAGGAAATCCAGACAGAGGAGCTCAGGTTTCTGGAAGTTGAAGAATAGAGACCGGACAGTGGACCGGACAGTACGGTCCTAGGGACCGGACAGTACGGTCTCTATTGGAGTGTTCCAGACAGAGAAGCTGAAGTTTCTGGAAGTTGAAGAATGAAGACCGGACAGTTGACCGGACAATACGGTCAGGGACCGGACAGTACGGTCTTACAGGAGAAGAGCAACAGAGAAGGAGAAGTTTCTGTTGGCTGAAGAAGAAGTGGAGACCGGACAGTACGGTCCTAGGGACCGTACAATACGGTCTGCTTTGAGAAGAGGAGCAGCACTCCCTGGAAGCCGGTCTGGTGAAGACCGGACAATACGGTCAGAATGGAGACCGGACAGTACGGTCTATTGTACGGTCATCACGCAGACTGGGCAGTTTTGGACAACGGCTAGTTTGAGGTTGGAGGCCTATATATAGTCGGTTGTTTACCTCTTTGAGGTGCTCTTGGACCCAGGAAAGAGGGGAGGTGCTGCCAAGAAGCCAAGAGGAAGAAGTGTGAAGCACTTGAGAAGGATTTGGAGTGATCCTAGTGCTTGAGAGAGTAGCAAGTTGCATCCTTTGATCTCTAGGCTAGTGTGGGCTTGAGAGAGTCATCTAGGGCTGTTACTCTTGGTCTATGGCAAGGCCTAGACCGGTTAGGCGTCGGTGTTGAGCTGTCCAAGGAGATTGTGGAAGTCGACACAAGTTTGTACACGGTCTTGGAGCTTCCTGTGCGAAAGAAGCATCACTAGTGGAGCGCCCTTTGGCACGCATCAAGTGCGGAGCCTTACCTCCGGAAGAGTACCCGGGATCGAGCCCGGCGGGACGTGCCCGCGACTTCACTCGGAGGGTGAAGTGTGCTCTAGGAGGGATCGCCATCGAGCGGAGGGACGGGGTCGAGACTCCGGCGGGAGTGACCCAACGTGGAGTAGGGGAAGGCGCCATCCTTCCGAGACCACGGGAAAACATCATGAGCATTCTCTATCCCTTCTCCTTTACTACTCGCATTTACTTATCGCACTTCATATGATTGCTTGTAGTACTTGAGTTGTGCTCTTATCTTGCTTGTGTGTTTACCTTGGTACCTACTAGCTTCACTAGGTTTGCTTGATTGCATTGCTCGTGTGCTTACTTGTTATAGCCTATCTAGTAGCTCTAAGAACTCTACTTAGTGTGCCTAGTATCTTGGTTGCCTTGTCTCTAGTTATCTTGTTACCTTGCCTTGCCTAGCTTAAGTCTTCCGCTATCTATCTATCTTGTGCTAGGTTGCTAGTGTGGTGTGATTGTGTTATCTATATGCACTAGCTATATAGGTTAAGGATACTCCTTAGTGTGCTTTACCTTGTTACTAGAACTACTCGCTAGGAGTTGCTTGGGTGTAAGTGTTTGGAAATAGATTCTAGAGTGCACCGATTCACCCCCCCCCCCTCTCGGTCACACGATCCTTACAAGTGGTATCAGAGCCAAGTGCTCATTATTAGGGCTTTACCGCCTTGAGGCGTGACCGGGATTGCGTGTGGGAAAATGGAGTCCACTCATGATGACGTTTCTAACACTTCCATCGCCTCTACCTTGATTGAGCCTTATGATTGTGTGCTTAATGGTATTTCCTATTATGATGTGCGTGATGAGTATGATGAGCTTGTTTTGGATGATAATGAGGATATCACTAACTTTGCATCTCGCTTGTATGTTCTTGTTAGGAAACTCATGTCAAGAGGCTATCCATCTATTATGCACAAGCATGTTGTGAAGAAGCTTATCCGATCTCTACCACTCTCGCGGTTTGGTATTCTTGCTTTTGCTCGAGTGGATGAGTTTGTGAACATGCCCTATGATGAGGTGGTTGCTATTCTCTCCTCTCTTGAGGAGGATATCAAGAAGGGCAAGGATATCTCTCATGCAAGTGAAGATCAACACATTGAAGCTCAACCTCTACCTCAAGCTCAATCATCATCTCGTATTGGTGAAGGATCTTCTTCTCGGGATCAAGAGGATGGATATATCAAGCTATGTGATGAGTTGGACCACATCTCTATGAAGCCGAATGAAGATCTTGTTGAGTTTGCTCTTCGGATGGATTCACTCATCAAGAGGATAAATGAGAACAAGCTTTGGATAGTCACCAAGGGTCAAGGTCTTAGGAGGTTTCTTGATGCTCTTCCGAAGGACAAGTATGGTGATCACATTGAGTTTGAGAGCTTAGAGCTTGAGTCATATTCAATTGAGTAAGTCATTGAGATCATTACAAGAAGAAGAGCTCGCTCTTTGCTCTCTAACACATTCAAGACCCCAAGTGATGATGAGGAAGAAGAAGAGGATGATAGAGTTCCTGTCTTCTATTGTGATGATGACTATTCAAGTGATAGTGATGATGAGCCGAAACCTATCAAGGAATATCCCCCGATGGAGATCTCTTACCTTCTTTCTATGAAGATTACTACAACATGTATGAACCGGGTCTTGCTGGTAGTGCTCACTATCTCCTTCTTGACATGTATGATGAGTTCTACAAGAAGAGTGAAGAAACTTGGCTTGAGTGTTGGAAGAGGCTTCTCATATTGTTTGCAAGAGTCAATTCTTTTGAAGAAAAGGATAAGGTTAGTGATGAGCATGCAATAAGGATGATGGTGTCGCTCCTCCCCTATCATCGGAAGGTCTATGTCCTACATTATATTGGTGATGATATTGATCGGATGCCTCTCAAGGAAGCTATCTTGATTGCCTTATCCTATGAGCATCAAATGTACAACATTCTTGAGTACTTCAATGGAAGTGATGAAGTGGGAAGATTTCAAGCCTATCCTCTTGGAACCATGTTCTACACTTGGGATATGATCGGAGTGAATGGAGACACAATGGAGTCACCAAGGCAATGATTGACGCCTTGGATGCATTGGATTTGGACTATCTCAATGGTGTTCCCATGGCCTACATCAATAGCATCAAGAGCATGAAAGAGGTAGATAACATGTCAATTGATTCTTTTGATACTAACCCTCCTCTTTGCTTGATGGCTACTTCCAAGGTGAACTACAAGATTGGTGGCAAACATTGGGTGTTGGATAGTGGGTGCACTCAACACATGACCGGTACTTCATCCATCTTCACCAACTTGGAAGAAAATGAAGATCATGACAAGGTCACATTTGGGGACAACTCCAAGCACAAGGTGAGAGGTCTTGGTAAGGTGGCTATCTCAAATGACCTCTCTATCTCTAATGTATTGCTTGTTGAGTCCCTAAACTTCAATCTTCTATCCGTTGCTCAAATATGTGATCTTGGCTTTTCTTGTAACTTTGATGCTAATGGGGTGGTTCTTCATAATGATGCTATGGGTCTCACTATCAAGGGCTTTCGTCATAATAATCTATATGTTGTTGATTTTGAGACTAACATTGTTGCCCCTAGCACTTGTCTCTTCACTAAGTCCGCTCTAGGTTGGCTATGGCATCGAAGGCTTGCTCACATTGGTATGGGTCAACTCAAGCATGTAATGAAGAACAAGCTAGTGAGAGGAGTCAAGGATGTCACCTTTGAGAAGGACAAGCTATGTAGTGCATGCCAAGCCAGAAAGCAAGTGGCTTCACCTCATCCATCCAAGAATTTCTTGTCAACTTCAAGACCTCTTGAGCTCCTACACATTGATCTCTTCGGGCCTACAACTTATGTGAGCATTGGTGAAAATCTCTATTGCTTGGTGGTAGTGGACGACTACTCAAGATATACTTGGGTATTCTTTCTTGAGAACAAGGCACAAGCAATTGGGATATTCAAGAAGTTTGCTAGAAGAGTATAAAATGAGTATGGACATCACATCAAGAAGATTCGGAGTGACAATGGGACGGAGTTCAAAAACTCTATCATTGAAGACTATTGTGATGAGATTGGCATAAAGCATGAGTTCTCGGCTACATACACTCCTCAACAAAATGGTGTTGTTGAGAGGAAGAACAAGACACTTATCACTTTTGCTCGTGCTATGCTTGATGAGTACAACACTCCGGAGAAGTTTTGGGCGAAAGCTATCAACACGGCATGCTACACCTCCAACCGGATCTATCCTCACAAGTTGCTAAACAAGACTCCATATGAAGTGATTGTTGGGAGAAGACCGAATGTTGCCTACTTCCGAGTGTTTGGTTGCAAGTGCTACATCTACAAGAAGAGGGAAAGACTTGGCAAGTTCGAGAAGAGGACCGACGTGGGCATTCTTGTCGGTTACTCGGGCTCGGCCAAGGCTTATCGGGTTTACAACACCTCTACCGGCTTTGTTGAAGAAACCTATGATGTGCAATTTGATGAGTCTCACGGGTCTCAAGAAGACCCTCCTTCTTCTCATATTGTAGGTGATGAACCCGTGGAGGAAGCTTTGGAGAACATGCCTATTGGTGAAGTTATTCCGCGTGAAGATGAACCTCCGACACCTCCTCCAACAACTTCATCAAGTGGACCTTCTACGAGCACATCTCAAGAGAATCCAAGCTCTCCCTCAAGTGAACAACATCAAGCACCTTCAAGTGATCCGCAACAAGCATCTTCGAGTCAAGCTCCATCAAGCGAACCGCAACAAGCATCTTCGAGTCAAGCTCCATCAAGCGAACCGCAACAAGCATCTTCGAGTCAAGCTACTCCAAATGAACCGCAACAAGCGCCATCAAGTCTACCTCATGCATCTACGAGCCAAGCTTCACCGAGCAATAAAGAACAAGCACAATCTACTTCAACTCAAGATGATGGCTCGGGTTCACCTCTTCGACAACAAGACACTCACATCTCTAGGGAGCAAGCCGCAAGAGATGCGCAAGACACTTCGCCGGCTCCTCCTCCTCCTCGACAAGAACCTTCAAGGAAGCACAAACCCATTGCTCGGGATCATTCACGTGATCTCATCATTGGGAGTCCTTCTCAAGGGATAAAGACTAGGAGAAGTCAATATAAGCCTAATTATGTTGATGAAGCTAACATTGTTGAGAATTTCTCTTTTGTCTCTACCCTAGAGCCGAAGACGATCGAGGAAGCCTTGAAAGATCACAAGTGGGTGCTATCCATGCAAGAGGAGCTCAACAACTTCAAGAGGAATGATGTTTGGAAGTTGGTGAAGCGGCCCAAGCGATCCAATGTCATTGGCGCTAAGTGGGTCTTCAAGAACAAGCAAGATGAGAAGGGAGCAATCGTGAGGAACAAGGCAAGACTTGTGGCGAAGGACTACTCTCAAGTTGAAGGCGTCGATTTTGACGAGACCTTCGCCCCCGTCACTCGTCTTGAGGCTATAAGAACACTTCTTGCTTATGCTTCTCATTTTGATTTTAAACTTCACCAAATGGATGTGAAAAGTGCATTTCTCAATGGACTAATCAATGAAGAAGTTTATGTAGAGCAACCTCCCGGCTTCGAGGACCCCGAGCATCCGGACCATGTGTACAAGCTCAAGAAGGCTCTCTACGGACTCAAACAAGCACCAAGAGCATGGTATGAACGACTTCGAGATCATCTCATCACCAAGGGCTACAAGATCGGTAGTATCGACAACACTCTCTTTACTAAGCATATTGGTGATGATCTCTTTGTTTGTCAAATCTATGTTGATGATATCATCTATGGCCCCACTAACGAAATCTATAATGATGAGTTCCGTGCTCTTATGAAGAAAGAGTTTGAGATGTCCATGATAGGTGAACTTCATGTCTTCCTCGGTTTTCAAGTCAAGCAAATGAAGGAGGGCACGTTCATCTACCAAGAGAAGTACACTCGGGATCTCCTTAAGAGGTTCGGCATGGAAGACTCCAAGTCCTACGACACACCTATGGCTACAAGTGTCCCTCTTGATGTGGATGTAAAAGGTATACCGGTGGATCCTAAACTCTATCGTTCTATGATTGGTTCACTTCTTTACCTTACCGCATCTAGACCGGATATCATGTTTAGTGTGTGCCTTTGTGCTCGTTATCAAGCTAACCCCAAGGAATCCCATATGAGTGCCGTGAAAAGAATTCTTAGGTATGTCAAGAACACCCCTACAATGGGCCTATGGTATCCAAAAGGCTCGGACTTTGGACTTGTTGGCTATGCGGACTCGGACTTCGCCGGATGCAAAGTGAGTAGAAAGAGTACCTCCGGTGGATGCCAATTTCTTGGACAATCACTCATCTCATGGAGTTCCAAGAAACAAAATTGTGTGGCTATCTCTACGGCGGAGGCGGAATATTTGGCGGCCGGTGCTTGTTGTGCTCAACTCTTATACATGAAGCAAACCCTATTGGACTATGGATTATCTTATGGGCAAGTACCTCTCTATTGTGATAGCGAAAGTGCTATCAATATGGCTCTCAACAAGGGTGATCACGGCCATACCAAGCACATTGAAGTCAAGCATCACTTCATTCGAGATCATGTGGCCAAGAAGGATATTGAATTGATTGGTGTTCGGACTCATGAACAATTGGCGGACATCTTCACCAAGCCACTTGACAAGAAGACCTTTTGTAAGCTCCGGGGAGAACTTAATGTTCTCGACCTCTCCGACTTCACTTGATATCCTTGAGCTTACATTTGTATATATGTATATATACTTTGCTTGTTTTTGTTTGTGTTGTTGTTTTTGTGTGTTCTTCTTGTTTTTGTAGGACCGACGACTAACCTCCTTGAGATAGCAATGAGCATGGGTTAAGCTTGGGACTGGTGGCACTTGGCTCCCGAGACTTTGAAGAATGGCTCATTGTGATCAAGCTCATGGGGCTCAAACTTGTTTTGTTGGTAACTTCGCTCTTAGCTTTCTTTTGTTTTACCCTTATATAGCATCATGCATTGTACACTTATCATGAATGTGACTAACACTTTTTGTGAGATCTTATAGGTCATATATGAAGAAAGCTCCGTCCGTTGGTGGTGAACGACAACACACCATAAACTTAAATGACAAGGATGATTGTTTCCTTCATCTACACAAGAACGGACTTGATGGAGTCGCGGAGAAGATATGGATCAGGCTAAGACATGCTAGATCCAAGCGGGTGTGGCTTGGTTAGATGTTAGCTTGAGTCCATAGGAAAAACCGGACTATCAAGAGGGTTCGAGGTGGTTCTCTTAGTACACACTAGTTATAGAGATAATTGGATGCATGGTGAGTCTCTCAGGGGCTAGGGTTGCAGAAGAGAGTTGAAGGAACCAAGAAGTTCAAGTTTGGAAGAAGAAGATCAAGAAGAAGATCGAAGCTGCGAAGTCAGAAGAGACCGGACAGTACGGTTATGGAGACCGTACAATACGGTCTACAGAGGAAATCCAGACAGAGGAGCTCAGGTTTCTGGAAGTTGAAGAATAGAGACCGGACAGTACGGTCCTAGGGACCGGACAGTACGGTCTCTATTGGAGTGTTCCAGACAGAGAAGCTGAAGTTTCTGGAAGTTGAAGAATACCGGACAGTTGACCGGACAATACGGTCAGGGACCGGACAGTACGGTCTTACAGGAGAAGAGCAACAGAGAAGGAGAAGTTTCTGTTGGCTGAAGAAGAAGTGGAGACCGGACAGTACGGTCCTAGGGACCGTACAATACGGTCTGCTTTGAGAAGAGGAGCAGCACTCCCTGGAAGCCGGTCTGGTGAAGACCGGACAATACGGTCAGAATGGAGACCGGACAGTACGGTCTATTGTACGGTCATCACGCAGACTGGGCAGTTTTGGACAACGGCTAGTTTGAGGTTGGAAAGCCTATATATAGTCGGTTGTTTACCTCTTTGAGGTGCTCTTGGACCCAGGAAAGAGGGGAGGTGCTGCCAAGAAGCCAAGAGGAAGAAGTGTGAAGCACTTGAGAAGGATTTGGAGTGATCCTAGTGCTTGAGAGAGTAGCAAGTTGCATCCTTTGATCTCTAGGCTAGTGTGGGCTTGAGAGAGTCATCTAGGGCTGTTACTCTTGGTCTATGGCAAGGCCTAGACCGGTTAGGCGTCGGTGTTGAGCTGTCCAAGGAGATTGTGGAAGTCGACACAAGTTTGTACACGGTCTTGGAGCTTCCCGTGCGAAAGAAGCATCACTAGTGGAGCGCCCTTTGGCACGCATCAAGTGCGGAGCCTTACCTCCGGAAGAGTACCCGGGATCGAGCCCGGCGGGACGTGCCCGCGTCTTCACTCGGAGGGTGAAGTGTGCTCTAGGAGGGATCGCTATCGAGCGGAGGGACGGGGTCGAGACTCCGGCGGGAGTGACCCAACGTGGAGTAGGGGAAGGCGCCATCCTTCCGAGACCACGGGAAAACATCATGAGCATTCTCTATCCCTTCTCCTTTACTACTCGCATTTACTTATCGCACTTCATATGATTGCTTGTAGTACTTGAGTTATGCTCTTATCTTGCTTGTGTGTTTACCTTGGTACCTACTAGCTTCACTAGGTTTGCTTGATTGCCTTGCTCGTGTGCTTACTTGTTATAGCCTATCTAGTAGCTCTAAGGACTCTACTTAGTGTGCCTAGTATCTTGGTTGCCTTGTCTCTAGTTATCTTGTTACCTTGCCTTGCCTAGCTTAAGTCTTCCGCTATCTATCTATCTTGTGCTAGGTTGCTAGTGTGGTGTGATTGTGTTATCTACATGCACTAGCTATATAGGTTAAGGATACTCCTTAGTGTGCTTTACCTTATTACTAGAACTACTTACTAGGAGTTGCTTGGGTGTAAGTGTTTGGAAATAGATTCTAGAGTGCACCGATTCACCCCCCCCCCCCTCTCGGTCACACGATCCTTACAATCGGGTAGTTTTAGTTTCCATCCCTTCCCCATTTCATCCACGGTCTTCTGCAAGATATTCTTTATTTGCTTGTTTGAAGTTTCCGCTTGTCCACTAGTCTGGGGATGGTAGGGGGTTGCAATGTTGTGTTCTGCTCCAAGCTCCTTTAAGAATTTTCGGAAGGTCTTATCAATGAAATGAGACCCTCCGTCACTTATTACCATTCTAGGCGTTCCAAAACGAGGAAAGATGATCTCGTGAAACATCCTGCGGGCATGTTTGGCATCTGCAGCTCGGCATGGCATTGCTTCTACCCACTTGGACACATAGTCGACGGCAACCAAGATGTACTTACAATCATAGGACTTGGGGAATGGTCCCATGAAGTCGATGCCCCAAACATCAAATAATTCCACTTGAAGATTGTATGTCAAGGGCATTGCGTCACGAGAAGTGATGCCTCCAACTCTTTGGCACCTTGAGCATCTTCGAATGAATTCTTTGGTGTCTTCATACATTGTCGGCCAGAAGAATCCACTCTGCCATATCTTGGCATGTGTGCGGTATGCACCATAATGCCCTCCATATGGACCTGCATGGCATTTCTCAATAATCTTGGTGCCTTCGACTGTCGGCACACATCTTCTCAGTAACCCATCAGCACAGACTCTGTAAAGGTATGGCTCGTCCCATAGGTGACGACGACTCTCCCCTGAATGAGCTTCCTTTTGTTCTCCCCTGGTGGCACATAACCTGCAACCATAAAGTTCACAATATCTGCATACCAGGGGTTGGAGTCTGTCACCTTCAACAGCATGTCATCCCGTAGGAAGTCATTTATCGGTAGTTCCTGCATGTTAGTGACTTGCAAACGCGACAAATGATCTGCTACAGAATTTTCTACTCCTTTCTTATCTTTAATCTCAAGATCAAACTCTTGGAGTAGAAGGATCCATTTTATGAGACGGGGTTTAGCATCTTTCTTAGAGAGCAGGTATTTCAAGGCAGCATGATCGGTATAAACAATAACCTTGGCTCCTACTAAGTAAGATCTAAACTTATTGATAGCAAAAACAACGGCTAGGAGCTCTTTTTCTGTAGTTGCATAATTAAGTTCAGCTCCTGTCAAAGTTTTACTAGCATAAGAGATTGCGTGGTGCTTTTTATCTTTAGTTTGGCCGAGAACGGCACCTACAGCATAGTTACTAGCATCACACATTATCTCAAAGGGCAGCGTCCAATCAGGGGGTTGTATGATTGGGGCTGAGATGAGTGCTTTCTTAAGGATATTAAAAGCATTTAAACACTCATCACTAAAAACGAAAGGCGCATCCTTAGCTAAAAGGTTTGTGAGGGGTCTAGCGATCGTCGAGAAATCTTTTATAAATCGCCGATAGAACCCCGCGTGGCCTAGGAAGCTACGGACTCCTTTCACATTGATCGGAGGTGGGAGCTGTTCTATAACTTCTATTTTTGCTCTATCCACCTCTATCCCTCTTTCGGACACTAAGTGTCCTAGGACTATCCCTTCTCGGACCATGAAGTGGCACTTTTCCCAATTAAGTACCAGGTCCTTCTCTTGGCATCTTTGCAAGACCTTGTCCAAGTTTTCAAGACAATGATCAAAAGTTTTTCCATAGACAGAAAAATCGTCCATGAAAACTTCCATGATTTCCTCGATCATGTCGGAGAAGATGGACATCATGCACCTTTGGAATGAGGCAGGTGCATTGCACAAACCGAAAGACATCCTACGGTAGGCAAAAGTTCCATAAGGACATGTGAAGGTGGTCTTGCTTTGATCATCGGGATGGATGGGGATTTGATGGTAACCAGAATACCCATCAAGAAAACAAAAGTAAGAGTGTTTCGCCAGCCGTTCCAACATTTCATCAATGAAGGGCAGCGGGAAATGGTCTTTCTTTGTTGCCTTGTTAAGCTTTCTGTAGTCGATGCACATCCTCCACCCTGTGACGGTTCGTTGTGGGATCAACTCGTTTTTATTGTTCTTAACAACCGTCATACCTCCCTTCTTAGGCACAACTTGGACAGGGCTAACCCACTCACTGTGTGGTACGGGATAAATTATCCCAGCATGCAGAAGCTTTAAGACCTCTTTCTTAACAACTTCTCTCATCGCATTATTTAGCCTCCTTTGAGGCTCCCTGGAGGGTGCGCTATCAAAATCGATAGGAATGCGATGGGTGCAGAGAGCGGGGCTAATCCCTTTGAGATCTTGGAGTGAGTAGCCTAGAGCTGAGCGATGCTTTTCCAGAACGGCTAAGAGTTTAGCGGTTTCTTCTTCCTCGGAAAGCTTGTCACTTATGATGACAGGAGCTTCCTTATCGCCGTGTAGGAAAGCATAGCGAAGGCCAGAAGGAAGGGGTTTTAGCTCAATCGGTGGTTGTGGTGCTGGTTCGGATTCAGGTAACTCGATGGTCTCTCCTAAATCATCCTCCTCTTGAATGAATTGTTCGGCATCTTTGTCGAGGATTAATTCGGGAGGCTCGAAAGGAAAAACAGACATCACTTCCGCGATTGGCTCATCCTCGGGGAGACGTTCAGACGAGGAATTCCGTGATCGAGAGATCGGGACAGAAAATGTGTCTTCCCCAAGTTTTATGTCGAGATTCCCTAGTGTCGGGGCATCCACGAGTAATATTTCTATGGGATGTCCGATCAGAATATCAAAGTCTTGGACTTCGAAAACATGAAAATCTAGGAGGACGTCGACATTTTCGTGCCTTAAGGTCACGTTTTGCAAAATCCCATATCCTTCTAGAATGGGTCCTGAGGGGCTCTTGAAGGATTTATTAGTCGGTGCTAAAGGTACATCGCCCAAGATGTCAAAAGCGAAAGAATCAGAGACTATGTTAGCACCGACAGTGGGATTGTAAAGAACATCCACCATGACTCCTCTAATACAACATTGAATGGTTGAGGACGGAGCATTGATTCGAATGACTTCTGAAGAAAGCTCGCCCTCCCTTGACCATTCGTTGCTCATGATTGAGCTTAATTCCTTAACCGTCTTTAGGAGGAAGGCCTCTTCAAGAGGATCAGGAAGAGAAGTTGAAAATGGTGGTTTCTTTTGGCAGTGATAATTCGAGGTATTCCCGTAGTCTTCAAAAAGATCTTCCTCGAATTTAGATGAGAACTCAAGAGGTTGAATTTCTTCCTCCTCCATCACTGTTCTTGGTTCGGGAGATGGCTCAACAGGTGAATCTTTGATTGTGGAAGATGAAGGGTTAGATTCGGATGTTGAGAGTTTCTCTTGGCTGGACTTGACTTCCTCTGTGTGGGGTTCAGCAGCATCGGTGACATAGGAAGTGCTATCTAGGATGCGATCTAAGAGTTGCTTTCCTTCTGTCGGAGTTTTATGCGTGAAAGAACCTCCAGCAGAAATGTCAAGATATAGGGCAGATTCTTTGTTTAAACCCAAACAAAAATGCTGTAGCAACACGTGATTTGGGATAGACAAGTCTGGGCCTGATTGAGTTAACAAAGAAAATCTAGTCCAGGCTGCACCTATGGATTCCTTCTCATTCTGCGAGAAATTGAAAATTTCCCTTCGAAGAGCGGCAACACGATGCAGAGGGAAGAATGCAAGACAAAATTTATCTCGTAGTTCTTGCCAATCACCGTTCACGCTCCCAATCGTGCGAGCGTACCATTGTTTCGCCCTCTCTTGAAGAGAGAAGGGAAACAATTTCCATTTTAGAGTTTCTTGTGTCATGCCTTCAATTAGGAGGCAAGAACACAATTGCTCGAATTCTCGCAGATGGTGGTAGGGATTTTCGTGGTCAAGACCAGAGAAAGATCGATCCCGAACCATGGCTACAAAGCCAGGGCGAATTTGATAGCCAGATGTATGGATAGGATGTGAAGATGATGGTGGCTCAAGGAATTCGCTCTTTGGAGCAGATAACTGTTGTATGGTGGGTTGCTCCATGATAGAAAAAGGAAAGGAATAAAATAAAAAAAAGATACGAGGACGAACAAGGTTCGGAGATAAAACAGCAATCGTTCCCCGGCAACGGCGCCAGAAATGCTTGTTGGTATTTCTTAACGACCACAGATAAATCCGCAAGCGTACGGAGAATACCGATGTAGCACTTCACCCAGGAGTATTCCAAGGTATCGAAAATCCACAGGGAACGTGTGTTTAATCTTCTAACAGGTTCGTCCAAGGACAACAAGAAGTATATGATAGGCTTGGGTAGAGAGGATTCCTATGGATAAAGCTCCTAGATCGAGTAAGATAAGTTTCGCTTTTACTTCCTTACTTCGGGCACCGGCTTACCCCTGGTCTGCCAGGCGACTCCGGTCTACAGCTCTACGACGTACCCGAACGTGGAGGGTTACCGAGGGCAGATAGGGCTGTCACCACCTACCACCTACCTCTACTATCCGTGGGGCACGCGGCAAACAAAGGTAACCTCTAGTCTAGACACCACGTCTACACTATCGATTACTACCTTAATCTCGGATCCAACAAAGATTAAGGCACTCTAAATAGAGCGATGATCCCGTAAGCAAGTAAAGGAAATAACTTACTCAAAAGGAAACTAAATTACCATAAAAGAATCACGAAGTCTTACTTAAAAAGGCAGGACTCCGTCGAGGTACAAGCTGGAGAAGAACGCCGACAAGCCCGGCGCTTCTCCGAACTACTCTCACTCTCTCCCTATTTTCTAAGCACTATGGAGGCAGCGTTTCGCCTTTGGAATGGAACTACTCTCTTCTTCTTCTTGTGTGTTTTGAGGTGATGGAGAGGTGCTCTATTTATAGGGTAGAGTTGCCTTGAGAGAGTGGAGAAGCTCCCTAGATGTGTGGAGAAATTCTTGGAATATTCCTCTTTGCCGACTAAATTACTTGCGCGCCTGGGTAAGTCTGCCGCCTTTGTTCCTTGGCGCCTGCGCTGGTGGAGCGATCTTGCACGTGGAAAAAATCATGCCGCCTTCCTCCTGTCGGTGCAGCAGAGGCCATCTCCAAGCCAAGCCCAAGTGCACCCAAGTGCGCAGCAGACCCAGCCGCACAGCTTGGGCTCGAGCACATGCAGTTGGGCTTACCTCCAAGCAACGCAAGTGCACCTAGGCCATGTCGCAAGCAGCAGCAGCACTTGGGCTGGAACAAGGGCAGAGCCCAGCTAGCAGTTTGCACAGCTGACACGTTGTCCAGGCCTGCTCGACTAAAGCCAGCAGCAGCCGATCAAATGATCGATCTCTCTCTCGACCCTTCTTCCCGCTACAGTAGCGACAGGGCGACTCGAGGGCGACGACGTTTCCGGCGGCGATTCCGTCGGCTTCCCCTCGCCTCCGGCGGCCGGATCGGCGCCGGAGGTGGGTTGGAGTCGCGGAATCGTCGTGCGGTGTATATATCCTCCTTTGCTTTCTTAGGATTAGGTAGGCTAGGGTTAGGGTTAGTCTTCCCCGCGCCGTTGTACTTCACGGCGGCGAGGACCTTTTGTGCTGGCGCGGCTCGTGCCGGGGGCGGCCGAGGTTGCTCTTGGTGGACTGTGCTGTGGCGGCGTTCTTCCTTGGCTCCCCTTGGCGATTCCTTGTGGGGGTCGACGGGGAGGGCCGGGATCTTCTTCCTCGGCTGCTGGTGCCCTTTCGATCGACGACGGGGGTGGGATGATGGTGGATCCAGGCCGTGCTCCAGCCTGCTCCCCTCCTTCATCTCCGTCGGGTTCCCTGTCTGCAAGGGCGACGAAGGCCGGAGGTTAGGTTTTCTCGCGTCATCGTCGTCGACGGCGGCGAGATCCTTTTGTCCCGGTGGGGTCTCTGCAGGCGGCGGCTGCGGCTGCTCCTGGCGAGCTTCACGCCGGTGTCCAAGTTTACCCGTACCGGAGCCTCGGTGCGGGTCTCCTCTTCTCCGCGGCGACGTCTTCGGCGGGCGACGGCAGGGGTGCGGCGAGGACGGCTCCAAGCTGGGCTTTGGTTTCGTCTTCTTCGTCTCCTTCGCCGGTTTCCCGGCCCTCGACGACATCGACGCTGTGAGTTTCCTCTTCCCCCTTCTGTGTGGAGGGGTGGAGTTGTGGGGCCTCCCCGGAGGCACACTCTTAGTTCCCACCTCTGGTGGTTCAGTTCCCTTTCGGGAGTTTTCGTCGCTAGGCGGTTTGGGGTGTCTGGAGGTCCTTGGGGCGTCGGATTCCTCATTGCCTGACGATGCGATGGTTTCTGACCATCATCTTCAGCCGGTTCGTTCAGCTATTGCTATGCATGTCGGTTTCGATGTGCTGCCCAAGACGGCGTCAAAAATTGATGTTCTTCGCCAGGGAGGTGGTCGGCTTCAAGCTGGGTGCTCCGGCCGCTGGTGGCGACGACGACCGGGAGTTTACAAAGACTTGAATGTATTTTCTTTTTTCTTTAAGGATGTCTTTGTAATTTGGGCTGTAATCACCAGATATTATGAATAAAATGAAAACCCGGTTCTTCTCAAAAAAAAAAAAAAACTAAAGCCAGCAGCACACAGCAGCCTATTGTTTATTGTTAAATTGTTGTCTGTGCGTGGTGAGCCTGCAGGACTACACGATCAACAGCCCAAAGTCCTGCCAACATATTTTGTTGCTTGCTTCAAGGTGCACGTGGAGGCCTTTGTGATTTGGAAAATTATTCTTCTATAAATCCTCAAGAAATAAATCTTTATATCCTCACCAATTGTTGTCAATTTGTCCCTGTTTTGATACGTTTCTGCAAAACATAATAGAATACCAAAACTTGTGGAACTAGTCAGTATAAAATAATTTTCTTAGCATTTTTATTTATGTGGCCTCTCTTATGTTAATACACTGGCGGTAAAAATTTGCAATAAGGACCGCCAACAGTCTCTTGGGCCGAAACTACAACTTTACAGGCTTCAAACGGGTTGGGGTACATACGCATGACGCGTGGGCCCGCTGTGAGGGACACGGTATGGTACGTATGCTGCTAACTGGACGTACGGAACACATAGTCCAATACTGGACGTGCGGACGTGGCCGAGAGAGGCGATCCTGTACATCTGTCTCCTCAGGGTAAATTGGTCCGCTGCTCGACGAAGACGTCGAGTTCTAGGGGGGAGGATGTGAAATCCCGGCCCAAAAAGAATCGGCCCATGTAGGTGTGCAGCACATAGACATGAGAATAGTCCCACATTGCTTAGCAAGGTAGAGTAAGATCAATTTAAAAAAGCCCAGGCTGAAAGTGCAGTAATAACCAGGTTAACACTTTTACGCGAAGCGAAGATGAAAGCGTAAGAGTTATTACTATGAGGTGGAACCACCCGACGTGCGAGCGGGTCTAAAGCCGTATTTTGGGCCTGGGATGTTACATCTTCTACTGCAACTCGGTCGCTTTCGTCGCATCATTGGTCGCAATCATCCTGGTCTTGAAGAAGACCCTTCACAAGCACAATAATGCGCTTGCAGCCGCCATGATTCTGGACCTGTTCGGCCTCATCGGCGCATACGCAGCCGGGAGCAGCCGAGACGTGATGACGTCGATCTACGCCATGGTCTTAACTGACGCCGTCTTGATTTACATGGGGATCCATCTCCTGTTCTTCACATTGGACCATTGAAGATAGATATATTAGAGGGAACGATGAGTATACATGAAAGTGGCGCGGGCCGCGCCGCTAACCCGTTGGGCCGGCCTGCGCCGCTAACCTGCAAAACGCCGCAATGCGGCCCACATAAGAAAACGGCGCCGCATACGCGACCCGCATCTGCCGGCGGCGCCGCAAGCACCCGCAAGATTTCGCGGCGTGCGATGTCGAGCGACCGCCGCCGCCGGGATCTCCTGCCCCCGACGCCTCCTCCGGCGCCAACTCCGGCCATTGGTAGCTCCAACCTGGACGCCCATGCCTCAGTGTGACACGAGATCCATGTTGACAGGAGATCCATGCTGTTGAGAGATCCGAGACTTCATTGTTCCCTGTCTTCACCTTGATGCGGTTCTGTTATTTCACCTGTAAAACTAATATACATGAGTTGTTAAATTATAATATCATGCAATCTGTGGTTTTGTAATAAACCTTGGATGTAAAAATGCTGAGAACTTGGATGCTTTGGCAGGGACAGAGGTTGCGTGGGTGCTCTGTTTTAGCAAGTCATTGCATATTAGCTGACTTCTTACTTTGTCGTTGGATTGAGAACCTCTTCTATGTAATATATTGCTAACATATGGCAGGAAACGAGTGAGACAAAGAGCTTGTCTAGTACTACCTCCGTTTTTTTTACTTGTCACTGGATTTTACTGTAGCAATTTTGACCGCGCGTTTTTTTCTGAAAAAATTACAAAGATGTGCAAAAACATGTAACACTAATAAAGTATGTTGTATGATACATCTATGATATAAAAGATTCAAATGTATGCACATATTTTGTAGAAAAAAACAGACGGTCAAAATTGCTACAGTAAAATATAGTGACAAGTAAAAAAACGAAGGAAGTAGTAATTTTTTCTATTTTTTTGGATTTTTTCCATATTTTTTCGATTTTTTTTATCAACTGGTATGGACTAGTACTGGATATATGCATGTCAGTATGTGCGTGGCTGCTGCTCGGTTGAAGCGGGCCGGCGGGCGCCGCATACTGCCGCGAGCAGCAGGTGGCGTTTGGCGGGCTTGCCGCGTGACCCGCATAAGCTTTGCGGCGCTCGCGGCGGTGGGGCGGGCAGCCGCAACCCGCCCCACTTTCATCCTTACGAGGCAGGCTACCCGGTCATGTATGGCCCCCGGTTCATAACGTTCTTCTACAGCAACTCCACCTCCTTTATTTTTTTAGATAATAGGAAGATTGCATTAATCCCGGCCTTAGCTCTCAAGAAAGCTACGGCCGCACCGGCCTTTACTTTCATGAAAGTTACGGCCAAATACAATCACCGATAAAAGTCGGCCATCATCAGAAGTGCATAAACGCTACACTGATGTAATGAAAAATAAAAAAAAGAGACTCCTATCTGCAGCCTTTGTTGTCTTCCGGTGCTGTTTCTTGAGTAAGGTTGACTCTTATGTCCTTTCTTCCATCATGTTGGGTATAGAACAACAATCGAGCATATGCCAATCCATTGATGAACAACATCTATGTTGATTAAAGCAAATACCACTCAAACTGCAACCGACGAAGAATTAACCAGTAGCTGTAGGAGATTTTGACCAAAGAAGACCGGCAAGCGAGAAGAATCTCCAAGACGCCGCCTCCAAGGAGGATGCAACATCATAAATGCCGTCGACGCCCATCCGAAATCGAATTTAGGTTTTCACCCGGAGATTCACAATCACATGAGATGGAAGTGACAACGCCTCCATGAAGGTATATGACATCCGAGGACGTCATCGCTATCGACACCAGCAATCGCCGGTTAGGCTTTCACCCAACTCCACCTCCTTTATGGCATCCATCATCGTGATCATCCTTCTTCAATCAAAATCGCTCCACAAACAGAAATGGTGGCTCGGGGTGATGAACACGGCGATCTTGCTGGACTTGCTTGGCCTCCTCGTCGCATACGCGGCGGGCTCCAGCAGGTCGTGGAGGACATCAGGCTATGTTTCAGCGCTCGTCATTGCTGTGCTAGCTTATTTTACAATCCACGTGGTGTTGTCATGCATCAGCCGGAGGAATAAAAAGGCGAGGTCTAACTATGACCGTCGGTCGACCCAAAGAAGGGGGAAACAGTGGGCATGAGCGACTGCAGGTAGTTCCTACTTAATTGATTCTTCATCAGGTTGCTCTGCGGCTACAATTTTTGGAGAGCGTGTTGTCCAACTATTTTTCACTTTCTATAGGTGTCGTAGTAACCTTAGCTCCATCTAGTCTCTGATCTCGAATCTCTTTTTTTTCATTTTTAGATTGTTAGGTAATTGCATGTAAATGATTTGTCCTAATTAATCGATCTTGGTGGTCACGGATATGTCTTGGGGCTATACAGATCTCTACTATATAGTACACAGTACATGCTACTTGCATTATTGTTTGACCTACCAATCCCAATGCAGCTTTGGCGCTTACATAATTAAGAAATGATATCCTCGTCACTTAATTCACGAAAACAATCCCGCTCACGAAAAAAATCCGCTATGGGGGAACGTCGTATCAAGCTTTAATTTTCTATTAATTATCCAATATGCAAACAGGTATCACTTCCATCGATAACATTATTTAAATCATTTTATTCATGATTTTGGACAATAATTAGTTGGCGTGGATATATTGTTTATCATTTTGTTTGATGATTTTCTTATAGCGCTTGACTTTTCTTATACCGATGCTTCCTAAGTCACTGGACCATAGGTTTGTTCATTTGATGTTTGATGAATGGATGGCATCAAGGTGACGACCTTGCTCAAGAAAGGGTCCACAGCACCATGACAACGACGATGTCTGATAGGCACTTCGGTTACTATTAACGGGATGCCTGATCGACACTTTGGTCACTTCGAACAGCGATGGTTTTGCTTTTCTTTCCATTAACGGGATCATGATGCAAGACAAACACCATCATGACCAGAACAAATGATTACCTTTTAGTTCCTCACATGGTACAAATGCTTTCCCAATGTTCTATGACTCACAACATAATTAATTATACATAAAAGACATTTCCTCACACAATAAGATAACAAATCCTTGCCGATGCTTTACGTAAAGCTGAGGTGTTTGACTCTAAAGCTCTTTAAAAGAATAATATAACAAATCAACTCCGCCTACTCATTCTTGGTTCACATTGTTGAAAATGTGTCATTCCTGGTTCAGATTGATGATATGAGTGTCATGATCATCAGACGTAGATACCTCTCTGTTGTGTTCGTGGAATATGCCAAATGGCGTGTATCCAGTGGGTGACACGGGTGGGCCGTGGATCACCCTATGCTTTACCTTGGCTATGGTTTGAGCACTACTGTAGCTATGGCACATTAGCTCAAATTGATTTTTTTTTTCCATACGTTTTGTTCTTGGTGGACCACCCTAGTGATCAAACCTAGATGCGCCACTGGCTGATGGTGTCAGGTCTCCATCGTTTATCTCAGCCCTGCATTGCCATGCACACGTCCAAATTGCACCAAAGAGTAACGTAATACAGTATTACACAAACTAATTAAAGGACTGAATCTCTGATGGTAACCTGACAACTGACGGAGGAGGAGGATTCGCTTGAACGACGAGGAGAAAGGCGTTGACGGTGAGGATGAGGCCACAGTAGTAGTCGATTCTGCTGTACAGATCTTGGAACTGTGTGACCATGCCCCCGCCCCTACGGACGCGAAGAAACAGAGAGCTCCCGTTGTAGTAAGCGATGAGGCATTGCGCGTCCCTGAGTGCACTGGTCACCAGATCCCCCAACTCCAAGGGCTGCTGCTGCGTCATGATCCAGCAGCCGGTTGGCGAACACAGGAGCATCCGGAGCAGCCGCACGCGCTCCTCCAGCTTCCGGCATTCCCTCTTGATGTCGTGAAGCCGCAGGAAGCTCATGGCAATGATGACGACCGTGATGGCGTCCAGTCCCATGAGCTGAACGAGGTTGGACGCCTTCCCGACGATGTCCCACAGGGGCTCCATTCGATAGTTTGGCCACCACACGTATGCTCTTCCGCACTGACAATCTTACATAAAATGGTAAACCATGATCAGGACAAATCAATGCGTTAGTACTGGCCTTCAGGGGAGCATGAGTTGACTGACAGTAACACACCTTCAAATCCTTGCTGAGTCTAGCTAGAAGCCGTAATATGACGAAGGATTATATAGATTCATGGCGCCGTCCAGTTATTTATTTGAACTCAATATGAGATGTACTTCCCGTAAGCGTCTAAAGCTCTACACTACACTTCATGCTAAAGTAGAGATGGAAAGTACAGGACTTCGCTAAGACTTTGCATCCAAATCGATCATTTTCAACTGATATGCGCCTGTGGCGCCCTGTGAGCAGCTCTGATTCACGCGACGAAAACCCTATATTTAGCTGCAGCCCCCACCTCACATCCCCTTGACACACCATAGTGTATTCAAACTTCTATGGTACTTGCAGGGAATAAAGCGGAACTCGGGTTGGATTGGCATAGGAGGGCACTGCTTTTTTCTGTTACTCCCATCTTCACGCCCATCGATCCACTGGGAGTTCGCAGGAACTCCGCGGAGTTCCCTGCCTGTCCAACTTTTCTCCTTGGGGTTAGTTTATCTATGCTGGTGAAGTGGCTTTTGAACTGTAATTCGCAACCTGGTAAACCCAGGACTTTAAAACTCGTTTGCTTTCAATATAAGCAGGGCTCGCCTTTTGGCTAGAAAAAAACTTTTCTCATTGGGGGGCGGGCCCCTTCCTACACCGCTAAATCGGGTTGGTTCATGACGTCGTTAATTAGCATCTGAACCGTCCAACCCAGAACGCACTAATTATATTCCATGCTCGCGTTCTCCGGACTCTTCCACACCCATTGCTTACCTTTCCCTGTTCGCCTGCTTTCCGTCCCCATCAGCTCGACCAGGAAAGTAACGGTCCGCGACAGCCAACGGTCTTGCTCCAGCTGCTACACTTCGCTTACTTGGCCATCGCACCCAGCCATGGGACCGGCCTCTCAGCTGCAGTCGCGACGCGAGCGCGCCACTGCTTGAGCTCCGGCAGCTCCTCGTCCTGTGATCCGCATGCACTCCGGCTGCCGTCCGGCCGTTCCCTCCCACCCCTCCTCCGCCGGCGCCACTGCCATTCTCAAAGGCCCAACCAGCTCTAGATCAGAAAGAGGTGGGCAACGTGCGCGCCGACGACTATCATCAACTCCCATTTTTGTGTTATATATTATTATATGTTCTATATTTATCAGGGGACACCAGCTGGCAGTTGCATCACTAGGAGGGAGCGCAATGGCTAGGAAGAGCAGGAGCCGGAGGTCTGGGTACTACTCAAGCTCTAGCGATGCGAGGTATGCTTTGCGAGATACGCGCTTGCCTGATTGAACTCTTGTTTTGCTTCAAAGCTCTCGCCTAACATGCTCAAATCTCTTGCCTAGAGCCTCAAGCGATGAGATGTCCACCGACGAAGCATCACCCATAAGAAGTTCGGATCCCCTTGCTGCTGCAAACGGAGCGCAACGAAATACTAGGAGAAAAAAGGTGCTTCCGTTGTTCTCAGTTTTAGTGTTAGGGAGATACCAAATCTGCTTCATAAATTGCAAGATTGTGCTAATTCTAAGCTTCTATACAAGAAAAAAAAGCATAAATTGGCACATCTTGTGCAGTTTAGGTTCCTGGAGCGAGTTCCAAGGATCGGATCAGGACTTATCGGGAATTCTTTTTGAAGAAAAACATGGAATATATTTATGGGAACATTCCCTACCCTTTACATCAGCTTAAACTTTTGGTGTAGCTCAATATGGTGTTTGGCCAGTTGTCTTAAGTTCGAATCTTGGCTGACACGATTTAATTACAACTAACTCCTACCACGTTTAGAGTGTTAAAGTATGAGGACGTGAATTGCCTACCCTCTCCAATCAACTTAAGATTTTGGATGTAACTGGTGGTGAATATTAGTTCAATTATCTCACTCCGAGTCTTAAATAGTAACTGAATTATTGTGTTGCTCAATGCTCATCAAAGTTCAAGCTTGCAAAGAAAGAGTTTGACTGAGAGAGCACAATTTTTTAAAGTACCTGGAGCCATAACATTTGGTTTTCTCGAAATATTTTATTGTGTATATATCTGGTCATGTGGCAATATAAAGTTTCTGGGCCCAGTTTGGAGTTTGGTAAAAATTTGAATCCTGTATGGAACTTGAAAATATTCATAATGTTTAGGATATCAATTCCGTTTTATCTTGTCACAATAATTGTCTATTGGTAGTATTGCAGATAATAATCATACTAAAATCTGAGTTGCTTCTGCTCTCAGGAGAAAGGGACCAGACAGATGGTGAAAGAGCTAGTGAAGGAGACAAGTAAACAGTTCCGGGTTATTTTGCGGCAGTTAGAGAATCTTAGAGACACAAGTAATTCTGAACATAAAGAAACACGCAAAAAATTGAAGCAGCTTACTGAAAGTCACAAAGAACTGCAGAGACAATTGGTTCATATTAATGGATCAAGTCGTGATGATTCTGCTGCTCCAAGGTGTTGACTGCTACCATTAAGATATGATTATAATGTATTAGTGATACTAAAATAGAAATGAGAAAAAATAGCAACCTCCCTCCATCTCTCTGTCTCTCTTTCTCTATTGTCATCCTCATGCATCTGCTCTACTGTTTTGATTCATAATTTCATATAGGCTTTTGTTCTCTTGCAGATCTACATCAAATCAGGTGCAGTTGCCAAAATACCGACTAGAGTTCACATGTGAAGTGAAAGATGAAATTTACAAAGGGGAATTAATAGAGAATAAAAATAATGGGAAAAGCATAAGTGTAGCCCTGTATGATGATAATTATCAAGTTGTAGAGACTGGACCTCTTGCTTCTGCAAAAGTTATGTTGGTCGTTGTTAAAGGAGACTTCAATGAAGATAGTAATCAATACAATTGGTCGAAAGAGGACTTTGAGAGAAATATAATATCATCGAAAGGGTCAATAGTGAGTTGCGGCATGTTTAATCTTCATTGTGGGGTTAAAATTCACACTGTTTCTAGAATTGTGCATAACTCCAGTAACAAGAAGGTTAAGCTTGGGGTGATGGCAGTGTCGTCGACAAAGCGAGTTCTAGAAGGACTCTCAAATCCTTTCTTTGTTCGGGGCCATGATAGGAAGAGAAAACGTAAGCATTTATATTCTCTCACATTTTGTGATGTTTTTTCCAGTCTTCTATACTGGGCCCTTTTGTATTTCATTGTAGATTGATAAAATTTCTTGTTTGCTTCATGCATATTACTCCTTGTGGTTTTGTATATTTTCTTAAAGAAATTCTTAGCTACCTAAAAAATTGATTTTATTGTTTCCACTAGATAATGTAGTCCCATAGGAAATTAACTTTTAAAATAATGGGAAAATATACATATATATATATATATCTATTTCTAAAATATAGTTACATTGTTGCTAAATGAAATAAACTCCCTTTACTAAAAATATTGTTGTTAAAAATTGGACTGTTTGAAGAAACAAGATCCTTAAAACAATAACTTCTCCATTTCTTGAATATATTATTGGGAAATGGAATCTTTTTGATTCCCTCACTTGATGAGGTACATGCACAGACATTTGATTATTGTAACACAACTATTCTAGTGAACTTCCTTTCACATAATTAATTTTTGTAGTTTGATCCTAAAATGAGAATTTTAGTAACATTTTACCTAGTAACATCTCTACAGAGCGACCTCTGGTTGGCTATGATTGTCAGGGAAATGGTTCAATGCCAATCATGCAAAGCCCATCACAACCAGTTTCGACCGAACCTGGGGAAAGCAGTTAAGCCTTGAATATCCCTTGTTCTCCTCATTTTTTTAACGGACTGCAAGGAGATGCATGCTCAAATAAAGTGCGCATATGTATACTACAAAATTAGTGAAAAAATAACATATTGCATTATAATACTTGAACTCTAGTAATCTAGGTGCACTACCGCATTCTTAATCATCTGGTCATAAACTGGCTTCCTTCTTTTCTACACTATATTTACAATGATGCGTGTCACAATACTTCTTGTTCATTTTCAGGATTGAATCCAATTGCAGTACCAAAAACTACTATGCTTTCTACAGAACCATTGATCAGTGTAAGTAATAAAAAAACTAAACCAACTTTTGTACATATTATTGGAAAAACCCGCACATACGATAACATAAAACTTAATTTACAAATGCTTTGATAATTAAGCCAGTTAAACTTAAGCCCTAAAGGGTACATGGTTAATGAGGTGAATCACAACGCTTTTGTCTTTTATTTTCATTTCCATTGTAGGTTATGTTAATAACTTCTCTTGTCATCTGGTTATCCTGTTCAGCAACAACAGGATCCCATGCTTCAAGCTCAATCTTCTCATTTGATGATGCACGGGTCCAGCATTGCCCAGGCTACAAACTGCCTAACCGGTATGACCCTTTCTATCATGCATGATGATCCTAGTTGGTTTCTAAAAATGTTGGTCTAGTGGGTAGTTATGTGGATGTCTCTCCTATAATTTCATATATTCAAAAACAACTTAAAATTTTAAGTTCTTCAATCAATTTGTTATATTACTATAAATTATACCCGTTGTCGGTGCTTTGATCCGCCGACTAGTGATTAGTCTCGTGTATACCGGTTCGAGCTGAAAGTCCCTACGTCCAGTTTGTGGCTGCTCGTGTTACTTGCGTTGGTTGCAATATAGGGGTTACAACGGGGGCGAGAGAGAGCCAAGGCCCATGTCTCCAAGTGAAGTGTTGTGTTCGTGCGTGTGGTGTGTTCTCATGCCTTTGTGTCTTTCCCCGGCCCTCTCCTCTATAGTTCCTAGAGAGGGGTCGGTTTACATGGTCGGGGATGAGAGAGAGAGAGAGAGAGAGAGAGAGAGAGAGAGAGAGAGAGAGAGAGAGAGAGAGAGAGAGAGAGAGAGAGAGAGAGTGGGCTCGAAGCGTCCAGTCGGTCTTCCTACGGCACGCCCGGAATGGTAGCGCACTCCTGGCACTGTTCGGCAGCGCTGAAGGGAGCAGTTGTGACAGTGGCTATCAGCTCGTCCTTCGGGACGGGGGCTGATAGCCCTGTGCCAGGGCGCCAGGCGCGCAAGTGGGCATTTATTACTGGCCAAGTGAGCTGTTTGCGTTCTTGTCCCTTCGGGCTTTCGATCTTCTCACGTTGGGGTCGAGCGAGGGGTCGGGCGAGGTGGAGGTTCTCGTGCGTTGTCCGACCGTCCCCGGGGGGTCGGACGGGACATACCCTCGTAGTGGGCCGTGTTGGCCTTTGCGAACGTTGGGCTTCTCCCGGACGCGAGCCGGGCCGGGATAATTTGTCTCGCAGTTGCTTGTGACGCCTTATTTCGCGGGGCTAAGCAGGATTGGTTAATGTCCCTGATATTGCCCCCTGACATCCGTGCAGCACAATAAATGACACATGTCATGTCAGCAATTTTTATGATATGTATGATATGAAAAGTTAGTTATGAAGAGTGAGAAGAAACCAGTTTCATCTTGATGAAATTATGTATGCATTGTTTCCAAGACTACACAACGTTTTCAATGGTATGAACACAATGAAACTGACATTGAGAGAAATCATCATTTCATTTCATATAAATTTTGATCAATCATTAAGATGTTTTATCTTGGCTGGACAGCCTTTCATAGATAGCTTGGCTGGACTGTGTTGTATACTCCCTCTATTTCTATTTACTTGTCATTCTAGGCTCGGACATGGGAATTAAGGAATGGTGGAAAAGGTTGGTTCACAGAAAACAAGGAGGAGAGAGATAGAGATAGAGATGTTTTGGAAAGGGAGAAAAGTGCATTGGGAAGTGAGAATGACAAGTATTGTGAAACGGAGGGAGTAGTATTTTGGGTTGGACTCGCCTTTTGGCTTTTTATTACAATTACCAAATTCAATTAAATGATAAGGTAAGACTAGGAAATAACAAAAATGAATTAGCACATCGGAGAGGGATGTTTTATTTTACGTTTATATGACGCGGTAGTCTTGGAAATAACAAAATGTAACACTCCATTGGGAGCAGCCTTATACAATGACTAGAAGTATAAAAAAACAATAAATGGTAAAGCAAGAAATGCATGATGAAGTATACTTTTGGCAAATATCTAATAATCATAGATGTGCATGACCATTTTCAATGTTGAGCCTTAGTAGAAGTGACCATCCATTAAATAGAGTAACCGTGACATTTTGTCTAATTTGTTTAATAATGTTGGTTAGAGGAACCACATTTTCACTTGTCGTGCATTTACATAAGTAGAAATTTTTTTTACAAAATGATCCAAGTGACAAAAACTACAAAAGGAATATAATTAATGTCGTGCAGCTACAACAATATTGGACATCATGTTTGAAGACGCACCTCATCAAGGTGTGTGCCACGTGGTGCCTAAGGAATGCTGGAACTCCAGAACATTTTGTTTTGATCTAATTAATAACTACAAGTTCTGCTTAGTTTTTGAATACACAAACCCCCCCCCCCCCCCCCCCCCCCCCGATAGTAGCTTTGACACATATTTTGTAGGATACGTCGATTTGTTTAATTTTGTGTGATTTTTGTTACTCTATGCAGTTAGAGGTGAAAATTTGCCACTGCACAGTGATGACAACTTCATGGACCACCCGAGTATGCAGCTGCTTCATTATTCTACACTCAATAACCGTTCTTCGGTTCCTGGAAATGGTGGGTTGACCATGTTATTGATGTGTATTCCTAGAAAACTTTTATCTGCTTTTTGGTAATTAACAGAAAAAACTAAAGTGAAATCAAGCTCCAGTTCAAACTAGTGAATTCTTGGGAAAGCTATAATTTGAGTGGCGAATAAATTTTCCGCTTGGAATCTATCATCTGTGTAATCAGACTATAAAAACAAGACTAAAACAAAGCCACCTTCTATGTTCTTAGGGCCTAACAATTGACACCTGATTTTTGGAGGAAGAAAATGAAAGATCTATATCTTGATTTTGAGTTCAAAGTGTAGAGGTGTAGAATGAATTCCAAATACAAAACCTCTACTAGTCTTTAGCCGTGCATTTGCTCAGGGAGTGGATCCGGAACATAAGGAAATGAACAACTGCAACTGCATGAATGACAAAGAAGCTCACTTGTGCAATGTTTCTAGCTAAACGAATGATTGTATTTATGTGATTATTCCACAGGTACGCAATATAATATGGACCACGTCGCACGCCCAGTGCATCTTATATGGGATATGCCTCTTGTTGAGCTGAGGAAGAGTCGGAACCCTTTTGATCAGCTCATGCCGCAGAATAATAAATGCCAACCAGAACTTCTCTTTTATAATTCCTTTTTACCTGTTGTGGCGCTCATGACAGAGCTCTTTGGTTCATTGACATTCATAACAAAGAATGTCATCTAGACTGCTCGTCACAATAAAGGCGTTGTCATTGAACCGCTTGAACCTGATGATTCAGATGAAGAGTTTGTTCCTCAATCCCTCCTCACATACATAGTGCTACAAAATTTTTAGAAAGAATCAATTATCCCAGATATATATGCATTTGGTCCTACATTTTGTCACTGTTTATTTAAGTAACCAGCTTGGTAACTTTAATCCATTTTTAAAATATTTTTCTTTTATGTATTTGTCTAAAATTTTTCAGTCAACAACTGAAGAGGAAGTTACACAGTAAATACCAACTGCGATTCGTAAATAGCGTGTGCGAGGTTTACTACACATGGGAGAAAATAAAAGCATCTGATGGGAACCTTCTTAAAGTTGCTTTGTTCGATGAGAACAACACGAAGATCACATCTGGTCCCCTGTCTTCAGCTTCTGTTGCGATCGAAGTTCTCCATGGTGACTTCAACGCCGATGGTCGGGATTACTGGACTCCCGAGGAGTTTGGATGCAGCATAGTGTATCCCAAGTCTGCAGAAGAAGCAGTCCTAGGAGGTGATCCCATCTTAGTTCTTGCTGATGGAGAAACATGTCTCAGTGATGCCTTTTTCCAGATAACATCCTCTGATGCTAGAACTGGTAAATTCAAGATGGGCGCAAGAATGCTGGCCCACGCCCAAGACGATAGAATAATTCAAGAAGGGATATCAGAACCGTTTTGTGTGAGGGCGCATCGCCGGAAAGGTACATTTTTACTTCTCGTTTCACCTGTTCTTCTTATTTCTTAAAGAAACTTGTTTTTTGGCAACAAATAAAGATAGTGTCTTTACCTATATGTTAAATACGACTTTGATTAAAACTTTCAGTTTCAGTAGTGTAAAGATAATTAACTCACAATCATGTAAGTAGAGGTTGTAATTAGGTAGCTCATAGCTGAGTCAACCGATCAACTCAATGAAACGATTTGGTTTGATTTTAGCACCAGAATTTAATTATCTGCTTGCCTCTTTGTATCGATCGGTTCAATCAACAAATGCTACCCGTTAGTCGATCTAAAAATAATAACAATAAATAACTCGCAATCTTAAAATCTGGTACATTCCAGATATGCAATGTATTCAAACAAACATATAGATTTGATTATGTGTATGTTTCACGTGTTCAACTGATAACTTATAACAAATATGACGAGACTAATGAACTACTCCCTCCGATTTTAAATATATGACACCTTTGACTTTTTTCATTACTTCGACCATTCGTCTTATATCTCTACAAATATTTATGTCAATAGGTATATGTATAAGTTAATCTTAAAATACTTTGGATGACGAAATATTCATTTCACTTTAGGTAATTAATTATTTAAGTGTATATTATTGGTCAAAGTTCAACAAAAAGTCAATTATGCCGTCATATATTAAAAATCGGAGGGAGTATATTTGTATCTCTTAATTTATCTTGGCAGTGTTGCATGGAAAAAATATAATAACGACGCTTCTATATATCTCTTCTCTTGCTATGCTGCTTTCATATTCTGTGTATGGTGATGAATATTTTCGTGCACAGGTCATCTGCTGCCTCATGGGTCGTTCGGGTTGTACTGGTTCATCTTGGTCGCGCTTGTTGGATTGGTGGGGGCGTACTCTGCAGGAAGCTGCAGGGATGCCATATACTCCCTCTGTCCACATATAAGTGTCGCTTTTGACTTTCAGACATTGTCTTTGACCATTCGTCTTATTCAAATTTTTTGTTTGAAAATTGAAACAAATTTGTTATGATCAAAGTATATATGATGATAAAACATGTCATAACAAAATAATTAATATTTACATAAAAAAGTTGAATATGACGAATGGTCAAACGTGATATACAAAAGTCAAAAGCGACACTTATATGAGGGCGGAGGGAGTACGTGAATTGTGTTGCTGGTGCCGTCCTTGCTTGCGTCCTGATGGTTGTCACGTATTTTGAGGAAGCTGTAAGGTGGTTCTTGACGGTGGTACGAGCCAGTGGCGGAGCTTCAATAGAAATGGAGGGGGGGCCGGTCTATGCAAATTAGCTCAAAATCTCATGAACAGTAGCTAATTTACTGTTTAATCAGTGTAGTTTAGGTGAGGGCAGGGGGGGCCATGGCCACCCTTGGCCCTCACTAAGCTCCGCCACTGGTACGAGCTGTGTGGACGTGGATGCGGAAAACCGTGCCACCGAGTTGGGGCCAGGAGATTGAAGAAGAGGAAATTCCTTATTTGGCCCTGAAAAAGATGACGGTTCTTTATTTGGCCCTTTTCAAAATGAACTTCCTTATATGCACCCAAACTCATTTTTGGTTCCTTATTTGGCCCTTTTGCCCCTTCCGTTACCTTGTACCGTGAATTGTTCCTTCTCCGTGTTGCCAAATGACCGTTTTAACCGTGCCTTTGACAATCGGGAAATACGAAAAGAAAAAGAGAGAAACAGAGCGCTCGCTGCTCGCGCATGGAGGACGGAGGCCAAGGCGCCGGATCCCGGGGAGCCGTCTCCGACGGTGAAACGAGGGCGACCTCCGCTGGCGGAGCACGTCGCACGGACAGGCACACCTGCGCTGCCGTGGACCGGCGCGCCGCGCAGGCCCGCGCGTCCCATGGCGCGGCCACGGGCCTCGGCGGGGGCAGAGCTGCGTGGCGCGTCCCCTGGAGCGGCCACGGGCCTCGGCGGGGGCAGAGCTGGACGGTGGTACTTCTGTCTAGGCCGCTCGCGACGGCGCCGCTTCGCAGGATGTGCTACAGGCCTCCGTCGACCCAAGATGGCTTGAAGCATATGAAATGTCTTCTGTATGAACTTGTCGGTAGGTCCAGGCCTCCGACGCCTCTAATTCTTATATGCATGTCGCTTGTCGATCCTGTGTAATGCATATGAAATGTCTTGCCGTATGAATTCATTTGTGAACATATTTTGTGTGAATCCAACTTGGCTTTGTACGTGAACTATTTTTGCCCTTATTTCTGGATGACAATTGGTTTCATGTGTGTGAAATATTGGCTTGCAGCATGCAAAGATTATTAGCTTATTTGTGCAACTTATTCTATTGACTAATACACAAATCATGTCAAAATAATGCTTTCATATCCAATATAATGTATATACATATTTTTTAAGCAATAATATGTATGGAAAATTATTGTATGTGAAAACATTATTTACTGAAAAAAATCATGTCAAAAATCAGTCAGGGGTAGAATCGTCTTTTCCTCCTTCACTTAACACCGTTAACTCTGAAAACTAGCGGAAGGGCCAAATAAGGAACTAAAAATGAGTTTGGGTGCATATAAGGAAGTTCATTCCGAAGAGGGCCAAATAAGGAACTGACATCTTTTTTAGGGTCAAATAAGGAATTTTCTCATTGAAGAAATGCATAGCAGCGGTGGAAGGTACGGTACGGAGAGATTAATTCACGTACAGTACTCTTCATCAGTTTGTAATCTATGAATTGTCATGATTTTGATAATGGGCCTCTCTGTTTTTTTTTTCTCTCTCTGTAACAAGCAGCAGAAGCAGCAGCAGCATCGCGCGGCCGGTGGCGGCGGCGGGCCCAGAGCGGCGGCTGACGCTACTGGCCCTTCGCCTGGCGGTGCTGGAGAAGGCGGCGAGAGGGCTGGGCGCTCTGGGCTTCATCTGGGCCACGGTGGCTTTACGTGGAGATCTGGTCCGCATGGACATCTGGTCCGTCACGGCGATGGTGCTGGTGGAGGGCGCGTGTATCGTCAGCCGCAGACACGATTCCGCGAAGCCACGTCGGACGAGCACAAGCGGGTGGAGCCGCCGGCTGTTGTACTGGCTGCAACTCGCCTCCGCCACGTCGTGCGTCGCGCTGTCCGCCACGCGGCTCGCCAGGCAGGACTTGACCAAACGCCGCTACGCGCTGGACATCTTCTACGCGCTGACCATCGCGGAGGCGCTGTTGTTCCTGGCAGAGAAGGCGGCCTGGGAGTGGGAGGTCACGCACGGCCGCGTCCTCGAGCGCGTCGCCGCCCAGTGCGGGCTCGTCGGAGAGCCGGGGATTCTGGCCGTGCGTCGGTTTTTTTACGACGCCTACTCCCGGTGTGTCGAGGGAATAAGCGTGTTCGATGGGTTACGGATGGACCTCGTGTCATTCGCGTCGGAGCTACTCGTCGGTGGGTCCCGTGACGAGCAGCGCATCGCCGTGGGGATCCTCGTCACGGTCGTCGGCGACGATGACGCGTTGAGACGGGTCGACGTGTCACGTGACGTCGTCCAGCGGCTGCTGGAGATGATGAGCTGGAACGACGATGAGGCGGCCGGAGCGCGAGCGTCGGCGGCGCTGGTCGTGTCGAAGCTCCTCGCGGGCAACAAGAAGCGGAACGTGCCAGGCTCGATCGAGTCGGCCGCCTCGTTGTTGTACGCCGAGGACAACGAGGAGTGCAATTTGCCAAAGCGGTTGTTTAATTTCCTACCACAGGTGGTACCCTTGCCCTAATCTGACGACACAGGGCTCTAGCTGCTGCGTGGAGATGCGGTTGCTAAGTCCAGCATGGAAAGGAGTGCATGGGAGAAGATTAGTTGCTTAATCAGTCCAGTCCAGCGTGGCATGGTTTCAGCATGACAGGAAGGCAAGCGTTCAAACTAAAACTTCGTGGCACCCCGCCACACGCAAGATGAATTAATGTCAAACCACAGGCACTCCTCCCTACCATGGTACCATCCTACGGTCAAAGTTGCAGAAGCTAGTTTTTACACTACTATACTTTATCGACAAGGTGTAAACAAATACTGCATGATGGAAACATGCAGCCATTCAAAACAAGATCTCTGAGTATTACAGACGAAGATGTAAGAAGAAATGGGTGGTGAAAGGAGATAGAAATACCTCCTTTTTCCACAGCAGTGTTATCAAAAGAAGAAGAAAGAATAGAATTAGTTCTATAATCAGTCCTTCTGGGGAAATTCTCAATAAAGACGAGGATATTGCAAAATGCTTTGTTAACTACTTTACAGAGTTATTCTCTTCCTCTTTGCAGGTCAACAACAATAATCAAAACCACCTTTTAATGAATGAAATTCAAGATGAAAATCTAACTTCAGCTCCCTCAAAAGAAGACATCTACATGAGAGGTAATGCTGCTCCTGGGCCTGATGGTCTTAATGTCACATTTTACAGAATGGCTTGGAACTGGGTAGGAGAAGATGTCTACAATTTGGTAAGGAACTTCTACACAAGCAAAAGTATGGCGGAGAACCTGAAAAAACCAACATTGTTCTTATTCCTAAGAAACAGATTTGCTCTTCGCCTCTCGACTATAGACCTATCAGCCTTTGCAATGTATCTTACAAAATTATTGCTAAATCTTTAGCTCTCAAAATGCAACCTTATTTGCCTGACTATATTATTAACTCTCAATATGCTTTTGTTAAAAGCAGAAGAATTTCAGAAAATATTATTATTGCTCATGAAGTTGTCCACTCCTTTCATTTAAGGAATTGGAAAGAAGCTGCTTTTATGCTTATACTAGACGTGGCCAAGGCATTTGACAGGATTGAATGGAACTTCATCAGGCATGCAATGAAACGACTAGGTTTTAATGACCACTTCATTGATCTTGTTGCAGCCTGTGTAGAATGGCCGACCTTTTCAGTTATTGTTAATGGTCAATCTTATGGAAATTTTAAAAGCTCGAGAGGCATTAGACAAGGTTGTCCTCTTTCTCCTTATCTGTTTATCATTGCCATCAATGAACTAACTCTCAGGTTACAGGAGGCTGTTACAGGAAGCATAATCCAAGGAATAAAACTCACTCCGCAAACACCTCCTCTTCACTCTCTTTTATTTGCAAATGATGTCATTATTTATGGCAAAGCTAATTTGCAAGAGGCTTTAGCGATTAAAAGTATTTTGCAAGAGTTTTGCAGGGAGTCGGGGCAAACTCCAAACTGGAGCAAATCCTCCATACTTTTTAGCTTTAATACACCTGATGGCGTTCAGTCCGACATTAAAAATATTTTCCAAGTCTCAGATATGAACCATAGTACCATTCACCTTGGTCATCCTCTCTTTACTGCCCATATCCCGAAGACCAAGGTTTATGCTTTTCTAAAGGACAACTTTAAATCTAAGTTTAATGGGTTACGACGGGGATTCTGGCCGTGCGCCGGTTTTTTTACGACGCATACTCCCGATGCGTCGAGGGAATAAGCGTGCTCGATGGGTTACGAATGGACCTCGTGTCATTCGCGTCGGAGCTACTCGTCGGTGGGTCCCGTGACGAGCAGCGCATCGCCGTGGGGTTCCTCGTCACCGTCGTCGGCGACGATGACGCGTTGAGACGGGTCGGCGCGTCACGTGACGTCGTGGAGCGGCTGCTAGAGATGCTGAGCTGGAACGATGGTGGCGGAGATGAGGCCGAAGCGCCGCCGCGCGCGCGTCGGCGGCGCTGGTCGTGTCGAAGCTCGCGGGCAAAAATCTGCGTGTCGCGGGCGTGCCAGGCTCGATCGAGTCGGTCGCCTCGACGAGCAGTGCAATTTGCCAAGAGCAAATTCCCTGTATGACCCCAAAAGAGATCATGTTGCCTTGTATGGCCTCAAATGAATCGAATTTCCTTCTAAGGCCCAAATTCTTTTTTCTGTTCTCTATGTGGCCTTCCGTAGCATTCACCGTCAAAAATGACATGCAACAACCACGAAAGGTCGTTTGTACCCCCACCCTCTCTCTTTCTGTTCTGATCGAGATCGACGAAATAATAGAAAAATAAAAGAAAAACAGACGAGCGCTCGATGCGGGGGATGGAGGACGGCGCCGGCATCGGGGCGCCAGCGCCCACGCCACCTCGACGGCGCTCCCCGCGGCATCGACCATCACCAAGCTCGCCGCGGCCTTCGCCCGGCTTCGCCGCGCCGCCTCGACGGGCCTCGCCGCGGAGTCCCGATGCGCCGCACGGCCTTCAGATGCTGCGGCGGGCAGTTGCGGCATGGTCGCCCACGTCGCTGCGGCCGCGGGCTGCTGCGGCTGGCTCGCCAACCTCGCCGCGATGGCGGGCGGCGGCAGGCTCGCCCGCGCGGCCTGCGGGGAATCCCGGCGTGGATCCTGGCGCGCCAGCGCGGCCTGCAGGTGATGGCATGAAGCCCAGGTTGTTGATGTTGGTACCACCAGCCAAGCTGCAGCCTCGCAGGGCCTCCAGCACGACAATTACCGACCTGACTGGCATGAAGGGTGAGTGGAACTACTGAATTTCTCATTCGCGGCGAGGTGGGCATCGAGCGCATCCCGGGCGAGCGCCGTCGACTCGGCGTCGAAGGCCGTGGCCGCGGCGATGCTGGAGGTGGCCGCGCCTGCGGCGAATCCCGTCGAGGCGGCTCCGGCGACGCTTCTGGGGGCGGGCGCACCGACGTCTTCCCGGGCGGGCGCCGTCGACTCGGCGTCGAAGGCCGCGGCGAGGCTGCAGGAGGTCGCGCCCGCGGCGAGGATGGAGGAGGCCGAGGCCGCGGCGACGCTGGAGGAGGCCGCGGCGAGGCTGGAGCCGGTGAGCCCCGGCCCGCGGCTGGGGGTCCGATGGCGGCGCCGCCATCCGCCATGCGGTTCGCTAGCTTCGTTTCTTTTTTTTTCCTTCCCGATTCGTTTTGCGCGGCTCCACTCTGGAGAGAGCACAAGACAGGCAGGGGTATACTCGACCATTTGCATCGCCTGGGAGTGAATTTTCACGGCAAGAGTGACAGAAGGCCACAGAGGGAAGAGAAAATTGGTTTTGGGCCTTAGGAGGAAGTTCGATCCTAAAAGGGCCATAGAAGGAAGCTTCATTTCTTTTGAGGCCATACAAGGAATTTCCTCATTTGCCAAAGCGGTTTTCCTACCACAGGTGGTAGCTACCGCCCCTAATCTGACGACACATGGCTCTAGCTGCTGAGTGGAGATGCTGTTGCTAAGTCCAGCGTGGAAGAGACAAACTTTGTTTTCTCAATTCTTGAAAAACAGAATTCCAAAATTGATAAAACTATAAATCGTTGGATGGAATGCAACGCAAATAATACTCCTATCATATACACATTCTGCAAAAAAAAAATCATATACATTTGATATTTGTACCAAGCGCCACGCCTGACCGCTAGCTCCGGCGTGCAGCTCAGACAACGGAAGTGAGCCGATGAGTCGGACTGTTGGTGCGGGGGGGCGGGGAGGACACCGGCTGGCGGCGGCGGACAGACGGGACATGGGAGCAGGAGGTCCCCCGATCTAGGGGGCTATTTATAAATATTTGGATCGCGATTATTATATTTGGATCGCGAATAATAATCGCGATTCAAACATTTACACTTACCCCCCTACGATTGGCGATGGCGAAAGCTCTCGTACACTCGCAGGCCAGCGGCGGCTCCTCTTTCGTGCCCTAAGCAGTGGAGGTCGGTCTTCGGTGAAGACCTTGTCGATGGGTTGCCGCGTTCTTGCGAGGTACTCGTCGTCCTTTTGCTTTGGGGTTGCAGATGGAGTAGGGAGAGGTGTGGAAGGGAGGTGGTCGGACCGGGTTCGGCCGGGTTGCGTCGGCTGCCGTCGACGTTGGCGAGCTCGGTTCCAAGGTCGAAGAAGCTTGGGACGTTGTCCCGGTCGATGGGCGATCTGCGTTTGCCGATGTGGTTGGTTCGACTCGTTTCGAAGCCTTATGGCGATGGAGTCTTCTCCGACGGAGTGGTCTTCGATCTGGGGTCGTCGGCGGCGGGGTCCGGTGTCGTGCGGTGATGACCGGCGGCGGCGGATTCGGGCGTCTTCGGTGGTGGTCAACACAGAGCTTCTTAGGGTCTTCGTTGTTTTTTCTAGTTTGTTTAGGGGGCTCTGTGTTTGTTGGTTGGTACAACTCTATCTGTATCCTTTGGGTGCGTATCTGTACGCGTATGTCACTATGTATGTTTTCCTTACTCAGTAATACAGATATGCATTATCAAAAAAAAAAAAAAAAACCACCGCGACTTGCTTCCATGGCGGGGAAAGCCCTGCCCTGCTGCTCTGCTTCTTTGGGCGACTGACCGGAGCGCCGCCGCCCTCGGGCCGGCTGACCACGCGTCGCTGTCCTTTAGTTTATCCACGCAGCAGTCTCACGGCCACCCCTCTTTCGTCCACCAACGCCGATATGCTCATAGCGTATTCAATTTGTCTGACACCGCCGCAAGCCTCCACGCTCCGACTGATGCAAGGGTGATTACCACCGGTTCAGATGTTCAGATTGTTTTTTGCAGATTCCAGACTTTCATGGTGCATCAATTTTGCCTCCTAATTCTTTTAGAAAAACTTCTCCTTTTTGGAAAAGAACTGAAATCAATTACGGCTCAAAACTGAATGTAGACAAGCAATGCTCCCCTCTGCTAAGTGCTAACTGAAGACTGAAGGGTGAATCCGAACTTTCTGCAGGCCGGAATTGTAGAACGCAGGTACTGTTTCTTTCTGAATAAAACCTGAAGCTATGTGATTTGTAATGAAAACTGAGATTCCAACGCCCTTTTCTTGAAAAACAAACACTTAATTTCATTCCCCAAAAAAAAGCACTGAAGGTATGTGATGGATTGTTGTTGGCAACAGTTGATAAGTACTCCCTCTATTCCAGAATATAAGCATTCCTAGGTTTAGTCAAAGTCAAACTGTTTTAACTTTGACCATCAATAACAACACAATTATGATGCTTGACTATATATACATGATTGTTAGATTTATCATGAAAGCAACTATCTTAATATGTAACTTTTTCTATTTAACATTTTTATTTTATAGATATTGTTAGTCAAAGTTGGAGACGTTGACTTTCAACAAACCCAGAAATGCTTATATTCTGGCATTGTTGTTGGCAACAGTTGTAAGATAAGTAACAGTTTTCACTTGGTCGGTTCATATTCAGTACTCACATGCGCAAGGTAAAAGGATAAAAATTAATATACAGAGAGAGGGTGAGTCGCATTGTTATAAGCCCAACTAGGAAACTGAAATGAGATGTCAAAATAAATATGGAATGAGCAGGAGATTTTTTTGTCAAATATGGCTGGGATGCTGCTGAATGACGATCAGGTTCCTAAATGTGCAGAGCAACTGATGTTCTACTGGATGATGACGTAAATCTGGTTATTGCCACCACCTGATGGATGGTCACTTGGAACCGTGAAGAATGGAGGCTCTGAAAGTCGCATCTTCTTGAGACTAGAATCCAGTCCGTCATGTGAAGCTGGATGGCCAACGCGGGGCGGTCTCGAGTGGCCAGAGCAGAGTGCTCCGGGAGCCTTCGGCTCCTGTCGGCCCGGGATCGAATCCCTGCCCCGGCACGAGGTGCTGTGTGTGAACAGTGCCGGTAAAACGGTACTGTTCACCACAGTACAAAAAAATCTCCTCGTCCTCCTCGGGTCAAAGCACATAGTTAAGACTCACGCCGAAGCTCACAACGGCCAGCTGAGTCCCTGTGTAAGATCGGGGAGGAGGTTCGGGGGTTTTCTCGGCCTGCGTGAGAGACTCTCCTCCTTAGCAAAATGCCGTCGGGGGCGGTCTTACCCCCGGCAGGTCGAGTTTTTATGTGAAGCTGGATGGGCTACACCCCTTTTCCGCTTCTCCACCATAGAAAAATGTTCCGGTTCCTCGCCTTCCGTGGGATTACACGTTTCAAGTAGCAAAACACGAGGCCGATTTGGGTGGTTCTTTGCTGCCCGTTCCCAATCTTGTCTTGTTTGTGGAGCCACTTTGTCGTCAAGTGTGATTTCCTTGAGATGTTTGAAGTTTCTGACGTTAATACCTGAAACACCAACCAGACCCCGACAGAGCAGCTGGAGGGAGACGAGGTTTGGCAAAGCTCCTTGCTCAATTGTTGGCAGAGATGAAGCGAGACTTTGCACAACAAAACAGAGGCGTCGCAGACTTGGGAACGCTCCTTGTTTTATTTCGAAAGTCTCAAGCTGGTTTGCTGTCAGTTTGAAGTACAGCAATCTCCTCAAACTGCCCAGTGTCGATAGGACATCCCGAGTCAATGTATCTGATGAAATGGACAGCTCCGTAAGGCCATAAAGCATGGTAACAAATGGAAGGAACGGGGATAGTTTCCCGTGTAACTTTAGCGACCTTAGATCATATCTGAAACCTTCGGGGCATGGATCAAAATTAAGTGAACTCAGAAAATTCTCGGAGCATTCATTGGAATCAATTGAGAGAGAGCGGTCACTGTCCCTGTCGATGGGAACCTTGGTGAAAAGCTGAATGGCTTGTGACAGATCATCGATATAATTACTGTTAACATATTTGCACCATATCTTAACCTTCCTTAGCCTTTTCATATGACCAATAAGTTGAAGAAATCCTTCCCTACCGTCAGTTATAAATCCTGCTAAAACCTGCAAGTTGCTCTTGTTTCCCGTGAAGAACTTATCTGCTTTCCTCTTCTTCTTCACATTCTTTATGTCATCTTTATCCAGCATAAACTTTCCAAACAGATTAGTTAAGTGGGGCAGCAGGATGGCTTCAGTGGGTAGTATACTTATCTTTGTTCTCCTTAAATCCAGTGTCTCTAAGCAGTGCAGTTCTTCAATACACCTGGGAAGCTCACTGATGGTGCCTCCCAGGCTCAGATATTTGAGATGCCATAGTTTGCATATGGGTTTGAGATGATGGTCTTTCAAATCAGGGCATTCCTCTAGATCTAAAACTCTCACCAATTTAGAACTGCGAATATAAGAAATGGCATCATCAGCATCCCCAAAGACTGTCAGAGATCGGACACGAGAAAAATCTTCATCAGGTGCCACAAATTCTGTTGGTTTCCCGGCATGGATAGAAATGTGGCGTGCATTATTAGCATTGGCACTGAGTCTTGGGTAATAAGCATGAGATAATTTCGCGAGAAATCCCTGCATCATGGACTTGTGCTGCACAAACTCGTGCATGATCCCATGAGCTTTGCAGGTCCTCGCTTTTGAGTTGTTTCTTGTGTCGACAGGTTGAATGATATTCCGGTCTACTAGTACATTGCCCGTGCTAACGCTACGGTGAAAATTTGTTGAAAGCGAATCACACAGAGCATTGACATGTGTAAAAGAAGGTATGAAATGAGATGGATGTATTGAGCACTGCAGTAGTTACAGAACAGCCTGGGAGGCAGCCTGAGGTTCTTCAGACTTCGCAAGACCCTTCGACATCACGTTGAGGGCTTCGCATCCCCAACACAAATATTGTACCTGAGTTAGCATTTCAATTTCAAGTGAGCTTCCTCGTTGAAATTTACAGAACTGGACAATATAAAACTGTGTCATGATACTAAAATCTGGTTCTATAGACCAGTTCTATACATTCAGTTATCTAATTGCATGGAATTTGTTTAGAATGTAACAGCTAGTAACAGGTCAAAGTTCAAAACTGATTGCATAGTGGAGTCAGAAAGAAGATGCGTCGATTTTGGCTAGCACAAACCTTACCTTACTCAATTATTTTTACTTTTGAGACCAGCAACAGTCAATCCTATCAAATGCATAACTACTGTTTTTGCAATGATTCCCTTGTCTGAATTTGTAAATGTTCAGACCAAGCATTTGCTGAAACACACGATCTATAAGAGCTCATATGGAAACTACCAAATTTTAACAGAAACTGCTAATCACTTACCAATTTTTCTACCATTTCTCAAACTTATTTCTTAACAACGGCTGAAAGAAACAGCTAAGCCATGGACTTCGATATCAATTCTGAATAACTGCTAATGGGACTTTAAAATGCTTAACCACCAGGAACACTACATGCATCCAATGGCACCAAGTCAACTTGCGGTTCAACATCATCACAGAACATAAAAACAGAGGCAACGAAACAAAACAGGGTTACAGAATGCAGTGAATTTCATGTTGAGATGCTTCAATCAGGGCTGTCGGAGCATCAGGTAGACAACTAATTACCGGTGATTCAATCATAGCCAAGAAAAAATTGATTTCAATTGATAGCAATCAATTGATTCACTGGAACCATGGGGGCTTGTGAGATGCTACAATCTGGACACAAAACAAGCAGAATCACCATGGTTAAAGCAACCAAAAAAGAGAATACAAAAGTGACCAAATGTGATGCAGAAATAGTGTACATGCCACACACATCCTACAAAACAGTGTATTCGAAATGCTGCCTAATCTCCACATGAGATTTTGATTGCCTACCTCTAATCTGGGAGAGGTTAGTCCTACGCCACTGCTCCTTTGCAGCAACTGCCGCTTCACGACTGCAACAAACACCAAATCAAAGGGGATTCAGTGCGTACGAGGACAGGGATGCTAACAAAAGTAGAGTAGTCATGGATCTACAAGGATAACTGGTGGGGAGGGGAATTTGATGCTTACCCGCGTGGCGGAGCACCAAATCTAACCAAAAAAAATAAATCATGCAGAGGATCCACTAAATGCAAATCGAGAGGGATTCCGTGGTGAATGAACAAAATAAATACAACCTAGCACATATGCTCTGACCTAGCTACCTCTAACCTTGCACACACGAGACAGCTCAAATTGAGACCCAAATCCCCTCGGAGCCACCAAATTGAAGTCGTAGGATGGAGGAAATCCGGTAGAGGAAGGGAACTGAATGCTTACAAAAAGGTCGGGCAGGGAAGGAATGATGCTTCACGCTCGAATCCTAACCACGGCCCAAATCGCATCCGTGCCTCCGCGCCACCACCCGGACGTTGAAGCTGTCAAGCAACCGCGCCGCCGCATCGCTGAGGATCCGAGCCGCCGCGTCGCCGAGGATCGCGTCGTAGAAGAACCCCATCGCCACGTCGTCGTGGATCCACGCCCCGCATCGTAGCTCCCAGATCCACCGCGAGCGATGGCGGCGAGAGGGATCGAGATCCTTCGGGAGGGCGAGGGAGAGGCTATTTTTTTTTTTCCGTTGTCTCGTGCGGGCGACTGACTGGACGCGCGTCGGCTCCGGGCCCACCTGTCGGCGCAAACAATCGGTCGGGAGAAGGCTGGATGACGGAGCACGACCGACCACCACCAAGTCGGTTTTTTAAGGATAGTAAAGATACAGCAAGCAGGTGAGAGCATGGCCGGAGAAACTATTGTAGTTATCAATAAGGATCTCCCTTGGTTCTGAGAAGTTATCATGGCCATTCATCTCATTCAGATGGAAGCCCAAGTTGCGGCATAAAGTTCCACAAAGCTCTCCTGTTGGTTCACTTGAGCTCTTCAGATAGTCGGAAACACAGACCAGAGCAGTGGATGGCCGTCACATTTTTGCAATAGGGTTGTTGAACCCTGCTCCAACTCAGGTGAGCAGAACCCTGGAAAGGCTATCTTCCTAGAGTCTTCTTCGCCAAGGCTGCTCATTTGGTACACATAACCATTGCCATGGCTGCACATACTAGCCACTGATTGAATAGTTGTAGTCAGTAGTATTCTGCTGCTTCTACTATTGTCTTCAAAGGCCACCTTTATGGTGCTCCATTCATCCATCCGGATGTCATCAATGACAATTAAGTACCTAACAGCCCAAGTGAAAAGAGGTAAAAAGGTTGTGTAGTGGAACTTTATTTTCCTCAAGTCATATTTCTTTTTTGGAGTTTCTTTGCATTTCCCAAAACAGTGATGCCTATGGATGGGTTTTGGTTTATTAGATACTAATGTTGTTTATTATATATTAAACTAATTAAGCTTTGTCTTTAAAAAAATATCACACTTAAGAATTAAAAGGAAAATGTATTAGCTGACCCATTAGTTCTAACAAGCTACGACTGTGAAGAGGCAGGCCATATATATGGTATGGAGTTGGTAAGAAAGAAAAGCAAAAAGGACAAAATAGATATGTGAACAACGCACCTCTTATCCTTGAGGTACTCTCTGATAAAGGCCTCTCGGTAATTGCTGTCAACATTCATGGCTTGTTTTGGACTAATTTGCTGAATTATGTCTCGAAGGATCCCTCTCGCCCCGTCACCGGTCTCCGGCGAGCCGCCGCTGGCAGCAGCAACCCAAGCACGGCAGTCGAATTTTTCGCTGGCTTGTGAGCTGCCGTAGATGGCCCGAGCGAGAGTGGTCCTCCCCGATCCACCGAACCCCACGATGGAGATGACCCTCGGCTGCTCCGGCTCGCCGTCCGCCTCGTCTAGCAACGACAGCAGCTCCTCCAGAGGCTTCTCGATTCCCACAGGATTACGCGCCACACGAGACAGTGCCGACGATCTCGCCGGCGTCGATGACGACGATCCTCCACCGCCGCCGGCGGTAGGGACGACGATGTCGATGACCCGCTGACGCGCTTCCTTGAGGCGCCTCTTGAGCTTTTGGATCTCGTCGGCGAAGCTAGAACGGCTCTGAATCTTCTTCAGCCCGTGGGCCACCCGACGCGCCAACGACGAGCCGGCGCCGGCGCCGGCGAGCTGCTTGCAGCTGAGGCGATGCATGAATCGGTCAACGCAGTCCTCGATGTCGTGCTGCAGGTCGAGCATCTCCTCGCTCTACCGCCTCGCGACGGCGGTGCGGTCGCTCCGGCCCAGGGCGCAGAGCTGGTCGTCCATGGCGGCGGCGATCATGCGGAGGTCCTGCTGGATGGACTGGGTCTCCTGCGCCAGGCCCTTGTGCTTGTTGTACTCCTTCTCCAACGCCAAGAACAGCCTCCCCATCACGCTCTTCAAGAAGGCACTAGCTGCAGCAGACTCCATGGATATGATCTAGCTTAGTATGTGTCTTACTATTGGTAGGTGTGTGTGTGTGTGTCTTGATCGCTAGTTTTCATGGATCGGCGAGAGGGGGCATGGTTGAGGAGAAAGAAGCAAAAGCAGCTCCAAACCAGAACTCATGAGTCCGTGAAGACTGAAGAGTGCTACTGCTGACTGTTCCTCGCCGTCTCTCCTCCACTCCACCACCTGCCACCACCCAAGCGCAGGGAAGCGCAGGGCTGGGTATTGATTGAGATTAAAACAATTAATAATTGGATTAGTTTGTTGATGATGCCTCGAGATTTGTGTATTTTATTAGCAATTTTCTATATTTATTCAATGTTACCGATGCCTCGAGATTCGTGTATTTTTTTAAAAAGAGAAGTACCAGAGCGATTCCCTACATATTTTCAATGTTATCTATGCCTCGAGATCCGTGCACCTTTTATAAAATGAGGAGTATTCTAGCAATTCTCTACACTTCTCCAAGGAAGATGCAATCTCACAAGCACCGTTTTGTATATTGTCCAAATAATTATTGCGTATTCATATTTTTAAGACAAAGTGTATATAGTCTACGATACAACAGAAATTGATTAGACGTTAGCAATAAATTTAAACCATAAGAATTTGTCCGTCCTTGGAAATCCATCTAACACTCAACTCAACGATAAGAACGTAAAGCACATGTTAGAGAAGTAGTGCCCGAACCCTCTCTCCCTTATCCCCTTGCTACAGTAAAGAGAGGCGATTCTCAATCGTCCTCGCCCCGGCGACCGATTCCTCGCTTCCCCCTCCTCTCCGGTCGCCTCGTCGGCGCCGGAGAGGGCGGGGAAGCGGGATCTTGCCGTTGGTGGCGTCCGTTTAGCTGTAGATTAGGTGTAGGTAGTTAGGGTTTGGTTTCCGACGTCGTCCTTGTCGATGACGGTCGGTTTTGGTGCTCCCCGTGGCGATTCTGGTGGCGGAGATGTCGGTGACGGCGTCGAGCTTGCCGGGGTTGCTGCGTGGTGGGCTGGGTTTCCGGCAGACGGCGGCGAGGCGGTGGCGTCGACGTCGGCGTGGAATAATTTCTCCCGAGCTCAACCTCGCCTCGTCTGCGCTCTGCTCCGGTGCCGACGACGAGCTTGTGGAGTTGGAGCTCCCGTCGTGGTGCTCTTGTATAGGAGTTCTTCTTTGGCTCTTTCTTCTGGCGGTGGTGTTTTCCGGGTGCCGGCGTGGACCTCGACGCCGGGTAAGTTCTTCTTCTCCTCTTTGGTGTTCGACGACGGCCGCCGTTCGTTCAGCTATGGCAGATGTGCTCGGGACGAGGCTCGAGCGCTGGATCTTGCGGTACCTAAAAGGTTTGAAGTCGTCGATGGAGGGGACGGCGGACTCCGGCGCTCCGGTGAGCGCCACCGGTCGGAAGCTTCGAGTCGAAGCTACGTGGAGGGGGTTGCGTTCAATTTGCAGTGTTTCCAGGGTGTTTTTTGTAAACTTCTTGGTTGTACTGTTCATCTCTTAATATAGCCCTTTTCACTCGCAAAAAAAAAGTAAAGCACATGTTAGAAAACCAGCTCTCTCGTCATCATATAAAATCCTTAGTTCCTTCCATCACTACTGTTCATCTACTGTTTAGTATTCCACCGTCCTTCCATCGTGTCCGTTCGTTCGTTGCCGCACCTACATCGCAACTGTCAATGCTAGCCCTTATCCTTTCCACCACGGGCGTAACCTGTCTTCCTTCCCGACCCAGCCCGATCATCCCGTCGCCCTCCCTGCGCCGCCGCATGCTCCCTTGCCCTACGTCCATCCCTGCTTCTCCGGCGAGCACTGCCGGCCTCTGGATCGAGTCAATCGGCCTCTCATCTCCTTGGTTTCCCTCCTCCGCAGCTCCCTGATCTGCTTCCCCGTGGATCTCCTTCTTTGACACGCCGCCTTACTTGGCATTTAGTAACAATGTCGGCAGATATGGCGAATCTATGTAACACTCAAGGATAAGAACGTAAAGCACATGTTAGAAAACCAGCTCTCTTGTCATCTAGTAACAAAATGTTGGCAGATATAGCGAAGATGTTGCTGTTCATGGATGACTCTGCTGATGAACCCGTGGGAAGGCATGAGATATCAATAGAGAAAATTCCTTCCATGGCCTCAAAAAACGTTGTGCTTCTTTCTATGGCCCAAAATGAATTGAACTTCCTTATAAGTTGTGCTTTATCATTTTTAGTTTTAGCATTTTTTTTGTGTGTTTAAAAATCTCAAAAATTATACTGATATTGAAAATGACCATTTTTTGTGTAATTTTGAAAGATGAAAAAAAATGCTGAGACTAAAAAATGATAAGCCAAATTTTTTTTTCACACCAGGGGTAAAATGGTCATTTTACCTCGCACTTAACACCATTATCACCTAAATCTAACGGAAGAGCCATATAAGAAATCAAAAGTTGATTCTCGTCCTTATAAGGAAGTTCAATTCAATTTGGGCCATAGAAGGAAGCACAACTTTTTTTGAGGCATAGAAGGAATTCCCTCATATCGATATGGACAAGGACAACGTTGTAACAAGTATTCTCTAATCTATTGTTTCATCCGCAGCAGGGAGTAAATATTATAATCCTCCTTTCAAAATTTCACTCATGAATAATATCGAATTGAGTAGGATACACCAAGCTTTGTTGGGATTGCCACTATTTAAATGACACATTAGTTGAGGAGAAAATTCACAGTGTTGATTAGTGGGACGCTACCGGACATGACAGTCGGTGTGGATGGTTGTTAGATAGGCGGAATTCGCTTCGTAGCTACTCTCTTCGTTCTTAAATTGGTGTTGCTATTAACTTTTCAAGTTACATTTGACCATTCATTAAAAATTTAAAAATTACATTTTATTATAATTAGTTAAATATTAAAGAAAACTAAAATATGACTTATAATTTTACATATTTGAACTAGTATTTTGAATTACACGAACATGTCAAACGTAATTCAAAAATTAGCAACCACGATAGCTTAAGAACAAGGAAATATTTCGTAAACTACTGTTGGTATGCATAGACTTTTGCGCGGCTATTTTGAACTGACGGCGTAGGTGACCATTGATCACATATTATTGGACATACGCATACGGTCACCGTTAAATTATTGTAAGGCTCCTAATGTGAGTTTTATTTTCGATAAATGAGGTGACACATAAGCAAAGTTGATAACATGGCAAAAGATTTATCTAAACCAATAAAGCACCAGTTTGGAGGAAAATATTTTCTACCCTGCCATCCTATCTACCCTGACATCTAAACCGTCCTGCCATGTAGCCTACCCTGCTATCTAACTGCACAATTGTAAAGGGCCCACCGAATGAAAGAAATTCCTTCACATGTTTACACATTTTACATTTGTGTCGTACCCATTCTCCATGATTTTTTTCACCCACTGCAAAACGCACCCGCCCACCCCAATCCCACTCATGCCCACCCTGCCGCAAAACCTTCTTTCTCTATCAGGCGCATGCAATCAATTTTCCGGTCAAATGCTCAGAAATTATTTCTTTCCTTTCATACATGAGGAGCCTGGAGCCCAATCCTCACGTGTGCATTCTTTCCAAAATTTCAATTTCGAATATGTCATTTACATCTTCCTCCATGCATGCTTTCCTTACCATGTTTTCTTTCCATATGCATGTGTGCCCGATCAATTTTCTTCCGCGTTGCTGATGGCTTGGTGATATACTTCCTCATCTTTGACGACCTCTCTCTTTCAAATTCCACCACAGCCCACACCCTGAATGAGGAGCAGCCGCCACAAGATTCTCACGTCACATGCTTCCCCCGAGCACTCCGATCAGCGGCGCGATGAGGATGGATTGAGCACCGATGAGGCGATGAGAACCAGCATCGCCGACCTCCGCGATTTTTCATGGTCCGATCAAAATCCATGGCCTGGCCACCACCTGCTGAAGGCGGACACCAAGTGCGCCATCCAGATGCAGCTCGGCTTCCCCTTTCGTCGAGGTCGCTTCGGTGTCGCCGCCCTCCTCCTCATGGTGAGCACAACAACCCTTCCGCCTCACGCGCCATCTCTCCTCGTCGTTTAGGATTCCGTGAGGGCCCTTTAGTTGTTCGAGTAAATGCCGGTGCTCTGTTTTTTGTGCGTCATCGCTATGATCGTTAAGTAGAAAGCTGATCCATTTGGTGTTAGTTTGTGGATTAAATTCTCTTGTGCCCAAAAGTACGCAGCTTTGAGTCACGCCCTCAGGTTGTTTTATTTTCAGTCCATGATCTGCTTTACTCTTGATCAGAACTGTTGCTGAGTGCTCTGTGCATTTTACTCCACTTAGCGGACACCATGGCATGTATATTTGTTACCATCTTTCATTTTGTAGCGTATATAAAAAGTGTCAGTTTTAGATTTTTTTTTATATCAAGGATGCACAAGCAGTTTCACTTGGAGGCATCAGCCAGGGCGTTGGGTCACGCTGTGGAAAATTTGGTTTCGTCTTAAATGCTTCTGATTTATTATTTTTTTCACTAGAAACGGAAGACTATATGAACATGTCTGCTTCTAGCATTTGATCACAAAAATTATCATATGATTTTCTGGGTAACCTTATGTGAGTGCAGTGCAGCTTTCCCTCTTCATCTGAAGAGGCTGGCACAACTCGATGGAGCTGATGCAGGTGGCAAGGTCTGTGATCATGGCTGCAATTAGGTGGGCAATGATGTTTTGGATTTTTCGTTAGGTGATGAATCAACAAAATTGTTCAGGTAGCTATTCTCATTCACATCTCTTCTATCTCACCATGTGATTTATGCGCTGGTATTTTATTTCCTCCTGGTTTATAACTTCAATATGTTACCCACATATAGTTTTCTCACTAAAGAATTGAAGTATTGATTGTTGTGCTTAATTGATGAGTGTAAAAATAACTCAGAATTAATTATTTCATTTGGTTGTTGAGTATATTACTGAAATCAAGGGTCATAAGATCGTGTGTTGTGTATTCTTATGCATGCATTATGCGTCTATCTAATTAGACTAAAAATCAGATACAATCATTTGCTTTGTTGCTTGTGGTTACTGAACTGCAGGAATACAACCATTTTTGCATATTCCTCTATTTATTTTTGAGCATGTGGCCATGTGTTGGAATCAAATCATGTATGCATTATTTCTTATTATTATCTCAACTGAAAATGTATGAAATTTATGGATCAACAGCTCTTCTATTGGATGGTGTAGCTCTACAAATATCAGCTTTATGGCCTTCCTACTTCCTGCTGCTTGTAAAAAAAAAAACACTCACAACATCACTTGTCATTTTAACCAGTCAATTTTTTGGTAATCCTGATAATGCATCTTGCCCACTGCAGATATGCACCCTTCCGGTAATAATTGTTTTCAAACTGTTTCAACCTCTAAACTGCCAAATTGGTTGCAGCATATTGTATATAGCCAATTGGTTTTTAACTAAATTGTGGACTTGCAAGAGGTGTAAAACTGAAATGAGGACTCATCATTTATTCCTTCATAATTGATATGCATGTTCAGAATTAAAATCACCGGCATCTCTAACCACTTTCTATGTTATTAACTAAAACTAATTGGAATGCTTACATTTCTTCATGATGTACCTCATCTAGCCACCAATGACAGTAGGTAGCAGCTTTTCTGGGTAACTGGAAGAGCATGATATGTAGCATTCATTAGGGATTTTTCTTTATTAATCAGTGAAGAGCTTGGCTATCTATCATAATGGGAGCCTTTCCATGACAATCACACAGTTTTTCCCAGCAAATTCTAAAGATTTTCATGATTCTGAATTTCAATAATTGAATTTGTGATCTAACAGGTTGCAAAAATTATCAAATGGCATTGTGTTTTTTTATTATGCCTGTTCTGGTTCCTTCTTCTGGGCGTTCGATATAGGTATTTGATTGGCTATGTTTGAGCAAAGTGATTCCACCGCCTAGACTCTAGACTAACTACTCCGGCATCATATTGTGAGTTCATTGTTTAATATTTTACATTTGTTCCCCATTGTCAGATTCTTCCTTTTAATTTATTGCAGTCTTGGATAGTCAGGTTGAATGGATTTTGATGCATCTTTTTACTTGCATGTTCAAATACGACACCTGTACAATATACTATCACATTCCTCAAGGTTTTCTGGAGGGCGTTGGATATACGAGACCAGTAATTTTTCTCTTCTAATGGTGAATGTAATGAAATAAAATTCTTGTTAATGTTGAATATGTTTACCATCTTGGAATCTTAATTAGAAAAGTTAGTGGAAGCACTACTGACCCAAAACAATATGTGATGATTGATGAGTCTTCATAGCACGTGACATATTATTTTCTTCAAACGCTGGCAAGATGATGTAGTACTTAGCATATTTATCTAACACATTTTAGATCTAGGTTCAGGTTGAGGTATAAGCTATACTCTACAATATTCTGAAAAACCTTGGCCATAGTTGATTTCACTGAAATTATATTCCCTCAATTTTACGATAAGACATTTGTGAATAAATTGTAAATAATATTAGTAGCTTGATTTTGTATGTTGAGACAATGTTTGGGCTGGAGTCTTCCTGATTTAGCTTATCATCGTCTTGCTATTCGCCTATTCCTATCGAGTCGAGCAACAATGATATGTCGTCATAATTTACGCATGTGCACCTTCCATCACGACCATGTGCAAAATTGGAATTTCAATTTAACTCTTATATAAATTAGAATTTCAATTATGTTGTAAAAAGATCTTGCTATGTGATGCATTTTTTAGATCATGTGCGTGTCGCACGTGCATTGGTACTAGTGAAGAAAGAGAGAGGGAGTTTCATCTAGATGAAACTATACAGTTTTCAAAACATTGAAACTGAATGAAAATCTTCATTGGGATAAATGAGTTTTATTTCATGGGCTTCTTGTCCAATCCCATGCAAGAATTTAAATGCTATAATTTGACTTATTCGTTGTGATTTGAATAGCACTTAGATAATGTGGCATCTTAGAAACAATAAAATAACTAGCCTAAGGGTCCTACGGTCACTGTTAGATGTAGACTCCCAAAACAAATAATCCAGAACAAAAGACAGGACACCCATTTTTCTTTTCTATCTATATATACCAATAAAAAACTAGTTGTGAGAAAAATACTTTTCACCTGCCAGATTTTACCCCACCTGTGTATCAACCATTGATCAAAATCAACCTTAACTAATCAACCATCCGATCCTGCCATCCACGTTCCTGACAGCGGGCCCTCCTCACGAGCGTGACGCTCAGCGTCATCGCCAAGCCAAAAAACCTGACATTGCAAAGTATTTTCTCACCCATGGATGTCGCATACCCGGCCGCAATTCCCACCTCCCAGATTTCTTTCCCATTGTTTGCCATCCTCAAATCACGCTTCGTTTCCTTCCCTGTGATTTTGTTTCCATCCCCTACCCTCTCGATTCGTCAGATTAATTCCGCGATGGCGAGCAGGCTGCGGCTGCGAGCATGTGCGCGCGCGCAGGGCGACGACGGCAAGCGGCAGTGGCAGCGGCTGCGATGGCAAGGAGACGACGGCGAGTAGCTCTGGCCTCGTGGAGCCGCAGTGGCGACGGCGAGCGGACCACCAAGTGTCGCCGCCGTTCACCGCCACAGCTGAGTTTACTCCTTTCCATTTGCAGCGTCGCGCGATCCTTTCTTATGCTAGGTTTGTTCCTATTTCCATTGAATCGATCTGGGTGTCTTGATCGGTTAATATTAGCAGTTGCGGCCACCAGAATACGGGATTAGGTAGAATAAACTAGGGGGACATCGATCTTTATGGATGCTATCAGAGACAAATTTATGAACTTGAGGGGGAGAACTGATAGTCGGAATGAAGAGGAGGTCGTGCGAACATGCTGCAATATATGTGGCCGGTCAAGTTAGCTAGCAAATCCGCAGGTGAGCGAAGTCTGTTGCGGAAGTGAAAGAAATCAGTCATGAGCTAGAAGGTAAACCAGTGGATAGTATAAATATTTCTTTTTGTTGTTTGCCTTTCTGTTTTTTGATTTTTGTTTTCAAGTATTCGTTGATGCAATCAAGTTTTCCATCTGTTTGATTTCACATTGATCAATCTATTTCATTGGAACCAGTTCCTGTTAGTTATGCCATGAAGCACGATAGCAGGTTAGCATGAAAACATTCGGAATCAATGCAATGGGGAATTTGCCTGAATCCTTCTGTGCGCATGACGTTTTTTGTCTCTCTGAAAGCAGCAGAGGATGCACCTCTATTACAGTGCCTTGTGGTGTTAGTATTAATCTGGCAAGGTACTTTCTAGCTATTTCGAGTTTGCTATGTATTCTCATGAATTGGCTAGCTTTATAGACCAGTCATACCTTCAGTTATATCTTCCAGGACCATAGTTTCAGTCAAAACACATACCATATGTTGATTAACAACTGCATGACAAAGTAGGATTCAGAGCATTTCATATTCAGTACTCCGTAAATTGATGTCAGTTCTGACAAGATTCAAATGAAGTAGATTCTCATATCAGTGTAGCAGATTTGGTTGCTATGCAAGGTGCCAGCACGTGACAGTTATATATATATATATATATATATATATATATATATATATATATATATATATATATATATATATATATATATATATTTTGCGAATTGTGACAGTTACAGTTTGTATGCATTTCTTTTTAACTGAACATTTTTTATCTTTTCATGGTGCGCTTGCCAATTATGAAAATTCAGTTAAAGAGCACACATGATTAAGACCTTGGTATTAACAGTAACTTTGTTATGCACTATTACAGCCCCCCCCCCCACAGTGTTGATGAAGTGGATCCATATGGGACCTGCTTGTTTTATCATTTAATAGTAACAAATAGTTCTTTAATGTCAACATTATCCCTTATTTTCAGGAGCTTGAGACTGCGAAGTGTCCTTTGCTCCCAAGAAACTTATGTAAGTGCTGAACTGCAAATGCATTAGTATAATAAGATCCATTTTATTTTCTATTATTTCTCTTTTGGTTATGTGCTTGTTTCGCTCGTGCGTTGTGTATATTCTTCTTCTCATATTCGGTCTATTATACCTTGAGTCTTTCAGGATGTGTTTCGACATTGCAAGATGGAAAATTTGATGTTTATAAGAATTATACCAGAGACAGAGGTGATCATACATTTGAGATGATCACTATCTGAAACCAGGTTCTCGCATAAATATCAGTTATCAGCTTTACCTTATGATGCATTATAAAATGGTAACTGGCATTCGGCCGCGTTTCTTAGCTGAATAATGATAACTGACAAAGAAACACCACCCCTGGTTGATTCTATCTATAATAAATCTTGTTCCACTATCACATTACCTCGTGATGCAATTAAATCGCCAATGTTTTACTTGACCGAGATATACATGTGTCAAACCATGGAAAAATGCACTCGTAAAGGTATGGATTTTAATGTTCATGATTCTGATTAATCGTATGGGCTGAGATTTGTTTCGGTTTATATGATAACCAGCAGGTGAAAAAATGCATGGTACTTTCGATTGAGTGGCAGCAGTGTGTACTGAATGCAATGATCTTGTAATAGTTTTAGATTTGACAAACTGTTAAACTTCAATTAGCTATAGCATGCAGTAATCAAGAAGCCTGAAGGTGGTTATTTGTGAATTTTCTTTGCAGGATTGCTTGAGCTCAGGGATATTGTAGACTTGTAGTAGCAGAAGACTTCAGTAGTAGATAGAGGTTAGTGGATGTGATTCCATATTCACCATGTGTTTGCATTCATATTGAACTTTTTTAGTTTGTTTCTTATTTCACTATTTCCGAATTTGCTGTAGGATCATCGATTCTAATGGAGAATTACTTTGTGAAATTCTCTGGGTTAAGAAATAGCCTTAATGCCAAAGCTACATTATTTTCCGCCTCGGCAGATTGGTACCCATTTTGTAGGGAGCAGAAGATATGTATGCCACAAGATTGGTTTCCTTCCTCATCCGCCTCACCTCCCGTCAATCACATCCCAAATTCACGCAATTCAATGGCAGTTTCCTTGCTCTTCCTTGATTTCCTTTTGTTCCTCTTCTTGATTCCGTCAGATCTCTCAAGCGTGAGACTGCTTGCGCCTGAATGGCAACGGGGCTGTTCGGGGTGGAGGTTGCAGGAGATGACGATGAGACGAAGAGGAAGAAGGCGGTGCTTGCATCCATCAGCTCCTCAATCCAGGATTCAACATTTCAAATGAGATGATACTCTGGGTGTCAGAACGAAACACGAAAGAAAGACCTTTTGTGTTACATATGAGGAATTGCAAACTTGAGATCCTTCATGCATACATGCAGGATGTTTGGTCCAAACAGACAATTCCACCTTCAATTTTATCGCATCAGGTGGACACCCCTACTTATCACCACTCTAAGTTGTGAATACAAGATATTTTATATATTTTTTGAGTTTCATCTATACAATGACTAATTATTTTTATGCAAAAACTAGGAGGAAAATATGTGAGGTCCCAAATATCGGTTTTGTGAAGCCAGCTCTTGACGCTTGACATGTCGAGCCTAAAGCGTCTGTTTCTGCAACCTCCCGCACATTTACGTGTGGTGTAGTTACACAAAACACATGTCTGTCGGTGTACATTGTTTTTTTTTTACAATGTTTGAACAATCAATGGCAATTCAGGAGTGATAAATATGCATCGTTGTGAATTGTTCAACTTGTTTGGGCTTATTGATCCATGTATATGATGTATACACACTTTGAAAACCATATACTGGTTGTGGATCATCGCAAAAAAAATATATATATACCGGTTGTGGATGCTCCTTACGTTTTGACCCGAATAGTAAAATATCCTGCTCTGATATAGAACAGTTACTCTTTATATGAAAGAAGTCCATTTTACTCCCCTAACAATTCACTTTGTCTATTTTCCATATAACCGATGCTCAATCATTAACTTGTTAAAGGGAACGTGTATGTTTTTTTGTCAGCTTTAGATCTATCTTTGATTTTAATCTTCTCACATACATGTGTACTGTGTTATTCTGTAAATATGATATATGTATGCCTCGTGATCAATGCACGTATGACATGAGTTATGCTCGATATTTATATTTCCTTATTCCTACATATTTCTTTCATGTGAAGTTACCTAAGATTAATAATTCTGTGAATTGTGCCATTCTTTAGACACGTGCGTGGCGCACGTGCATTGGTACTAGTTTTAACGAATACAGCACATCACTTTGGATTTGTAGAGGAGGTGAAGGTAGACGGGACAGGTATCTTCCTTCCTCCCTCCTGCAGTCCTGCCTATGCCGCTTGGGAGAGGTCGCTCATCCTACTTCGATCTGATCTGATGCAGTGACGCCTCCAATCTTCAAGGTGTGTGTTTCGTGCTATTTGATTTCTGTTCCGGCATGTCCTTGTACTTTCTGCAAAAATCTGGCGGATTAAATCTGCAACATGCTTGAACTTAGGCCTCAGCGAGATCTAAAACTATGGCGGAGTCCGCGACCTGTGCCTTGGGGTGCGGCATGTTGAAGCTTCCTGAGCGGCTCGACAAGCTGCTGCAGCGTTACAGCCACATGCTTCCCAAGGGTGCGGAGAATGAGATACCGTTCATCAAGCGTGATATCGAAGAAATAACAACCCTTCTTCAGAAATCTGAAGGGGATCATGCTGCATTGTTAAAATACTGGACGAAGGAGGTGCGCGAGCTCTCATACGACATCGAGGACTTTCTCGACCAGTATGAGTTTGCTGCCGCTGGGCTCCTGCAAGGTGGAGTTCCCAGGCGCAGAATTCCTCGCCAGATTAATCGGTGGCGTAGGAGCAAGACTCCTTGCCTTCCAGAAAAGCTGAGGCAGCGCCTGTGGATGGCAAACAAGATCAGAGAGTTCAGCCAGCGTGCCCAGGAGGCACTTGAACGGCACATCATGTATAATCTTCATGCCTCTAGCACGGCCTCCTCTAGAAGTCCTGATGATGCATCTTTTGGAGCTTCGCACTCCACACCGGTTGTCGATGGTTTCCACGACCATGTGGGTATCGACCTCGCCATTAACGAGCTCAAAGAGTGGCTTATGACAACGGATGGCACAGGGGTTCACAATCTTAAGGTGGCTTCCATTGTTGGATTCGTAGGAGTTGGCAAGACCGAGCTTGCCAATCAGCTATACAACAGGCTTGGGCAGGAATTCGAATGCTCAGCGTTTGTTCGGGTATCCCAAAAGTCTGATATGAGGAGGATTTTCATTACCATGCTCTCTCAAGTTTGCTTGAGCCAGCGCCCTGACAATTGGAAGGTGCATACCTTAATTTCCAGCATTAGGACACATCTCCAAGATAAGAGGTACTTACTAGTTTTTTTTTTATCGTAGAGGTACTTACTAGTTACTCGTACTATATTTTGCACTAACTACAAACATTTTTTTAGTCAGATATTACATGGTTGCAATGCCATAAATTTGATGAATTCGATTGTATTGACCAAAGTCCACAATATGTTCTTTCTTCTTGTCTCTAGTGGGTCAACCATATATCAACTCGTGTGACTGAATAACGCCAGTACGGACAGAGATATAACATTTTTTATTTTTTTAAAAGAAAAGGCTCGACCTGGCTAATTAAGACAGTTCCCGTGCATTTTGCTAAAAAGAAGGTCTCGTCACGCAGGTCAAGAAAACCCTCAAATCCATACCCTGTACTTACACAACGGCACCATGACCCATGTGAGATTACCAACAACCCTGTGCTTTGGTGTGGGTGAGTCGACCCCAAGACCTGTTGAGTCCATTAGAGCCACCTAAGCAACTCATTTAGAGGCCCATTTGCTATAGCATTGTTTTAAAAAAATGGTATATGGAGCCAATTCGTATTTTACTTCTTGTTTCCCAGATGTAAAGTACCAATGAGGAGACATATTGCCATAATTTATTTTTGCATTTGCTACTGTTCTGGAATTCTTTTTCATTGTTCCAAACTGTTTTGCAGATACTTGATTATAGTTGATGATTTATGGGCAACATCAACATGGGAAATTATTAAATCTGCTCTACCAGATGGCGAAAGTCACAGCAGAATACTAATAACAACTGAAAGTGAGGATGTAGCTCTGTATTGTTGTGGTTATGGATCCAAGTATGTTTTTAATCTGAAACCGCTTGATGAGGATGACTCGAGAACATTATTTTTCAGTTCCGTTTTTGGGTCCCAACATGAATGTCCTCTAGTCATCAGGGAAGTTTTACAGGATATTACAAGGAAATGTTGTGGTTTGCCACTTGCTATTGTCACTATTGCCAGCACATTAAAAGATTACCTGTTGACACAAGAGACATTGGATTATGTAAACAAATCCTTAGGTTGCAGTTCGGTGAAAAGTCCTACATTGGAAAGGATAAAACAAATCCTTAACTTTTGTTACGACAATCTTCCCCAATATTTGAAAGCATGCATGCTTTATACTAGTATATATGAAGCGGGAAATATAATTTGGAAGGATGATTTAGTGAATGAATGGATAGCAGAAGGTTTTATCTATGTGACCGAAGGGCTGGATAGGCAAGAAATTTCAAGGGGTTATTTTGATGAGCTAGTACGCAGAAAAATGATCCAGCCTGTAGATGTAAATGACAGTGGTGAGATTCTTTCTTGCGTGGTTCACTATATTGTGCTTGATCTTATGATGGAAAAATCTATAGAAGAGAACTTTGTAACTGCAATTCATCATTCTCAAGCAACAACCATACTTGATGATAAGGTTCGTCGGCTGTCACTTCACTTTGGCAATGCAGAAGATGTAATGCCACCAACAAATATGAGACTGTCACAAGTTCGAACACTAGCCTTTTTTGGGGTCTTCAAGTGCATGCCGTCAATTGTGGAGTTTCGTCTTCTTCAAGTCCTAATACTCAATTTTTGGGGTGATAATAATGACACCATCGATTTGGACATCACCAGAATTTCGGAACTTTTCCGGCTAAGATATCTGAAGGTTGCATCTAATATGAACATACAACTGCATACCCAGATGCGAGGCCTACAATCTTTGGAAACTCTTCAAATTGATGCAAAAGTAACTATAGTTCTGTCAGACATCATTCATTTACCAGGCTCGCTACATCTTCGTCTTCCACTAGAAACAAGCCTGCTCAATTGGATTGGACACATGACATCGCTCCGCACACTTCGATGCATTGAGCTCACTACTGACTCAATGGAGAAGTTGCAGGAACTTAGCAGCCTCACCAATCTTCAAGATATTCGACTGACCTGTTCCACCGTATTTGAGACTGGTAGTACGAACAAAATGCAAGACCATCTTCTCTTGATTATTGGGAAGCTCGGCAATCTCAGGTCTCTAACTCTTTTATCTAAATCATTTCCTCATGCAAGTTCTTTGGTTGGTTATCAAAAACCTCGCATTTCTAAAGCATTTCCTCATGCAAGTTCTTTGGTTGGTTGAAAAAACTAGCATTTGTAATCACGGATTTGGCACCGTGCATGCCCCCACCCTTCTTCAGAGGCTTGAGTTGTCCCAACGCATTTGCATTTTCTCCGACCTCCCTAACTTCATTGGGCAACTCTGCAAGCTCTGTTTTTTAAAGATTGGGATTAAAAAGATAACCACGGACGATATTGATGTTTTGAGAAGATTGCCTTCTCTGGCTGTTCTCTCTTTGTATGTCCACACCAAGCTTCCAGAAAGGATTGTCATTGGGAAGGATGGATTTTCGGTTCTGAAATACTTTAAGTTCAAGTCCTGTGATCCTTGGCTGAAATTTGAGATGGATGCCATGAGTAAACTCCGAAAGCTGAAACTAGGATTCAATGCTCATAGGAGGGATCGGCAAAATACTATGATGCCTGTCGGCATTGAACACTTGTCAGGCCTCAAAGAGGTCTCTGCAAAAATTGGTGGTGCCGCCAGTTGTGAAGTATCCGACAGAAGAACTGCAGTGTCAACAGAGTCAGCATTCAGATACGCCATCAGGGGGGTGCATGCGACGTGTCTCAGGATCACTATACTTCATGTAGACGAGATCATTGGTTCTATGGATGATGAGATCAGCACAAAACGAGAAGAAGAATGCGGTACGAGACAGTGGCAGAAACTGTAGAAAACTAGGATTTAAACGAGGGACAAATTGGTGCTTGTCGGTGCCACGGTTGGAGATCCTACCCCTCCTAATCCCAGTGAAGTCCACTCCCTCGCTTTCTCATTACAAGAAATATGACCTTCTATGATAATTGTTGATTGACATTTAGCCCAAACGATCATAGACCAGTTTACTACGATCCATTCACTTTAGCCATGAGGATGACGTGTGCATCATAGAAACCAGACAGAAATCGTCGCAATCGAAGTCAATGTCATATTGTGGTGAATAAATGTCTGACTGCCAGAGGCAAACATAGTGAATGCTTAAAGTTCAGTACTTGCTTGTATTTGGTTTTTGTTTACTATGGATTATTTTGATGTAGCGTGATGAAACTATTAATATTAGACTATAGTATTTGAATCGATTATTGTTGTATCAAGTGTAGAGCAAGTGGAGGCACATTCCTTGCCCACTTAATCAACTGTTGTTGATCTATACTAGCTTTCATGTAGTGTGGCCCGCTCGATTGACCGCGAACAGTCACGTCAGGAGAACTCAATCGGCCCCTCGATCGACATTGAGGATGCGTTGTCCTGCGCATGGTAATCGCTCGACTGGTGTCTTGGTGCTCTGGAACGCATGGCATGGGCAGTAGCAGATGCGCTCCGGGCAAAGCAGAGGAGGTAGGGGTGGACGGTATTTCAAAACACAGGACCACCCCCTGGGTCCTGGGGGACGTCCAATAAGCAACGTGCGGCCCAGATTTGTGCTGACTTGAGGTTGACTCGGTCGTTTCCTTTGCTGGCGAGGCGGAGACCGGAGACGATGACCCAGGACGGGCGGACCGCGGATGGCGGAGCTGGACGGCGATCGGCGACCAAGCTGCTCGAGAACGCCGGCATTGGCGCCAGTCCTTGCATCAGTAGACGGCAGAACCGGGATCCGGCGGATCGAAGGCCGGCTCCTCTGTAAATAGTAGGTGTAGCCTCTAGTGCTTAGTTTCTCTCCCGGTTCTTCCAGCTCGTTGGCGTGGTGGTGGCTGTTGCTGGGATGGCGATGATCCTGGCGGAGCTCGTGACGCTGACGGGATCGGCTGGTGGTCCGGTGAGTTCTGTTTCTTCCCCGTTGACGGAGACATCGGCGGTGTGAAGCTTTTGTTTCCTCTTGCTCCTTTCCGTTACTGCTATGGTGGTCTTCTTGGTGCTACCATGGTCGACGGCGGAGCTGTGAGGTGGATTTCCATGGAGCGTTGGTGATGCGGCGGCGCCGGCGCTTCGCTGGAATAATCTTCCCGAGCCTCCTCCGTGCTGATGGCGTCTCTCTCCGGCGGCGTCGGCGGGCTTGTGGATAATAATCAGGAGAGTTCGTCCAGGATTGCAGAGGAGATGATGGTGTTCAAGCTTCGGCGGTCTGCGATGTGCTGACCACGGCGGAGCTGTGACGCTCGGCGGCGATGGTCGCGACGGTGCGGAGTCTGCGGCGCGTCGTTCGACGGCATCTTCGGCTTGTTTGGAAGCGCGTCAGGCAGCGGCGGAGCTGTGGGGCTCTTAGGAGTCTCATTTTAATGCCTCTTTTTTCTGTGATCTGTCAGGACTTTCATGTTTCTTCGGTACCTCTCACCGCGTGGTGACAGTCGTGCAATATTCTTTTGAGGGACGCGTTCGTTTTTCTGGGTATAGATGTAGGGGGTTTGTGTGTGTTGAGTGAGTGTGTCTCTTTCAATGTACACGAACAGATACTACATTTATATTCAGGAATGAGAGGTTCAAAAAAAAGTAGACGGCAGAACCCTGCCGAGCAGGAGAGGTGAGGTAATCCGACGACCACTGCTTGTTATGCGATTGCTGGTTGACCCTGCCATGCTCTCCGAGCAGCTTCTCCCACGGAGGCGAGGCTACGGCGAGGCGATCGAAACACCTCCTCTGCTTCATTGTCGGCCGCCAGTCGTCGCGAGGGGGCTGTGTTTATCCTGGGTCCAGCTCTCGTGACCTCGTCGTATGGTCGTTAACACGGCTTGAAAACGATCTAATTGTGCAAACTAAGTGTTTGGATGCACACTGTAATACACGCATATACAAAGCATGCTGTCGTTAAGTGAAATAATACATGAACGCTGTCGTTTTCAGTTTCAGTGTGGTCGTTAATAGGCTCTGCCTAGTCGTGGTTGCACAGCGGTCATCACTCATCAGTTAAATGCATAAACAATGTCAGAGTCACACACCGAGTCTTTGGTGAACCCCAATCAACTCACTGCACTGATCCAATACACGAGCAGACGAGACGAGGCTACAGTTATTGTCAAGCAGAACTATTATTTATTCAGAACGTAGCAACAAACACACGAGCTCTCTTTACATAAGAGAAAAACAAAGCACTCCGTACAATACAGGATCAAGGAATAACAAAAAAACATGTGTGTATAGTTCATCCTGATATACACCTAAAAAACATGGAGCCAAGCTATTTCATAGGCCCAACCGCCCAATGCAAGCAGAACAAACCAGGGCTCTCATTCAACATTGTTGCCCCAATATCATCCTGATCGAGATGCATACAACAAACTGTAGCCTGCCCATGCCAGATTCATGCAGATGTAATAAAGCTGTACGCATTTCCATTCTCAAGATACACTACCTTTTATCTGAAGGGAAGAAATTTATTGCTCTAGTCAGTGCCTTGTTAAGGGACCAAATAACACTAGGCCTGAATAGAAATAAGGGTTGATTTAAGATCCAAACGATCATACCTTGCATCTTGATAGCCGTCTAACGGGGAAGCGCTATGCCATCATCATATCCACTCATAGACATCCAGGTCTTCCCCATTTAGTTCTCTGCATTGCTGCTGAAGTCCAGGCATCCACAATGAGGATACGTCATGCATACTTCTGTGGAGTCCCAACTGCAGCAAGTTGTTCAACTTCTCAACACACGTCAAGTTTGGACAGCCCCCCACACGCAACTCTCGCACTTGGGGAAGATCCGAGACCCTCTCTAGGCCTTCACAATCTGCGAGATATAGCAATTCTGAGAGGAACGGGAACTGCTCCACGACCTTAAGGCTGTCCACATCTCTTAATAGGAGCGCCTTCATGCCAGTAGCCTCCTGTCCAAGCTGCTGTGGGAGATATCTCAGCTTGGGGCAGCAAAAAAGTTCCAACCTCTTCAAACGTGGTAGCAGCTGCATCCTTGAAGGTGTTGCTTCCCCTTTTTGCTTTGCAGCAGCCCAATCCTCTCCCCTACCTAATGCTGCAATTTCTTCAGCAACAAAGGACCACTCCTCCCAGTTGGGCACGTCGCAAATGGCCAAACCTTCAAGCATGGGGAAAGCAACTGCCCCTGCAGATCCAGGATTAACCACCCCACAGCCAATAAATTCGGGTCCAATCTTGGTAATCGCAGTTGCGCCTTTGATTTTCAGATATTTCAAGTTGGGGAGCTGCCCGATTGGAGGAAGAAACACACAGGATTTGCAATCTGTGAGGCTCAAGGATTTCACTGAAGACAAATAGGTAGCAGTACCTAGCCAAGAGGGGAACCTTCGACCAAAAAAATCCGAAATAGTTAGATATTCTAGGTTATATGGGGGGATTAACAGCTCAAAGATCTCCTCAATATTGATGACATCTTCTTCAGAATATATACGTTCAGTGCAATCTAGCCATAATTCTTTGAGACGTTTTTTGTCTATTAGCAATGCATCGGAACAACGAGCTGCTCTTTCCAATTTAATCAAATTAAGCTTCCTCAGCTGTAAAAGAGGGCCCAGTTCTTCTAGGTTCCATCCATCTTGCATCTTAGCACAGTCACCATCACCACCAACTGGATATCCTCCTAAATCATTGAGGAATTTTAACCTGCTTATACCTTTTGGAACTTGATTTATTGGTGTTTCAGCAAGGCCAAGGTGTCTTAAGTTGCATAACTGAGTGAATCCTGAAGGAAGACTATGCAAAGCATAACAACGATCCAAATTCAATATCTGAAGGTTTACGAGATGACAAATGGACTCTGGCAGATAAGATGTCAGTCGCATGAAGATCAAGTAGTCGTAAATGGATCAAACTTCCAATACAAGATGGAATGCTCTGTACACGTGAATCAGTCAGATCCAGAACTCGAATATAAGTAAGCCTTCGAAATATTTTATTGTCAACTATCAATGACTTTTCATATGAAGTTCTCCAAGTTCGCACTTTATATTTTTCCTTATCCATGCTAGGTAACACCACCATATCCTTCTCAGTGAAAACAGAAATACGTCGAATTTTACTCAAAATATTAATCCCTATTGATTCTGGGTCACCGACAAAACATTCTTCTCTGGATAAATAACACGCGAGTTGCCTTAGTAGATCATGCACTCTGCATTGGCTATGGTCAAAAACTGAAAAGTCTGGTTGGAGGAGATTCCGATGGATCAACTCATAATAGTATTCTTCTGCTGTATCTTCTAGAAGTTGGCCATCTTTCTCATCTATAAAGCCTTCAGCAACCCACATTCTGACAATGACATCACGAAATATAACTGCGTCTTCAGGAAACATAGCACAGTAGACCAAAGTTATTGTAAACGGTTTTAACGGCCGTTTAGACCGGTCTAAACGGTAAACGACAGGCCAACGTGTAGTTTAGGCCCTGGGCGGCACTCTAAACGCTTGACCCGTTTAAACGGTCCAACACGGAAAAAAACGGCTGAAACGGTCGAAACGGGACGGCTGTACACGGTCAAAGACGGCGTTCGGGACCGTTTTTGTGCGCGTTTACGGGTTGGCGGGTCCGTGGGCGGGAGCTGAACCACGAGCGCGGGAGATGGGGCGATTTTGGCGGGCCAGGCAGCAGTGATTTCACGCCAGTATATGAGGCCAAGTAGGGTTTGGACTGAAATATCCAGTCGCGCGCCCGCCGCCGCAAGAAGCGCATCTGGAGCGCGTGCTTGCCGCCGGCGCCGTCGTCTCCTGGGCGGCCGCCCTCCTGCCTCTCGTGCGCGCCAAGTCCCCGCCTCCCTTCCATGTGACGCGCGCTGCCCTCGCCGTCGTCCAGGTCCGTCGTCGCCGCACTGAGCTGGCCGCGGCGTCGTCCTCTGCCCAGTCTTCGCCTCGCACGAAGTCGTTCAATCGAGCCGTCGTCCAGCCCGTGGCTTCAAGGTCTCCAGGTACTGCAGTTCTGCTCCCTCCCGCTCCCTCCCTCTCATCTTCAAATGAGCATACCGTGGCCGCCCTTCTCCCTCTCGTCCCGCGCGTGCTGCTCTGTTCTTCCTGTGCGTGCTGCTCTGTTCTGCCTGTTTGATAGCCTGTGCGTGCTACTGCTCTGTTATTCCTGCTTGATAGCCTGCGCGTGCTACTGCAATTGCCATGCACTTGTGACTGTATGCTCTGCTCCGTTCTGGGATATAGTAATCTAACCTTGGATGGTCCCAGCCACTACTTGTTTTTTTTTTGTGAATGTGAGATTGTGAGCACAAATGTCCTGTAGTGATTGTCTCCGTGCTCTGTGCATATTTACATGCATTATGCTCTGTGATTAATCCATGGTCAAGAGCTCAAGAATTGACAGCAACAATGTAGTATGTAAATACAGAATTTTGTTGCAATTCCTAGTCTAGATGTGTCATGGTAGCTCTGATTAGATGCTTTTGTAGCTCTGATTTAAATGTGAACACACATTTTATCATGCAGGATGTCGTCCGGTGCATCGAATCCCTCCGCTGCAACTGTGAACAACCCCCACTTAAGAGGAATTCTGATGATGTCGGGTGGGAGTATGGAACTCTGGTTGATCCCAACGATTTGAATGTCATTCAGTGCAAGCTTTGTCCTAAAGTTGTGAAGGCCGGCATTTATAGATTGAAGTTACATATTGCCGCATAAAAGGCCAAGTGACAGCATGCCCCAATGCTTCGGAAGAGGACAAAGCGAAGTGCAAGAAAGCTGTTGATGAGTCCAGCAAGACTAAAAAGTCTAGGAAGGAACATCAACAAGATGTTAGGGAAGATGTTACTATTGATATTCCCTCAGATCATGACGAAGACACCGGGCTAGAAGAGATGGGAGGATCAGAACCAAGGGCAGTAGGTCCTATGGACAAGTTCACTTGTCCTATGGACTCTAGTTCCTTGAGCAACTCAATGAAGAAGACCCATCAGACCAGAATCAGCGAGCATCTAATGAAGGAAAGGCTTCATAAGTTGAAGAGATACATTGCTAAGTGGCTCTATATACGTCGTAAGTTTCTAACCATGAGTTTCTTTAATTTTCCTATTATTTTCAGCAAGCTAAGTGTGATGGCTGAATCAAGTTTGTAACCATGAGTTGCTTTGACTTTAGGTATACCTTTCAATGCCATCAACAATGAAGAATTTGATCAAATGCTTGAAGCTGCTGGTCGGTTTGGCCCAGGAGCAAAGAAGCCATATCAGCTTGAGTTGCGGGAGAAGTTGCTTCACGAGGAGGTTAATGACACAAAGGAGCTGCTGAAGGTGCAAGAAAAGGAGTGGTCAAAGAATGGCTGCTCCATTATGACTGATGCTTGGACAGATCAAAAGAGAAGAAGCATAATGAACTTATGTGTCAATTGCAGCATTGGTACAAGCTTTATTGAGTCTAAGGAGGCATCAGCTGATTCCCACACTGGAGAACTCATCTTCCAGTATGTCAGCAGCTGTATTGACAAAATTGGTGCAGAAAATGTGGTGCAAGTGGTCACAGACAATGCTTCAAACAACATGGCAGCAAAGGATATCAAGCCATCGATGGCTTTTCTCTACGGTGAGATTGTGAAGGCAAAGAAAGACATGAAGGTGGCTCTAGGCAACACAGACAAGACAGGGATTGTGTACAATTCTCTCATGCAAATCGTCAATGTAAAGATGAAGGATAGGTTGGACTCCCTTTGCACATGGCTGCTTACTTTTTGAATCCCTACTACAGCTACAATGATGATTCTATCTTTGATTCTGAAGAAGTCATGGATGGGTTCATATCTGCTGTTGAAACATTTTATCATGGGGATTATGATAAGCAAAGCCAAGTGTTGAATGAGGATCTGCACAGATTCAAGGATCGTGTTGGCCACTTTTCGAAACATGTGGCACTAGCTGGCTGCAAAGACTTTGATTTCAGTCCAGTATACAAAGTTGTCAAATAAATTGATTTCAGTTCAGATCTGCAATTTTAAATTGTGTACCAATTTTTATCTCTCTTTACAATTGTGCAGCCAAATGGTGGGGAAATTATGGAACACAAGTTCCAACACTGCAAAAGATGGCTATAAGAATTCTATCCTTAACTTCAAGTTCATCAGGTTGTGAAAGGAATTGGAGTTGTTTTGAAGGGGTAAGTCTACAATACGTTCCGCTCAAAAATCTGAGTTAGTTACGAATGTCAATCTGATTGCTTCTTTCTCGCATTATATCTAACCTTCAATGAATCTATTTTTTGCAGATTCACACAAAGAAAAGAAATAGGCTAACCTGTGAGAGGCTTGAGCAGCTCGTATTTGTTCGGTTCAACAACCTTAATGCAAAGAAGAAAGAAAGGCCAAGAAGAATAAGCTCCATGATCCCCTTCTAGCTACCGAATCTACTTTTGCTCAAGGCTGGATAGTTGAGGGTGAGGAAGCTGGTGAGGGGGCTGATGTTGAGCCTACTACAGGGCTGACATGGAAATTAATTGCAGAGACGTGTGGGGCTGAGGAGGTCACTAAACTTCGAAGGAGTGCAAGGCTGAATCAAGAAAGGGAGATTGAAGATGATGTCGAAATGCATTCCGAAGAAGAACCTATGGATGAGGAAGATATCGAGTTCGAGTCCGATCAAGAGGATGTTGTTGTGACGGGTTATGACCAAGTTGGGGAGTCTGGGAACGATGATTGAGCTGGCCCTGAGCCTCTCCAAATTATCACCTTATTATCAGTTTATCACGCATGCCTTTGTGTCTGTTGTTCCGATGTGTGGCTTGTTTGGGGTGTTGTGAATTAGTGTGTTGTTCTGGCTGTTTGTAAGAACTACGTGATCTTTCATTTGAACTATCAACTATGCCTATCAAGTTTGTTTGTCTGTCATTTACTACTCATTTTAATCGCTGCAGTGAGTGTGATATTAATGTTTGGTTGTTTTATACTTGCAAGTTTCACTACCAGCTAGTTTATTTGTCACTATCTGTTGATTCTGTTCTGAACACCACAATTTCCTTTTGCAGGTCCATAGTTCAACTCAAACTGATATAATTGAGGGAATATCAAAGGATCCAAGCTCAGTTTATAAAAAGGTGTGTATAAATGTCTCATTATCCCTTCAAAATTGCCATTTATACATGTATAATTTGCTCCTATTTTGCTACAGTACAAAAACCGTTTAAACCGTCTAAACTCCGTCAAAACTCCGTGTAAACAGCCTAAACGCTAAACGAGGCCCAACCGCCCGTCTAGCGTTTACCGTTTACGAAAAGATAGCACAGTAGACAAAACACTGCTTTAGATAGTGTGGTAACTCTTCATAGCTCAGATATAAAGCACCTCTAATTTCACTTGGAAGGTTGCTCATGGACCAAGCATCTTTTCTTAAAACTTTATTCCATTCATTCTCTGTTTGGTCTTTGCTGCAAAGGGACTCACGGTGCAACTGGCAAAGGACATTGGCTGGGGAGCTCCCGCCCAGGGTTCAATCCCTGGGTACTGCACAATTTGTGGAAAAAATAAAAAAAATCCCCTCGTCTGTCCCACAACCAAAGCACAGGTCTAAGGTCCGGCCCGGGTCGTTGGTCGTCTCACATGGGCTACGGTGCCGCTGTGTATGGGTGGGGCAGGGGTTCGGGGGTTTTCTCGACCTGCGTGAGAAGGTCTTCTTCTTAAAAGCAATGCCCTTTTCGAACCAAAAATATTTCAAGGGGCAGGGGTTCGGGGTTTCCTTGTGTGCAAGGACCAAATCCACTACTTTTCTGAATCCTAAATGCTGGGGCACCTTCAGTAAGTCATGCATAATGCCAGTCCATACTTATGAGGAGATGTGTACATGATGACAAAGTGAGGTATCAACTCCTGAAATAGCACAGTTTCCTTTTATTTGATATTTCAGCAGAAGTAAGCTAATAAGGCCTCGGTTGGAGGGTTATCAATTGAGATGTTTGTGTCCTGCATATGAAACCTCTAGTTGTACTACCATTAGTTACATTGTGCTGCTACTAGATAGATGAATCACATAATTAACTATGGACTGCCATTTCCTCGTCTAATCTATTTTCTACATCATTAATGGTAATTACTTTCCATACGCTTGCATTTTGATGTTGCAGAAGCAGTTTCTTCAGACTATGACCCATCAGTACGACAACAACTCCATAAAGTAAGGTCAAGGAATATAAAAGGCAATTCATGAGGACCTAAAGTTTATAATTAGAAAATAGAGGATCACCAAGAGAAACGGAAACCATCATATCACACTGGGATGCTAGTAAAAGGTAAAGATAACAAAACAGCAAGTGCATGATAGTTAAATGATGCCTGGCAAATAAACAGCTAGAACAATGAAACATATAACAAGAATAATTTACCACTAAATCAGAATTCAGAAAAGCTAGGAATTAGAAACTTGTTGATACATGGTCCAACCACTAAATCAGCACAGTTACCTGACCTCCTTTGCAAATCATATATTCCAGCAACAAAAGTGATCGATAATGCCGAAGCAGATTTTCAGATGATCAACCCATTTAAGTATGTATCATAGTATCAGTCCCTGCAAAGTGAGGGCATGGAGAGATTAAATGCAACTGCTTAGCAACACCAGTACATCAGATAGTTAAGAGATGACTATCAATCAACAACCAAGGGAGAACTGTAAAAAAAAGGGAATCAGCTTAATGCATAGATTGTATATTGCTGAAGCCTTGAGAGCAGATTATATAGAGGTACAAGAGTCAGAGGATAAGGAAACTCCCCTAGAGATAACATAAGTATCTCGGACGACACAAATCTTAAACTACCAAATCTGTAGAGTACTATTGTATTCTATCAAAAATGAATGGGCAAAACTCTTCTTACACTTTAGCTGAAAGCTTGGTCCAATCAATGGCTATAACTATTAATGCTTTGCAGACAATAAAAAACATCACCACCTAAATCAGATATGCATATGCTAGAACTAGGAAAACACCTGAATAATAAATATGGGTCAACTGATATGGAACTGATCAGAGTGCTCCTCACGGAGATCAGTATTTGCCAATGCAATTAATGTTGCCCCAAAAGGATCTCGTTAATCAGTAGTCCAACAGAAATGGGATTCTAGCATCAAACTTGTCTGATCAGGACGTGTAAATCAGGCATGTATCATGAGAAACCAAGGGGAAAACTGAAAAGGATCAGAAATCTTACATGATTACTGAATGCCATGGTTCTTCCCGGAGACCTTGAGCAATTCTAGAGGATGTAACTGCAGAGAGGGGCACTTGAGGGATGAAAGTTCACGACAAATCAGTGCTTGTTTCAGAGATTGAACAAGATTGACTTATGCATCCACCCACCCCAACTCCGACCCTTTTTAAGCACAAATCAGTGCTTCTTCAAGTCCACAAAGATAAGTAAATTAATCTCTCCATGGCATCGTTATGGTACCGCCCCTATTGAATTTTAAGCACCGAAAACAACGCCAGCATTAGATTAAACTTGGCACTGGAAAAGATGTGATAGAAAACGCAGAATGGAAGTTGACCCAAAACCAGGTCGTGTTGGTCGTCGCATTACCCAAGAGATAATAACTGGATGAGGAAGCAACTAACCTTGATACGCGGCCGCCGACCTCCATTAACACTGCGGAACACAGGGTCTTTACCGCCAGTGGGGGAGGCAAGAAGCCATCTTGCCGGGCTCCAAAGCCCAATGGTGTCATCCCGCCGCACGCTGATCTCTGGCGAGGGGCCCGGGCGGATGGCTGCCACGACGGGCGGCGCCGGCGAGGCGGCAACCAGCGAGTCTTGCGTCGCCATTACTCCTCCGAATCGCGCGACGCGGAAGTGAAATGGAACAGCCCTTCGATTCATGATTCCAGTTGAGAAAGATGCTCGCTTGGATCTGCGCGGCAACGGTGGGTGGGATTGGCTCCGCACTTCCGACTGGGGCGGAGGGAGGGGAGAACAGCGGTGGTGGCGGCGAAATGGCGATCGGGAGGATGAGCCAGTATTTGGATCGCGACTATTAATCGCGATCCAAAGTAGGAGGTATCATGTAAATATTTGGATCGCGACTAATAATCGCGATCCAAATTAGGGAGTATTTTGCAAATTAATCGCGATCCAAACTGAGGCCGTTTTACCAAACTATTATCCAATCCGGGGTCCATCCGCAAATATTCCGAGCCCAGCCACACGCCGCAGCTGGCGAAGCCAATCCGCCGCCGGTAAAGCCCAGACTGTCCCCGCCGCCGTGAAGGAGAATCCCGCATTCGCCTCCGCTGACCCACAGGCACAGCCGCGGCCACCGGAGACGTTTCCGCCAAACGCCGTGGCTCGCCGGAGCTCCGCTACACTCCGACCATCTCTCGCCTCGCCGTGACCTGTTCATCCATAAGTCTTGGTCAGGCCCGAGCAGCGGGAGCTGTAAACCGGGCTTGCGTTACAGACACGACGCACGGGCAAAACTCAGTGAGTGAGTCGTCGGGTCCTCTGCGTTGCCATCCCGTAGCTCGCCGGAGAGAGCCTGCTAGCCGCCTGACCATCGCTTCGCTGTTGTTCGTCTCGAAGCCACAGGTCCATGCCCAATCAATCAAATTTAACTGTCCAAGTTACAGCTCCAGCGTGTAGTAAAACGAGAATCACTTTGTACAGCATAACCACTAACGTTAGCTGGATTTGGGGGAAAAAGTTATCTATAACTCATAGAACAGCCAGCATTCCAGCAACACGACCGCTTTAAATTTTAAATCAAAAAATTCTGAGAAAACCAGGACTCATAACAACATTCACAAAAAAAAAAAAAAAAAACAGTGGAAGCAAAGTGAAACCTGCTCCTCTTTGTGTGCAATAAACAAAGCTGCTGGGCATTTACAAGCGCAGATCAACTGCCAGAAAATCATATGCATTGAAGTTGAAGGATAAAAATAGACTACCCATAAAACAGCCTAGTGATAAGCCGATGAGTACAAACCAAGGCAAATATAGCTCTACTGAATTGCATCATGAGCAGTATACAAAATGCCTTCGAATGACAATAGCACAGAGAAAATACAAAGATAACATTAAGACCTACAGCACTAGATCATGAGTTAACTGTACACAACTACATAATGACTAGAGGCTATTAAGTTCCTGATCCTCTTTTCTTTCTCTCTTTTCTGCTGCCTTCTCGGTGACATGATCTTGTGCAAATCTTCCAGGCAAGCCTATTTTAACATCTGTAGGTAGAAAGGCACAACTAATTACAATATATCCAAAACTTGGCCATAAAACAAAGATGCAGACATCAGTAATGTCGTGATCATCCATTCCTCCAACCCCTATTCAATCTGCTCTATCTCTTGTGGGAGTATTTAAAAAATTATTTATCACTAGCTGGTTTACAAAACTATATGGCTCACAGAAACAGAGCAGATTATAACTCATAATGACAGTTTTTCTTGCTTGTCTGGCAGTTTTCAAGTGTTTCCAAACTAATCGTACCCAATTATGGCAACAAAAATAACGACTAAGGTTTTGCTATACCATTTTGCAAATACTAGCACAGAATTGAATAAATTCGTCACCATAACGTTCACTGTTTCCAGTTCTTTATACACTTAGTTTGACACAGAACTCATTCATGGTTAGTGCTTCAAAGTTTACATGTGGTTTAACCAGAGGGACAACAGATACATATGTATCACTTATCAAATGCCTTATTTATCAAACTATTTACTCCACTTGAAACCAATCTTCCAACTACTACTAAATAGGGCTCTCAAATCATGATCTGGAAATTTGTATTAATGCTAAAACTATAATGCAGCACATAATACATTTGGAGCATTTGAGGACTTTCAGATTAGGGAGAGAAGACTGAATGGATTTGTATCACTGTTAGAAATTACCCTGGCTGCATGGTCAACAGTCAAGCACAAAAGCTCCTTATAATACTTTTCACAACAATTCAAAATCTCTTTCCTGTTTCTAAGATCATTTATAGGCAGAAACAGAGCAACTTTGGAGAGCAACTTTTTATTGCTGTGAAAAATTGTGCATAGGCATAATAATGGCATGGTATCTCAAGGAAACAGCAGGTTTACCTTAAGCCAAATATCTTAGCTGCCTTACTGATAGGCACTTTGCGCGGAGTGAGAATCCGAAGTTGTCTTGTTTTGAAGCATGATTCTTGTTCTGTGCTAATAGATGCTGAGGTACCTTCATATTTCCGCTTCTTGAGAAATCGGTCATTAGAAGCTGGCCTGTTGTTGCCTTCTTCCATGGACTTGATAGAATGTGGAACATCTGCTTCTTTGAAGCTGCTTTCACCAGAACACAACCCAGCAACCCATGGTTCCTCCTCATTGCTTCTATGTGCGTTCACTACTCTATTTGAAGAATTATCTCTGTTCAGGGACCGAACGCAAGGTGGAATATCTGATACTCTGTTGCTGATTTCACCATTGGACATGTTCGATGTCCATGGTTCCTTCTGGTCACGAGAGGGATTCTTCCCACTACCATGTGAAAAATTTCCCTGATTGTATGCCAAGGGGTTACTGTTCAAAATTTCTTGCTCAATCCTACTGCCCTCTTCCTCTGCCAAATTAATATCGATTGTGGAGCTAGCAAGAGAGGAAATATTGTCATCACAGTTTCCAATGATGCTTTCGTCATTTTTATTTTTCTTCTGAAAGAGTTCTGTCCCTCTTAGTTCTGCAATGACATCTTTTTGTTGACCCCGCACAGGACCATTATCGTCAGCTGCTGCTGATTCATCAAGATCTGAACTTTTTTGAAGCATGATGTTTACAGTTCCATCTTCGAGCTGTCCTGAGGCATACTGAACATCTTCACGAGATTTGTCTAGGTGATTCATCGGTGGGGTCCCACTTTCACTTGCTACAGCATCAAAACTGAACTTCCTTCAGGCATGGTCTTTACATTTCCATCTTCGCACTGCCCCGAGGCATGTTTAACACTTCCATAAGATATGTCCAGCTGGTTCATTGGTGCGCTCTCGCATTCACCTACTGCTACATTAAGATCTGAATTTTCCTGAAACTTGGCCTTTACATTTCCCTTTTTGAGCTGTCCAGAGACATGTGTAACACCTTCATAAGATTTGTCCTGCTGGTTTGCTGATAGGGTCTCACCTTCACCTGCCGCGGCATCAAGACTTGAACTTTCTTGAAGCATGGTCTTTACATTGCCATCTTTACACTGACTCGAGGCATTCTCAACATCTTTGTGGGACTTATCCAGCTGATTCTTTGCTCGGGGTTCACTTTCACCTGCCTCTAAATCAAGATCAGAAGTTTCTTGAAGCATTGTCTTCACATTACCATCTTCAGGCTGACATGAAGCATTTTTAATGCTTTCGCACGATTTGACCTGCAGATCCACCGGGTTGTCACTGCCACCTGCAGCTAAATAAAAACGTGGACATTCCTGAAGAATGGCCTTCACAATTCCATCTTTCTGCTGACCCATGCCATGTTTTTTGACACCTTCGTGCGATTGATCCTGCTGGTCCATTGATGGGTCATCACTGCCAGCTTCAACTAAATAAAGATCTGAAGGTTCTCGAGGCACAGTATTTTCATCTTCGAGCTGATCAGAGGCACACTTGGCATCTTCATGAGCTTCATCCAGCTGGTTTAGCAGTCGGATGCCACTGACACCATCACCAATGGCAAGATCGCCATCTTCTTCAGAAACTGCAGGAGACGACACATTCTGTGTGCAGTCCCTGACGACAGGATTTCCTTCATTTTGTTCAGAATCATCACCGCTTCTGCAATCTGCATCCTGACGAGCAAGAGTGTGAGACCCAAGCTGACGAGCCTCGACCAGGATGCTCCAGGGTCCCTGAATCCAACGGAAAGCACCTTCCACGACCATGGAATCGGTGAGATAAAACAAGGAGCCATCGTGTTTCACCTGCGAAATCAAAATCAGTCGGCCGTGAGCCCGTGACCCATCGATTAGACCAAAGGACACGAAATTGGTGGGTAAAGATTGGTTCTTTACAAGCCGCAATGCGATTCCGCAGCGTACCTGCAAGGATTTGACGGCGATCGGCCCTGTTTTGGGGACACACGCGGCGTGCTCGGCGCTCACTTGGCCTGTCCAATTTCAAGGTTTAGGGTTTCAGTTTATCCCCGAAAATTCCGCGAAAAATTAAAAGGAATTCTAGAGGGAAATGGGGTCGATTTAATATGAAAATCGAGTAATCAAGAGGCAAAAAACGAAAAGGCACGGATTATTTCAGCTCAGGGAGTGAAGGGGGAAATGTGGGGAGGCACGCACGCTTGAGGTCGGCGACGGTGGTGCCGGCGGCGGGGAAGGAGACGACGAGGCGCTTGCCGAGGCTTGTCTCTAGGAAGACCGTCGCGAACCCGCCGGCGGCGGCCATGGCGAACCCCAGGCGTGGGGTTTTCTCCTCCGCGCGGCCTCGGTCACGGGCGGGTTTCTCGTGGCTTGTCTGTCCGGTTGGCGGAGGAGGACGAGAGAAGTGTGATTTTTTAATCGACGCGTGTTGAGGAGTCTAATGGTCAACACTTGTTTCTCACTGCGAGTCGCCTTGTCATTATGTCTGCTTCATCAGAATGTCAAATGGCAAGATATTCATCTCAAGGGGGGAAAAACAGAGAAGCAGGTATTCTGAGTTGGATTATTGACCACTACAGTACTACACGAAAGCGGATGAAGGAAAAACAAATGGCAACGGGAAGAAGGGCGTTCAGAATGTCAAAGGGCGCCGTGAGGGTTGTGTCAATTTTTTTTTTTTAAAAAAAAAGACTGAGCAGGAGCATTGCTCTTTCCTTTAAGAGGCAATAAAGAAATTTGTTGTTCCTTCCCATGTGCCGTTTCTTTCCTTTAGTGCTGCTGCTCGCTACTGTTCTTTTATGGGCTGCACTAGAAATTGTCACTTTCAATTCACGCCAAATAGACTGATGGATGACTTGCTCTAAAGCTGATTACTTTGATTTGGGAAAATCGCCTCCACGACACTGGCGTTGCGCGCACGTGTCTGACTCTCAAGACTCAATCAGTGCAGATGCGAGCACGAGATGGTGGTCAGGAACGGCTGCTGCGATGTTCAGCCATGACCAGTATCGCTATCGGCAAACCATGAGTGCTCGCCGGCGCGTTCCGGGAGGGAGGGAGTCCACGCCTCTCATCTCCACCACCCTGGTAGCTGCACTGACGCCTACCTCTGCTGAAACTGCAACTGCAACCTCCGATTTGAATCGCTAGTCCGAAAAGCTGAAAGTGTCAACGAGTGAGAGCCGAGAGGTCCATAGTGTTGCTCTGTGCTGGAAACTTGACGATAAATTCATTATCGCTCATACAGATTTCATTTTGAACCGTAAAATAGAACAACCCTGATACTGAACATGAGAAATTCTGAAGTTGATACATCATTAATTCCATTCCATTACTGCAGTGTACTGCAACACATGTAGAGTTGCGTCACGACTCACGAGGTCACTCCCTCCACCGGTAGCCGCAGTTGGGGTTGCAGCACACGAAAAAGAGCGACATGCCTTCCTCGCCGCGCGCCGTCGCCTGAACCAGCAGCAAACAATCCATGGCAACGCATTCAGATGTGTCATTTTCTGTCATTAGTGTCTGAAAACCAGCTGAAGAAATACAGGAGTGTCTGCACACTGACCTGGAAGAAGACGGCCTCGCCGTGGCCGCAGGAGGCGCAGCGGACGGACTTGGTGCGTGGCAGCGTCGGGTCGGAGGCGACGTCCTCGTAGAGCACCTGCGTGAACTCGCCGGCGGCGTGGTCCACCACGTTCCGGTACACCAAGTTGCTGTCCGACACCTCCTGTAATTTTCAGTTTTTTTTTTTTTTGAGAGAGAGATAGTTGTAAATCTCAGTTTCATTCAGACTTTGAGCCACTTGCACATGGTGATCAGAAACAAGTTCAGAACAAGATGCTTCAAAAAAAAAAAAAAGTTCAGAACAAGAAGATAAAAATTCCTCACATTTTTCTTCAAACAAAATACCAACTTCAAGATTAGGTGACTGCTTTTGAGGTACCAAAAAACAAATCTTTGCATGAGTTTCAAATGACATCTGAAATATGTGGACCAGTATGAAGAAAGGTAAATAAGGAGAAGCTAACCTGATGGTCACAGTTCCTGCATGCAAAGAGAAGAACCCTGTTCTCCCTGTCTTCCTTCGGATACAGTATGCTGTTGCTGCATTTGCATGCCCCAGAAAATTAAAAGGAGCTTGTTCATAAATTAAAGCATCCCTTAGGTACAATGATTTAGAAACGGAAGAACTTGATTGTGATGACCGGATAATCAGTGATCATCTCACCATTCACGGCAGAACTTCATGGTGCTCATGGCTCCTGCCTTCCTTGCTCGCTGTTTCAGGCAGGGATGCAGCTGAATCCAAGAAGCAGGCAATGGTGATGTTGTTAAGAGACAAGCAGGGACGAAAAAAAAAACAAAATCTGTACTTACTTCTCGAGTTGGTTTCTGAAAATGAAATTTGCTGACGCCTAAGTTCTTGGTCACCTCTGCTGTCTGAACCCTGAAAGAGCCTGTGGAGAAGACACGCGAAAAGAAGATGCTCTGGAGAAGGACGTTCTAGGTGGTTGTGGAGCACTCTGATCTTTCATGCAGGGCCGGCCCTGGGCAGGTGCGGAAGGTGCGGTCGCACTAGGCCTCAACAACCAGTAGGCCTCCATCTCAACACATGTAGCACTATACGGGAAAAGTTCCGGTGCTACCGGCCCTTACGGGTGCTACCGCGCTACCGAGCACTGTAGCACCATAAATATGCATCGAAAAATTGCAACGAAAATATGAATGGATAGTGCATGAAACGATCTACGATTCATATTTTTGGTCGAGGTGCAACGGAAGCTCGTGCAAGAAGATACAAAAAAGAGAAATCAGGCTGTGAACAGTACGGGTTGCAACTGTTCATTATGAACCCGCAACCCGTCCTGATTTCTCTTTTTTGTATCTTCTTGCACGAGCTTCCGTTGCACCTCAACCAAAAATATGAATGGTAGATCGTTGTATGCACTATCCATTCATATTTTTATTGCAATTTTTCGCCCATCCATTGAGGTGCTACCGCGGTTGGTAGCACGGTAGCACCACAACCCGCGGTAGCACCAGATATGTTCTCAGCACGTATATAGTCTATGATTAGGCCAAAAGTCTGCTATTTATTTGAGAATTAAGGCTGGGCTCAAAACAAGAACAGGCGGAAGGCCAAAGCCTACTACCCACGTTGTTGCTTGCACTTGCATGTTGCATACATACGCCTCGAGAACATATCTGGTGTTACAAGCGGGTTAGGTGTTACCGTGTTACCAACTTCAATAACGCCTCAAATATGCAACGAAAAATTACAACAAAAATATAAATAGATAATGCATACAACGATCTACAATTCATATTTTTGTTTGAGGTGCAACCGAAGCTCGTACAAGAAGATACAAAAAAGAGAAATCAGACGTTGAATAGTAACAGGTTACGGGTTCGTGATGAACAGTTGCAACCCGCACTATTCACAGTCTGATTTCTCTTTTTGTATCTTCTTGCACGAGCTTCGGTTGCACCTCAATCCATTCATATTTTTGTTGCAATTTTTTGTTACATTTTTGTAGTGCTATAGTGATCGGTAACACGGTAACACCTGAAGGTGCCGTAACACCGGATATGTTCTCCATAGGCCTCTGTTTTTATCAAGCGGCCTTCGTTTTTTATCTGGCACTAGGCCACTAAATTCTCAAGGCCGGCCCTGCTTTCATGTTCCCGGATTAGTCCAGACTCCCCAGCCTCTCCACACTCCACCTGACAAAAAATAGTTCATCAATGGCTACAAACTATTGAAAGAAGAATTTAGTGGCATTTTCAGTCCTATGTGGCATGATTTTTTTAGAATTTTTTTTTAGAAAATTACCGGTGAGGAAATTCAAACGTTTTGCGAAGGGGCGACCTAGTAGATAATATTTCGTGATTATAGGAATCTACATAACGTAGACATCATAATCCCGGGCTTGGCAACACATTGTGTTAAGGTAGGATCGAGTTCGATACAAGTAGCTTTGAACTTTTTTTTTGAGAAAAATACTTTGCGAACTTATATTTCACAAAAAATTCCTTTCATCTTGAACAAATATACTTTACTAGCAAAGTGCCCGTGCGTTGTCACGGGCTAGTCTGAAGAATTTTATCATTCACAATTTTATAATATATTATGACCAATTTCTCTTCTTCTGTTCTTTCTTTCTTATCTCTGATTTGCTCTCATTTCTCCAATGATCTTTTATATGCTACTTCTATACTTATTAATTCTAAGACACGCCGCCCCTTGCTAAAGGCCTCCCATCTCCAAATGGACCGGGATCCTCGGCAGTAGACCTTGGTGCCGTCCATTACCGCCGAACAAATCGTGTGGCTCACGGAGCACGCTCGCTAGCTTGGGCCAAGAAACTGCACTCGTCTGTTACTTTCCTTTTTTATCCCTTGTAAATAAAATATTTAACTATATGTTGCAAGTTTCCAAAATATTTTTCTTTGTCTTTTTGCCTCGAACACAGTTCAGCTATTTTTCCATCCAATGAAAGGGTAAAACAAAATACCACTGATTTTATACTATAATATGACCAATTTTTTTTGTTTCATTGCACTGTTGTTGCAGGGATCCAATTTCAACACTGAAATACTATTTTACTTTATAGGTTGCATTCCCTTGTGTTAGAAACTAATATTTTAAGAGTCCAACTCCGGCGACGTGGCGACGCCCTCACCCAGCTGTTGCGTTCCACCATCAGATTCTCCCGCCGCGAGTTCAATTTTAATGACTAAACAAAGGATTTCAATTACCTTGATTTTTTTAATCACAATATTTTTTTTACCATATGGTATGCCTTGAAATTTGTTACATTTTGTGCTCAATAAATGTTAGTTCCAAAAATCAAAAGATTTTCCCTGTGCTATTTAACTCAGTTCATTTATATATATGTGTTTGAGTGGTGCCACTTTGTTTGTTTGCTTTTTACGCTTCCAGCAAAGTGGTATGTGCATGCAATGAAAAGGCAATACAAAAACAAAGCAATGAGCGTTCAGTTTTGGGGCCCAAAGAAAAAAAAAACGGCCAGTCAACCCAGTGAGAAAAGGCCCAGTAGGCATCAGTTCGCCCAGTCAGCCCAGTTGTTGGTTAGTCAGCCCAGTTCGCCCAGTCAGAAGCGGCCCAATTAACTCAGTTACGTATTTGTTTCTGTTTCTATTCGGATTTCTCGTGTAACATACGTATTTGAGGGGGTAGAAAATACATGTGGGCAGATTTTGACGTGGGGGCAGGCGGAACCACCTAAAATGTAATGTAGTAGAGATTTCATTTTAGGAAACAAATCATTTAGAACAAATATAAGATGAGATCAGACTTTTTTTGTCTTGTGGTAGCTGGGCTCCTTGTACAAAGAAACCAATATCATATACAACTTGGGCCAATCCAGCAAAACTAAGCACTAAGACTATCTCCAACGGGCGTCCCATTCTCCACATAATGTCCAAAATGCGTCCTCAGACCCGGAAAAACCATCTCCAACGGACGACGCAAACACCACACTCATTTTCCGCTTCTCTCTCCCCGCGACGCATGTCTGCGTCGCCTCGCTCCGCGACCCAGCCTCCAACCGTTCTTTTCTTTCTCTCTCCAAACGGCCTGGACCAGCACCCCACGAACGAAAGGAGAAAGGGCGAGCGGGCGAGATCGAGAGCGGCGGCTGCGGCGGCGGGCGTTGGCGGCGACTGCGGCACCAACGGCGACGGCGAGAACCGAAGGTATGTGCCGCCGGACTCCCCTTTTCCTGTTTTGCATCCTTCGAGCAGCGCCTGCTGGGCATGAGCGACCGCGGGTGGGGAGCGAGCAGGAGGCAGCGGCAATGGCGATGTCGGACGGCGGCGGCCGGAACGCACGGGCGAGCGACGACCGGAGCATTCGGAATCCAGAGGAACTTGTAGATCTAGAGCAGGAACTTGTGACTGATTGAAAAGAGGTAGAAATCAATGTCGTTTGATTGAGAGGTAGGGTGCAGGGGAATGTGTGATAGAGCACGAGGTAGCATTGAGCGGCAGCTTGAGCTTTCAGGCGAACTGTGAATTTGCTGCTACTTTGGTCTGAACTGATATGTATAAAAGATTTATGGTTTGAAAATTTTTTGTTGTGTACAGAATGGAACATGGGCAAACTGGAGAGGGAGAAGTTCCACAGCAGTTCTCTTTTGGTGCTTCCATTGAAGAGATAGATAATAGCACTGCTTATCAGGTTCGATTGTGACATTTTCTTTGCAAGGTACATCCACTAATGTTGCATTCGGTTCAATTACTCTTGTTATTGCTTCTGCAGTATGGCATGCACGGAGGGACCTCGGCTGGGACTGAAGATTGCCATTTGACAGCTCAAGCATCACAGCTTCCATCATCAAAATCAGGGAAGAACAAGCTCGGGAGAAAATAGTTGCTCACAGAGGTAGTGCTTTCACAAAGGAAGAGGATTGCGTCCTGTGCTCGGCCTTCCTCAATGTTAGCAAGGATCCTATTACAGGAGTCAATCAAAAGCAGGATGGTTACTACAAGAGAATATATGATTACTATTGTGACAACAAACCAGAAGGCTCAGTTCGTAGCCAGATTTCCTTACAGAAAAGGTGGACCCTTATCCTGAAGTGTGTTACCAAATTTTGTGCATTCAAATCTGCAGTGGATAGACAAAACGAAAGCGGGAAGAATGAGTATGACAGGGTAAATTCCTTGCTGGTTTCAACGCTACTTGTACTGATTTTTTTTAATTTCTTAGAGTATATATTCTTTGCTGGTTTTTATAAATTCTTAGAGTATATATTTGTTACTTGTACTGATTTTAAATCTCAGGTCGAGGATGCAGTGAAGGCGTACGAGAAAACTGAGCCGTTTCACTTTATGCACTGTTGGAAGATGTTGCGCAATGAGGCTAAATGGAACGATAAATTGTTGGAAGTAAGAAGCACTCCGACCGTTGCTAAAGGAGCTACAGCTCCAGCCTCCAATCCAGAACATGGCAATGACAGTGCACCACTAGAAAGGCCTGAAGGTCGTGACAGTGCCAAAAGACGGCGGGCTAAGGAAGACACTGGATCATCTAGTGCTGCTGTAGTAGTCCTGCAACAAATGCATGATAGAAATATAAATGCAGAAGGGAAGCAGGATCAGCAGATGCAAGAATTCTGAACATGAAGGCGGAGAAAATTCAGCTTTCTGAGAAGATGTTCGAGTTGCAGAAGCAGGACATGGAATTTAGGAGCAAGTTAAAGGAAGAACAACTCAGTCTCACTAAAAAAGACATAGAAGTGAGGGCAAAGCAAAGTGAGGCCCAGTTGCTGTCCGCGGATGGGATCATGGGAGCAGATTTAGAGAAGCTTTCTCCTGCAGTCAGGTCCTACTATATGACGATGCAACACGAAATCTTGTTGCGTAGGGGTGTCATCAACCCAGAGAACAATGATGCAGCCTAAAGTATCTGGTGTCCAGTATTGTATTGTCTACGAACTATTGTGTCTCGTGTCCAGTATTGTATTTTCTAAGAATTATTGTATCTGGTGTCCAGTATTGTATTGTCTACGAACTATTGTGTCTCGTGTCCAGTATTGTATTTTCTAAGAATTATTGTATCTCGTGTCCAGTATTGTATTGTCTAAGAACTATTGTATCAGGTGTCCTGTAGACATTTGACAATATGTATGCAATTAATTCCTATTGACATTTGCCAATATCATATTACATATATTCTTGCCAAAATAATACTACCTGTACAGCTACCAGTTCAGCTGTTACAACAAAATAAAGTCATCATATCCTAACACTACCTGTACAGCTACTAGTTTAGCTGTCACAACAAAATAAAGTCATCATATCCTAACACTACTTGTACAGCTACCAGTTCAGCTGTTACAACAAAATGAAGTCATCATTTTATAACATGATCATGGATTCATTCTATAACATGATCATGGATTCATGGCGATGGAGCAAACGGTCCAGACTTTAAGCCATACAGTTGCCACATGTGGTCAATGAGATCTAGTTTGAGCTGTTGATGAGTGGATTTGTCTTGAATCAAGAGTATGCCTCCATGAACTCCTCCGAACTGTCCTTAGTGGAGTTATTGGCGGATTAGGTGCACCTGGCCACTCTGAGACATGCATATTTGGAAGATTAACTCCACGTTCGTTCTCCAGCACCATATTATGTAGAATGACACACGCCCGCATAATGGTATTGAGATCACGCTGCTTCCATAGACGAGCAGCGCGATGCAAGATCTTCCACTTGGCTTGGAGAACTCCAAAGCATCTTTCTACGTCTTTGCGGCAAGCTTCCTGTTGTGCTGCAAACACGGTCTGTTTGTTACTCACTGGACCACTTACACTCTTCACAATAGTGGCCCAATCAGGATAAATCCCATCACCAAGGTAGTATCCAAGAGTATAGGGGTTGCCATTGACAGTAAAGTCCACTGCTGGTGTATTCCCATTTGCTAAATCATCGAAAACAGGAGAGCGGTGCAACACATTGATGTCATTGTGAGACCCTGGAAGACCAAAGAATGCATGCCAAATTCGCAAATCCTTCGTTGCAACTGCCTCTAGGATGATTGTCGGCTTGCCCTTATGGCCCTTATACATTCCAGCCAAACTAGTAGGGCAGTTTGCCCATTGCCAATGCATGCAGTCAATACTTCCAATCATGCCAGGGAAGCCACGTGCCTCATTCACTGCTAAAATGTGTTGTAACTCAGAATCTGAAGGTGGCCTAAGAAACTCGTCTCCAAAAACTTCAATGACTGGTAGCAAACTCCATGACTGTCTTTAGGATCGTGCTTTCTCCCATACGCAGTCCTTCATCAAGAGAATCTGCTGGCCCTCCATAAGCTAACATTCTCAAAGCCACAGTACATTTTTGTCTAGTGGAGAATCCCAACACACCGGCACAATCCATTCGTTGTTTGAAGAAGTCATTCGCAGCTGAGATTTTATCTTCGATCTCCAGCACAAGGGATTGTTGCATACGGAACCTAATCAACAATGGTAGAATAAGCACTCTCAGAAAATATAGTTTATCAACAATGGTAGAACAAGCACTCTCAGAAAATATAGTTTAACATAGATGATTTATTAGTATTGAATTTGCATTAGCATTGTACCTTCTGCGGAATTCTTCAGGATTGTACAATGGCCTCTCAACAAAGTAGTCATTATTCAGTCGAATGTCGCCACTGATACGGTCGCGTTTTTTTGACTTATGGCCTACAACAGAACCTCCCCAACGCCGCTTTTGCCTGAGCGTTGCAACGATAAGAGCACATGCTTCAATTTCTTTGTTCTTGTGCATCGATGCTGCAGCAGGTCCGCACCAGGTGCTTCTATAGTAGTTAAACGCCATGGCTGAATAAAATATATGAAGTTAAATCATCATCTACACAATGACAAATTAGTAGTCCGGAACACCATTGTCTAGACAAACATTAAGAATTGGAGGAGCCGCTGGTGTCAATATCAATTCAGGCACTATGCAGTCAGACTGAACATAGGCAAAATCAAATGGACTACGTACATCAGTTAGCCCAAAACGTGGAAGAGAGCTGCCGCTTCACCCGCTCCAAGCTGCTCTGCATCGCCCCACCACCTGCTCTCCACAAACCAAGCAACAGAAATCCAATCTTTGGTCAGATTCCACCCCCAATTGAAATCGAATCTCAAATAATTCGGGTCAGGCTGCCAAACTGGCTCCATTCAGAGATAGGAGAGGAAGAACAGACCTCACCGTGCTGCTCCTGTTCGAACTGGCCGAGCAGGCGGAGCCGTCCGCAGCAGCCACACGCGGGAAACAAAAAGCCAGGCGCGCTTCTTTTTTCTTCTCCCGCGCTGCCTACGACCCAGTTATCACCTTCCGTTGGAGATTGACATTTTTGCGTCATGTAAACTGAAAGCCCACCGCCACCCATTTGGCCTATTGGGTATCTATTTTGGGTCAGCATCGTTGGAGACAGTCTAAGGAACAATACCCGTGAGCTTATTGATGGGCTGCCTTGCTTCTTTCAGCTTCAGACCATGGGCTTTCTATGACCCGCTAAGGTTCGGTGTAGACCTGTAATACAGCCCATATAGTCCAAATATTATATTGTTTGAATAGCTTTGCTCGACATTTTGCAGAATAATCAATGTATCTCAAAATACTATTTTCATATTTTGTGAATAAATGTATCTCAAAATAATCCTCCAACATATTTCTTAGTACAAATTGTATCGAAACAAAACATGGTTGTAGATTGCTTTTCGAATAATGTGATACTGTATATCATATCACATCGCCGTCGCATGACCGTCCCAAGTCCCAACCCTTTTATTTTGATGTGATCACTGATTTTCAGACTAAGTGAAATACATAATTTAGAGCAAAGATAAGAACAGATTGAAATTTTAAATAGACACCAGAGCGCAGAATATGACATCCCTGGCATCTCACATTTTCTATGTATCGTATTATAGTACTCCGTAGCTTCTAAAAAGACAAAAATACTCAACAACAGATGCATGGAGAACGACGTGTTCTTGATTACCCACCTCCACCCTATCAGCAACCGTAATTGCGGCACGCAGGAGGAGAGGGAATGAGAGATGGAGGAGCCGTGTAACACAATCGATCGACCGATCATACTGTGCGCTGACGCTGATGCAGCGAACCAATGCGTGTGTCATCTGATCACCGATCCGGCAGAAGCTAGATTGACTGACCCCGCCGGCCAGCCAGCCACTGCCCATCACGCAACGCAACTTGCTTCTGATGAAAAAGCGGATAAGACGGACTCCACACAGCCTGGTGCTCATCACTCCCATCACTCTCGTTCAGCTGATCAGCTCAGCTCGTCCATGGCTGCACGCATCAGCTTGCTCACCCACCACCAACATCTCGCATTATTCTCGCTTCTGTAATTCTGTACGTATGGACCATGGATCGTGTACGTATAGAACCTTGCACTACTAGTACCCGAGTACGTAGTACGTCACTGTTTGACAGGCTCAGCGCCGGGCCCACCAGTCAGTGACGCATGCGCAGTGTGCTCCGGCATGGCGGCATCATGCATGGCTGCAACTAGAAGCCAGCACCAACCCTAGTTCATGGCGTAGCTGCTGAATTCCATGACGAAGCAATCCACCACAAGAGAAAGGGGTGACGCGCGCGAGTGGCCGGTTGCCGCGCATGGCGCTGAAGCCTTGGAAAGTGGTGGAGGCAGAGCGTGGAATCGAATCCTCTCCGTGTTTCGAGCACGAAATCGTGGGCAATGCTGCCCCTGCCCGCTCTCTTCTGTTCCTATTCCTACCTCGGAACGGTGCAACTACTGCAAGTGCGACTACACTCTCAGACAGAGTGTGATGGCCAAGGTCGTCTCATGTCAAAATATGTTTGTGTAGGAGTATGGAGTACGATACGATACGTGCATGGAGGTACGATGCATCTCATGTGAGATCAAATTTTGTTGTAGGGTAATAGAGAGAGGCATGTATATCGAAGTAGTGTAGCTTACTGTGTAGGAGTATGGAGTACGATACGATACGTGCATGGAGTAGGGAGTACTAGATAGAGAGTGATGCTGAAATACTGGTAGTACTGTAGTATACTAGTCCAGCACTGTAGCGGTGGTTGTCTTTGCTTTGACAAATGACCATACAACAACTGCAGCTCCATAAATACAGACCAATCAGATCTTGGAGCTAACTGCAGTCCTAAGCGAGTCGGAATGGCAATGGATATACTACAGTATACTGCTTTTTTTTTCCTACAATACGCAGGAGAAGGAGAGCTGCGTATCTTTGTATTAAGAAGAAAAGGTCGATGACCATGTACACAACGCGTGCTCGCTTTTTGGCGGCCGCCGGTAGCTTACAAGTTTAGAAAGAATTATCGCCGAGCTACCTATGAGACAAACTCTAAGACCTACTCTCGCGGCACTAAGCTACCTAATCCCGCCGCCCCTGCCTTGATCCACATGGCAGCCTCCTCCCTAATGCCGTTTTCAATTTGCGTTGTGGTCAGCATTTGTTGTCGGAAAACCTTCGCGTTCCTAGCTTTCCACAGCTGCCATGAGACCAACATGAAGAGGAAATCCACTCCTTTTCGTGTCATCTTCGGAAGTCCGGCGCGCATCACTTCCCAAGCTTCGTAGCAGTCAACCGCGTCCGAGACGAACCTGGTCTGCAATCCAAGGAAGGTGAGCGTATTCCACCACACAGCTTTGGCTACCGGGCATGTCAAGAATAGATGGCAGATGTCTTCTGGCTCCTGATCGCACAAGTTGCAAGTGTTGCTGTCTTGCAAGCCATGGCGGTGCCGTCTTTCCGCAGTCCAAGTACGCTTGTTCAAGGCGAAATACATGAACAGCTTGACTTTAGGCGGAGCCCTAAACTACCGGCATGGGTGCACGACGCCATTGACAAGCGCCTTCCACGACCATGTGGGCAACTTTGTTCATGAGTCCTGCCTTCCATGTGGGCAACTTCCCGTGTATTTTATCGACGACCGGTTGCAGATGTGCCACCTTTAACCTGCCCGTTGTCGGAGGCATTCCAAGGTACGTGATCGGGAATTCAGATATTGAACAGGGCAGGTGCCGTCGGACTCTGTCGGTCTCCACCTCCGAACAGGCAATTGGAACGACAAGGCACTTGGCCATGTTAGTTTTAAGCCCGGATGCTTCCCCGAATAATTCCAGGATCGCCGTGGTGGTGATGAGGTCTTGTTCTTTCGGATTGATGAACAACACCGCATCGTCCGCATACAACGAGCATTGCTGCGTGATCGCCCTGTGGCCGAGCGGTCCCATCATCCCTTGTGTGACTACAGTATACTGCTACTACTATTCCTACAAGTTGTAGTGAGTGGCAAGGCTTGCCCCATTTGCATGACTGCACCTGATGGCCACCATTTCCAGTTTTTTCTCCTCCAGTTCGGGCTAGAGGAGTGCGAGTGTCAGAGGCCTTTGAAAGACACCGAGATTTTTTTTCCGCGAACGCGAAAGACACCGAGATTTCAGTCCCCAAGTGGTGGCTGGTGTGCCTGACCACAAGCTGGTGTGCCTGAACTGTGGTGCACGGTGCACATGGTGAAAGTGAGGGATGAGAGGCAATAATTGATATGCTGCTACCTTCCTGCCTGTGAATTCTCGGTGGCTTTGCTTTCATTTGGGCAAAACCAAGCGATGGTGCAGGTTGCGAGAACGATACTACAAAACAGAGTCTGTAACTGTAAGCAATGGAGAAGGAAAGGATCGACGTCCGCCGAAACAGAGCCTTGCAATACACGCTACGAACCGCTGCCATAGACGATCAGAACTTCATAACCCTCATACGCGCACACTGATTTTGTTCTCATCTGAAATCGTTTTCACCTGCTCCGATTCCATTCAGTTAACCCCTTTGGAGAATGGAGACTGTCGACGTACTCATCTAATCCGACTTTGACAATTTGCACTCTCCTATCCCTTTCCGTCGCTTTTTTCAATTCTTTCTCCCCTGTCTCTGAGTTTCGTCCCATGAATCAACGTCAAGAAAGTGAGTAGCAGCCGACGAGAGCTGGTCGAAGCGTAGAGGGAAGGAGACCGTCTGGATGAAGTTGTTAGCGTCGTGTCGAGCAAATCCTTTTTGTTTTGCCCAAACCACAAGTAATTCTTCTACTAGTATAAAGGCTACGAAAATTTATCGACCTAGACTAGATACAAGAGTCGTTTTCACCTCTTTGTGTGTTGCAATCTTCAGATAGAACAAATTCGCTTTGCGGCCGCAGGGATTTTAAAATCACCTACGGTACATAACTTTTTTTCTAACACGGCTGTTAGAACCTAGTCGACGTCAACAAAGCGAGTAGCCGGCCGGCAAAGAGCTGATCGTCCCATACAAAGGAAGGAGACCGTCTCGATGAGGTAGCCGTACCACCCTGCCTTATCCTTCGGGGTTTTGCCCAAATGACAAGTAACTCATCCAGTAAGTTAGTAAGCAAGTAATGTCACTGTTCTGAATTCATCTTCAGAAAAGTGTGCAAACAATACTTTGCGGCTGCATCGAGTTTTTTTAATCTCGTGATTTAAGACGCGGATCCATCTTCTTACAGCGTAATAAGGTTGCATTTGTATCATGCGAAGTTTTTATGTTCCTGTCGTATCCTCCATCAGTCTTGGCCAAACGACAAAGATATCCTTCTGGTAATCGAACGGAATGCGTTTACCCCCTCTTTGTAGCAATCTTTAACAAAGAACAAGAAACATTTTGCGCCGCATGAACATCTTTATTAATCAGGTTGCATTTTCAGCTGCAGAAGTTTGTGTGGTACAATTCAATCATCTGTGGTTGTAAAGGTAGAAGTATTAGGTGACATCCAAGACATTATGGTGCACGGTAGTGAGTGTGATCGACAGTAGTCGTACACTAAACTGAACAACCGGTAGCCAGAGAAAAAATGGGTCGCCGTAGCAGGTTGGTTGCCGGCCAAAACTGACCTAGAAAAAACAAGGAAACATCAACGGCGAGTGAGTTTTAGTTGCGTGTGAAATGGAAATGCTTCTTCGATCCCTTGATGTTTGTTGGAAAATTTTCCTCTTTATCTGCAGACAAATCAAATCGTCTCATGTCAAATTTGTGTGTTTGTTTTCAAAGAGCTGCTTAAACAGGTGCAGGAAGTGGATGCATCAGGTACCAACCTGTGTGCTCGATCTCGGAAGATGGAGTGCGTGCTGCGAACGTCTCGGCATGATGATATGTTATGGATGGAGAAATATCCTTTGGTTCTGCAAGTGGTCCTTTCATGTCAAATTGTCAATGCCATGAATTTATGTCCCTTTTTTACAAATGTATGCTCTGCTAAAAGGCGATGATCTCTTTACCGTAGGACTGACTATTGATCCATGTCACATGAACATAAAAGCGAAAAGCCGGGGCATTTTGTCATCACATTCATGATAACCATCGAGGAGTATTCATCATCTTCGACAAAATTATAGACTTTGCGAATGGATATTCAGTCAGCGGTTTTTTCTTGGATCGTGCGTGGACTCCACAAAAATAATCAGTTTTATTCAAGGGAATTTTCATGAGGAATATTAACAGTGAAATATCGTGAAATGGCTAAAAAAACTTGTGAAAAAAGAAGGTGCTTTTGATGTGGGAAATTTCCTCTGTTTTGATATTAGTGCTAGTACTGGTAGCTATAAAGAAAGCTTTTATCTTTTCCGTTGCAGACTCTCTGCTGGAGAATCAATCTTACTTTCATGGGATTTAATCAGGAGCATCAAACAGAAACATGAACTAATACATGTTAACCCTCTAGTTAACACTACATAATGATTAATCTTCACTGGTTTAATTAATATAATTATGTAGTGTTAACTATCTTCGTATGCAAACTCTAAAAATAGCAGCACCAATGCACGGTGGTTGTGCCCCGTCCTTCGCTCGAGTTTACCAGTTTTGCCTGTCATTTGCAGCACTTGATTTGCTGAAGATTAAAGATATCACCAAAACTTGCACCCAACAACCTTCACTCACACTCTCACAGTACCACTATATGTTTTCGCCAACAAAAAGAGAGAGCCCTCGCAGTACCCCTAACGATTTCTGCGATATCTTCTGCTGCTGCTTCTCACATGCACCGGCGGAGAAAAACAGAGGCACCACTCACTAGACTGAACAAACTGTCAAGAAGCAGTTGCGGTCTTCCTCTTATGAATCCAAAGACACCATCTACTCCTACTGTGAAATGGAACCGTAGTTCTGAAGTCTTCAACTGTTTCCGAAGAAGGGAGAAAAAAAAAACAGAGATATTCTTTCCTTCGTTCTCACATGCACGCCCCGGAGAAAAACAGAGTCGGTACTCGGTAGACTGCACGAACTGTCAAGCAGAAGCAGCAGTTGCAACTTGTAGGCACCTCCTAATCACATCATTTCTCTCTCAGAAGAATACGCATAGAAAAAACGAAACCATATATAATCCTGGCGCCTTGAAACAGTTTCGAAACAGAAAAGATATTATTCTTTTCTTTGCACGACGACCATTGTTCCTCTCCGGGCGGTGGTTGCAACTTGCAAGTTGCAGCGGAGCCGGCTTGCCGCGCCTCTCTCTTTATATAACCGCGCACCTTGCCACTACCTCTCCATTCCCACCTCTCAAGTTAACCGTCCACCCCAGCAACAAATTCACAATGCGCCGCCTCCTCCTCGCCGCCCTGCTCGCCGGAGCACTGGCGGCGACATTGGCCACGGCGCGCGCTCCGTTCGCGTGCGCTCCCGGCGGGCCCGGTTCGTCGCTGCCGTTCTGCCGTCCGAGCCTGCCGCTCCGCGCCCGTGCCCGGGACTTCGTGTCGCGTCTGACCCGGGCGGAGAAGGTGCGTCTGCTTGTGAACAACGCGGCGGGCGTGCCGCGGCTGGGCGTGGCCGGGTACGAGTGGTGGTCGGAGGCGCTGCACGGCGTCTCCGACACGGGCCCCGGCGTCAAGTTCGGCGGCGCGTTCCCCGGCGCCACCGCCTTCCCGCAGGTCATCGGCGCCGCCGCGTCCTTCAACGCCACGCTTTGGGAGCTCGTCGGAAAGGTACTACCTGTGATTTACCTGCTCTGCACTGTACCCCTATCGGCGCCGGCGCCGGCATTGGTTGTGATGTCATTGCCGGCGGCGCGCGTGCTGGCTTTTTTTTTTCCACTTTCTTGTTTTGTCGTTGCTTTGTGTGTTGTGTGTTGTTCTGCGTGCATGTGAGATGCGGGGGCTTGTCTGTCTGTGCGCGCTGGTGCGTCCTTGTCTGCGTCGCTCACTGTGCGTCGCGCGCTTTGCTTGAGGTCCTCGTCTCGGGCTCGATGCTTTGGCGCGCACCAGTTAACTGCAGAGCCTAGGACTGTCACCCAACAATTGGATCGAGATCTGATGGTCTAGAACGCTTGTACGTAGTACTGTATTAGTACGAAAAAGCACTGGCATATACATACGGTGACCGTAGGTCCGTAGGAGAGTAGACACATGATGATCTTGCCTTTGTTCAGTCATCTTTGCCCTTTATCATGTTGACTGAAGAAGTGGACTTCTGTTCATTAAAAGAAAAAGTGAACTTCTGTTTTGATTGGTCGCCATCCTCACCAAATTTTATTAGCGAGATACTAGTAAAAATTAAAGTAGTTTACTCTGGTTTAACTCGCTTCCTGACGGTGGCTCCATTTGCCATTGACAAAGCATGCATGCTTTGCTAGCTTACGCTAACAGGTCGCAGAAATTATACTGTACAATTTTTTTTTTCGCATGGCCGGAACGAACCACAAATATCTAGATATTGGTCACGAGTTTATTATCCAGTTGATGAAGGAAAGGGGTCCCCTCTGTGTTAGTTAGAACGGCCAACGAGTGTGAGTGATGAGTATTGTGCGGCTGCAGAATTGGCCCAGGAACAGAGCATATCCATCTGCTCTGCTCACTCGTGTGGGCACAAACAGATCGGGGAGTATTTACGTTACTCGATAACGGATTATATTCATGTCACTTTCAGTTGTAATGAACATTGATACGGGAGTCGGGAGGGACACCGGCAGAGTCGATAATGCAGAATGATCTTTTTCGCAAGCAAGTGGATGCCTTTAACTTTTCAAGTTACTATAAGCCTCGTACTGCTCAGATTTCACTGGCAATTAATTTAGTTGTGGCTGGAGGTTAGTATACTAAAAACAGTACGTACTCTGTTACGGGCACTAGGTTGCACTACGTACTACATGGTAGAGTACATGTTTACTGCTATTTAGTGGTGCCGTGTTTGTACAAGTACAATTCTGGTATATGCGCGTGTTGGTATGGTAGTACCCGTGGCTACCTAGATGTGGCGGCCAACAAATGCAGAGCGCACATGCACTGGTATTCTTGTCCACTGTGTAGGGGAATGTACTTAGGCATAATAATAAGAAATTTGCAAGTGATATGCTACTTTAATTGAGCGTGCGACATACTAGATCACGGTAGATAGATTCCTCCTAGCTCCGCTGCAAACACACTAGATTGTTTGGAATAAGAGAACCAATCGGTGCACTGATGTGTGAGAGAGGTACTTAAAGTACTTACAGTACGTATCATGTGATCAAATACACCGACACCAGGACCCAGGTTGATTCCCCAGTTGCTTGTGTCCAAGCCCAGAGAGGAAAATTTTTTGATTGTGGAATTCCTGGTTGTCCAATGGTACAAGCTATGCTAAGGTGCAGCCAGCCAGCCATGTGCAAGCCAGCCGAGCCAAATCTACCACCAACTTTCTAAGCCCATTCTCATCTTCTGTCATATCCCACCTGAAAGAAACCAACGAAATTAAGTAGGAGTAAACACGTGTTGGGACGGGACGGTCCCTCAAAACTCGAACGGTTCCGTTCCGTCCTTCATAGTCTCCAATCTAAACACACCCCTAGCCAACTTGTGTGGATCACCATTCGATTTTCGTTTTTCATAGACCAAATCGACCGAGGCAAAGCCTTTGTCTTCTAGCCTTGATCTCCTAGCTATCTGGCATATGCCCCCGTGCCTACCCATGGATGTTCTTGATCACATTTGAATAGTCGCTAGCGATTCTGAAATTCTGAAGCAACAGATGGCTCGCCCGTGACAGCCCTTCTTGGCAGGCCAGCACTTCCACCGTCTCGGCGTTGGTCACGCATTCCATCACCAAAGCTGAGGCTCCCACGAAAATACCAGCGCTGTCCTGAGCCACTGCTGCCACTTCAGTATTCTTCGAGATTGCCGCGTCCACATTGATCTTTATCACACCAGGTGTAGGTGGAATCCACCGCGGGTGTGAGATTTGGCTTTATTCCTTCAGCTTTGGCTTGGTCAAATATCCAGCTCTGCTAAGTACCTTTCAATAAAAGAATGTTGACGGTGGGCTTTCAAAAATTTGCTTATGTAAGGTCTTTCTCCTCGCATGCCAAATTGCCAAGGGTCACTACCACTCGGGTTAAATCTCATGCGCCAGGGCACCCATTATCTCAGTTAGCCATGCCCGAGCATCTCGAGCTTGCACTCCACACAGAAACTCTGTGATATCTTTCTCTCCTGCGCCCATACACACTTGGACCTATTGCATGAGCATTGGTTGACTTCTTCATTCAATGCTTGCCTAACATTAACAGGAACTCGATCTTTAGTGAGGGCCTGGATATTTGATGCTGGTGTCTTGTATTTTCAACAATGAGAGTGTTTAGCAACTCATAGAAAAACACAATTTTAATGGACTTCTAATCCCCACAGTATAAAGGCCCAACATGAAAAAATTTTGATCGGCCCAATTGATCAGACCATGGTGCTACAACCATATATATATATATATCAACTGGTAACCGTAACCCTAGCAACATCCGCCTAACTCCCGGACTCGGCCGCCATACACGCCCACACCAGTCCTTCGCATTTGCTCAAATCCATGGCCACCGCCACCCGTTGTCTAGGTCGAGGCCACCGCCTGCCCCTCTAATCCCACCCGGCCCCTCTGCCGCCTCCTCCCTCCCCTCCCTCATTCTCACTGGCAGCGGCACCTTTGTGTGTTGACGGATCCACGAGCTAGTTGTTGAGGACTACGGCAAGCAGGAATTCGGGAGCATGACCTGATCTATTCTGATCCATTCCCTTTATCATCCTTTGTTTCTCAAATTATTCTCAAACCCATGTGTTATCTCCTCTCTCTCTCTCTCTCTCATTCCAGATTGAGATGCATGGCGGAGCTCGAGGCAGATCCATGCATGGCGGCTAGGTGTAACCTTTCTCTCTCTCTCTCTCTCTGGATCTGGATGGGGGAGTGAAATCCGTTGGCAAGCAACAATGGCTGCTGACGTGACCATTCCATATGCTACCTAAATTGTCATTCCGCTCTATTATTCATCTCTCATTTGTTAATTTTTTGCAATAATTTGTAGGAAATTTAATTGCAAAAGTTTCTAAATCATCGCGAATATGTTTGGCAAATAGTGTTCCTTGATTTTTTTTCATTTTTTCTTAAATTTGTTCACAAAATATTTTTTGTATATTTTCCTGGATGAAAATTACTTGCTGAAATAAAAAAGGAAACATGATCGAGGGATCTAGTTTCTCCTGATCGAGGGTTCCGTCAACTCGTCAAGGTTTACCATATGGTTCCTAGATGGAACTGTGACAGCGTGACCGACATGCTCAGCTGCCAACAAGCAAGCAACGCTGTTAGGATGTCACTCGCAGAGAACACAGATGTAGCGAGGAGCACAACAAATGCTTGTACAAAGCTGATACACTGGTGCGGCACACAACGCAGCGAATCCGACAACCTCGTCGAGACAAGAGAGGTATGTATATATATGCATAAAGTTGTAAGTTGCTGCCTTAATTAGAGTTTTGTGATTTGGGGATTACAGGTTATGGGAAAAGTGGGACTTAGGGTTCCAAATTTTAGGAAAATGAGGTTTACTGACCTTTTTTTGTGAAACTATGGACAAATATTCTTACTGTCCTAACCCAAAGTTTCTTGGATTATGAGAATTAACAGTAACTATACATAATTTTGAGAAATTAACTTAAAAATACATGACTGAGAATAGTTGGGAGCTATATTTGAATAATAATTTGCTAATTAAAATTCAAGGTCTAACGATGGTTAAATAATGGTTCGAGTATATATGCTAGATTGGCGTCTCATTCCAGTTGCTAGATCTTAAACATTGCGAGCGTTTGTAGCCTGTTAGTAGTGATTTCAATCCAGGTGGCTCAGAAGTGATGTGATTGGAGGAATTGTCTCACATGGATTGTTTAAGTGAGTAATGGTCAACATATATATAACCCTTGTTTGTTCCATACATAGCACTTCCGGGTTAACCCAAACTGTTTACATGAACCGAGGTCAGAAGTGTAAGAGAGATGCTATGTGCACGCAGGTGCTTGCCCCCACGTGAGGAGCTGGGCGGTAAGCGGATTTTAGACATAGGATGTTACATTTGGTATTCAGATGCACGTGCGCTTGTGTCGTGGATATGTCATGGTTGTTGCGCCGAGTGAAGATCTTGGATGAAGCGCCCCAATTATCCCAGGAGCTTAAACACTTTATTATACCAGTCCCTGGATCAGTCGCTGGTACAATCAAGTCTTACAACAGGTGATATTACAAGTCGCGACCTGGCAAGGGTCGATTGAGAAGTAACAAGAACATTAGTAGATAGGCAACAGTAAACACAAAGCTAAACCAGAAGATGACTTCTAGGTCATCCAACACCATAGCGGAAGCAACTAAGCGGTAGACTAATGCCACAGGCAGCTCGGGTGCGGACGAGACCAAGCTTAATCGTCTTCCTCACCGTCGGCGTCGACGAAGTCTGGATCTTCCTCTGTAATCAGCAAGCAAGAATGAGTACAGAAGTACTCAGCAAGTCGCAACCCTTACCCTACCATCAATGGATAAATGTATGCATTTGGGCGGTAGCAAGGTAAAGGCCATCAGGTTTAACATTGCAATAAAGCAAATTTTACACATGTAAGGGTTCAGTTTATAAAGCAGTTTTAGCAAAAGCACCAAATTAAGATATTAAGGGGGTTGGTCAAGTTTTACGTTGCCGGACACCCCGTCCACGACAACATTCGGCGGAAGGCCGGACCTATTCTCAAAACAACTCACTCATCAAGGAGATAAGCACCCATCCCATGCTAGTTCTTGGACCGAACCAAAGCCATGTCCGTGACCGTGGACTCGGCTATTCGAATAGATTTTAACACTCTGCAGAGGTTGTACGCTGTACCCACAATCTGAGTGCATCACAAGCCACTGCGCGGGTGGTGTGAAGACTCACAAAGCCATTACCCATCACAGCATCGTCCCGACTAATCGCCATGGGAGTTATCCAGGGGTCTAGCCTCTGATCTAGGTCTTCGACCGGGTCGCACACGTCTGCATCACGTCCACCTGCTCCATAGGCTCCCATTGCATCTCCAGCCTCCAGGCGATTAACAGACTAGCTGGCGGGGTTTAGACTAAGCCGTGCCGCATACACGGTAGTGTGGTCGCACTGAATGAACGGCTAGGTAGGATGTCACAAGCAACTCGGTCCTTATACGAGCCAAGGCAACCATCTCCACATATATGAACCCACCACAGAAGGCGGCATTCATCTCCCATATCACTTGTCATAAGCACGCCACAGAGGCGACACTTAATCTTCCATAAATATCATCAGGATCACCTCAGCTCTAACCCAAGTTCATTCATTTATCTTTCTTTAGTTATCACCCAACCTTACTACTACCACACAACACCAATCACGGTTTTCACATTTGCAAAAGCTAAGTATAAGTAGAGCACTTAGTGATACACAGTCCTGAGCATTTCTATAACAAGGAAATCATCCATGCGTAAATAATGTTCATGCATGGATATCCTAGGTTTAACAGGGAATAATATAGGACAGGTAATATAAGGCTCAGTGGTCTTGGTCATACTACACAAAGGTTTTGCAAACATCAGGGCAATCATTTCATGCAATAAAACGGCTTCTACGGGTTGTGTTTATAAAATATAGGAGCAGTATGATCAAAGGGAAAACGGATTGTGACTTGCCTTCGTTGACGTCCTCGGGGAGCTCCTGCTCGAAGTCTCCGGCTCCTGGTTCCTGCTCCTCCTCCTCCTCGTACTCGTACTCTCCGTTAGCTACGCGACCGGCAACCAAGCAAACAAACACAAATAAATACAAAATAGAAGATGAGCTCTATAAAAGATGAAACTGGTAGAAATGGATAGAGCTCGATTTTAGATGAATTTAGGAGGAAGAATCGGGTCAATCGGAGCTCGGACGGTGGAGATATTGATTTTCTAGTGTAGGCTGTTGGAATAATCCGAAAATAAATTCGGGGGAATATTTCAAGTCGAGCAGCACACGAGTGCTTGGGCTGCTGGTGGTGCTCGGTTGACAAAGGAAAAGGGTAGATTAAGTGGGCCGGGGAGGTGGAGTGGTGTTGGGGATGCTCCACGGCAGCTTGGTCGGGGCGAGACGGCGTCGGGAAGGGAGATCAATGCGGAGGGGCGGTGCTTGGTTAAACACCAGAACAAAGAGAGAGGCGGAGGGAGGACGCTCACCTGCAGCTGGGCTGGACAGCGCGATGGCGAGGGAGCTCGCGGGGAGGGCTATTTATAGCCTGGGATGAACTCGAGTAGGGAGAGAGAGAAGCATCACCGTGGACAGCGACATTGAGGCGATGGCGCTACTGTGCTATAGTCGCCGCTCCTGCGCGCGCAGAGCGGGACGTGGGCGGTGGCACGCGGCGCGAGGCTAGGTAGTGGCAGGCAGCATGCAGTGGCAAGGTGAGGGAGAGGCTGCAGCGCTGAAGTGACGGCGCGGTTGACGCACACAGTGGTGCGCATGGATGAATAGCGACGGTGGGGCTCGGGCGGTGCGTCGCGATGTGGCACGCGCAGCAGTGCGACAGGACTGGGCAGCAGTGGGGAAAGTGGCCAGCTGGGGCAGTAGCGGCGCATGCAAGTGGGCACGAGCGGCTTGCGATGTAGAGCGACAAGATGGCGGGGCCAATGGCGTGGCGTATGAACTTGGGCTGGCGAGACAACGACGAGACGACTCGGGAGTTGGTGTGTGGATTTTGGCTGATGAGACAACGACGAGACGCGACGAGATGGCTCAGGAGTGAAGAGCAGCAGCTAGGTAGCTCAAGAGTGATGGCATGTCTGGCGGTAGGTGTGCGATTTATGGCGACGAGACTTGAGCTCGTGGGCAAGTGGGTACGGGCAGCGTTGTGCGCGGGTCGTCGCTGCTGTTTGTGCGCGTGGAGCAAGGCATGGGCAGGGGCAGCAGCAAGGCGTGCGCTGCATAAGGGGATGTGAGAGGCGGTCAGACGAATTGACGAGGCGGTCACGCGGGCTGCAGATGGGCAACTGGGGAGTAAAGACGATGTTCTGTTGCAGAGCGCGAGGTGGAAGAAAGAGAGAGGGAGTGGGCTGGGTAGGTGGATATGAATTGATGTGACGACGCGACGTGACAACACAAGCATAGTGTATAGTGTCATCGCGTGGTTTGAGATGACGAGACGACTCAAGCATAGTGCATAGTGTCGTCAGGTCATTCGAGATAATTAATGTGACGAGATGTGGAGTGCTCAGGCAAGTTGCCCACTAGCGGCGTGGGTGTGCAGGCACGGTAGCTAGCAGCTGGAGAGTGAAGTCTTTTTGGCCGGAGGTAGGTGAAGTGAATGCGGGGCAGCGGCGCGTGCTTGGTCTTCGCTGTTGTGTGCGAGCAGCACCAGGCGTGGGCAGAGCAGTGCGGCGCGTCGCGTAGCTGCTGGACGGCAATTTAGCGCGCGAGGATGGAGAAGGGAAAGAAATAGACCAGACCGGAAAATCCAGTTAGTGGTCCAGAACAAGAGGGGGATTTTTGAAAAGTTTCGAAAACTTCCGATTTAAGTTTCGATTTTTACTTAAAGTTTTTAGGGTCGATTTTCAGGGCGTTACAAACCTACCCCCCTTAAAGGAATCTCGTCCTCGAGATTCAGGCTCACCTTCAAAAAGATGGGGGTACTCCTTCCTCAGAGCATCTTCTCGTTCCCAAGTAGCTTCTGCCTCTGTGTGCCGACTCCACTGAACGTGATACAGACGGACTGTTGATCCTCTGGTCTGTCGGGTGGTTACGTCCAAAATTTTAATCGGCACTTCCCGATAACGGCGGTCATCTTGCAGATCCAAAGTCTCCACTGACACATGCTCTTCTGGTATTCTCAAACACTTGAGCTGGGACACATGAAAAACATTGTCCACACCTGCCAACTCTGGTGGTAGCTCAATCCTGTATGCCACTGTACCGACCTTCTTCAACACACGGTAAGGTCCGATGTAGCGCGGTGCTAACTTGCCACGGACTTGGAAACGACGTGTACATCTAATTGGGGAAACTTTAAGGTACACATAGTTTCCAACTTGGAAACTTAAATCCCTTCTTCTCTTGTCTGAATAACTCTTCTGACGAGACTGTGCTTCCTTCAGCTTTTCTCTGATTTCTGCAACCTTTTCTTCTGCCTCTTTAACGATGGAGGGTCCTGTAAGGGAACGCTCTCCAACTTCTGACCACATCAGAGGTGTTCTGCATTTTCCATACAACACTTCAAAAGGTGACATCTTGAGGCTAGCTTGGTAACTGTTGTTGTATGAGACTTCTGCATAAGCTAGACTCTTCTCCCAGTCTTTGCCATAGGTCAGTGCACAGGCTCTCAACATGTCTTCAAGGATTTGATTGATCCTCTCTGTCTGACCATCTGTCTGAGGGTGATAAGCAGTGCTGAAATCCAACTTAGTTCCCAAAGCGGAGTGTAAGCTTTTCCAAAACCTAGAGTTAAATTGGGTACCTCTATCAGAAACAATTCTGCTCGGTACTCCATGTAGCTTCACTATGTTGTCAATGTACAACTGGGCTAACTTGTCTCCTCCATAGTTGGTTCGTACAGGAATAAAGTGAGCGACTTTGGTGAGTCGGTCCACTATTACCCATACAGAGTTATATCCCTTCTTTGTTTTGGGAAAACCAACTATAAAATCCATGCCAACTTCATCCCATTTCCACACAGGGATTGGTAAGGGCTGGAGTAATCCTGCCGGCTTCTGGTGTTCTGCCTTGACTCTCTGACAGACATCACATTCTGCAACAAACTTGGCTATATCTGCCTTCATTCCATTCCACCAGTACTTTTCCTTTAAATCAAGATACATCTTGGTAGATCCTGGGTAGATGGAATAAGCTGAGTTATGGGCTTCATCCATGATTATCTCTCGGAACTTCCTTCTTGTGGTACACATATTCTGTCTTTATACCACAGAGTTCCTTTATCATCTACTCTGAAGTTTGGTGCTTTGTTTTCTCCAGTGTGGCTACGGATCTTCATTAACTCTTGATCCTTGAGCTGGGCTTGTCTGATCTGTTCATCCAATGTTGGTTGCACACTTAGATTATTCACACAAGCTCGAGGCACTATCTCCAGATTAAGCTTCTTCATCTCGGTCAACAGGTGATCATTGTGGGTCATGAGGTAGTTGCAGTAGGCTTTTCTGCTTAAGGCATCTGCCACAACATTTGCTTTTCCGGGATGGTAGTGGATTTCCAAATCATAATCTTTGATTAACTCTAACCATCTTCGTTGTCTCAGATTCAGATCTGGCTGAGTAAAGATGTACTTCAACCCTCATGATCTGTATAGATCTCACACTTATTTCCAATTAAGTAGTGCCTCCAAATCTTGAGGCATGCACTACTGCTGCTAACTCCAGATCATGAGTGGGATAATTCTGCTCGTGAGTCTTCAATTGCCTTGATGCATAGGCAACAACTCTACCATCTTGCATTAGGACACATCCCAAGCCTTGTCTTGATGCATCACAGTAGACGACAAAATCTCTGTGAATGTCAGGTAAGACTAACACTGGTGCTGTTGTCAGTCTTCTCTTCAACTCTTGAAAGCTTCTTTCACAAGACTAGGTCCATTCAAACTTCTTGTCCTTCCTGAGAAGTTCTGTCATGGGTCTGGCTATCTTGGAAAATCCTTCAATGAATCGGCGGTAATAACCCGCTAATCCAAGAAAGCTTCTGATCTCTGATACATTTGTCAGCTGAGGCCAATGAGTAACTGCTTCAACCTTCTCAGGGTCTACAGCAACTCCTTCTGCTGTCAGAATGTGGCCAAGAAAGGCAACTTTCTCAAGCCAAAATTCACGTTTACTGAACTTGGCGTACAACTTGTGAGCTCTGAGTTTTTCCAAAATCACTCTCAGATGCTGCTCGTGCTCTTCTGCACTCTTTGAATAGATCAGTATGTCGTCAATGAAGACAACGACAAACTTATCTAATTCTTCCATAAACACCTTCTTCATGAGATTCATGAAGTATGCAGGTGCATTGGTTAGCCCAAAGGACATAACTGTGAACTCATACTGACCATATCTGGATACAAAGGCTGTCTTTGGGATATCTGCTTCTCTGATCTTCAGCTGATAATACCCGGACCTCAAGTCAATCTTAGAGAAGTACTTGGCTCCTTTTAACTGATCAAACAGGTCATCAATCCTGGGCAGAGGATACTTGTTCTTGATGGTCACTTCATTCAAGGATCTGTAGTCCACACACATCCTCATACTTCCATCCTTCTTCTTGACAAAGAGAACTGGTGCTCCCCAAGGGGAAGAGCTGGGTCTGATATATCCTTTTTCTTGGAGTTCTCTTAACTGTTCCTTGAGTTCTGCTAGTTCTGCAGCTGCCATGCGGTAGGGTCGCTTAGCTATTGGGGCTGTTCCAGGGATAAGGTCAATGATGAACTCAATATCCCTATCTGGTGGCATTCCAGGTAACTCTTCAGGGAACACATCTGGATACTCATTCACCACTGGTACTTCTTCTACAGTCTTGGTTTCCATTGAAAACACCATAGGGTCAGGATTACTTCCAAGGGCTTGGCAAACTACTCGGGTTCCTTCATGGTTGGTCACTGTAACTGTTCTGTCTGAACATGCTATGACACCGTCATGCTTGGTTAACCAATCCATTCCGAGGATTAGATCTATCCCCTTGGATTTTAGTACCACTGGACTAGCTAGGAAGGCTACCCCACTTAGGGTGATTCTTATCCGCGAAGAACCCAAGTGACACTTGATGTCAGCTCCGGGCGATCGGGTTATTAAGGGGGTTTAAAGCAGTACTGTAGGTACTTTATGCTTTTCCACAGAACTTGATGATATGAAAGAGTGCGATGCTCCAGAATCAAACAAAACTGTTGCAAGAACTGATTCAACAAGAAACTCATCAAGCACAACTCCGGGTGCGTCCTGGGCTTCCTGAGCATGGATGTGGTTGACGCGGGCACGTCTGAAGGACTGCTGTGTCTTTGCTGGTTGGTTGGAGACTTGGTTGGTTCCACGAGTGGCTCCAGACATCCTTGGTCCATTCACAGTGTTGGACTGAATGGAAGCAGCTGGCTTGTTCTTGTGGGGACAGTTGGCAATGAAGTGGCTAAGGTCACCACAGTTGAAGCAAGCCTTGGGTTGGTTGGTCACTTGACCACTGCTGTACTGCTGAATCTTGGTGTTGTTCTGACTCTTCTGAGGGAAACTAGGCTGACGGGAGACATTGGATGGAGTCCTGAACTGCATTGGGGCTTGACTCTTCTGACCTTGGAAATTGGAGTTCCTAGGCCTCTGGAATCTTTCCTGCTGACGGACTTCATTAACTGCGAACTTGCGCTTCTTCTCCTTGGACATTTCCATCATTCTTTCTTCAGTCAGGATGGTCTGGTTCATCAGGGTGTTGAAGTCAGGATAGATGTGAGGGGTCATCTGGGTTCCTAACTCTCCAGATAAACCTTTCTTGAACTTATTCTGCTTCTTCTTGTCAGTTGAAACTTCCTCAGGAGCATAGCGAGAAAGTTCAATGAACTTGCGGATGTACTGATTAACAGACATGCTTCCTTGCTTCAGCCTACGAAACTCATCTGCCTTGAGTTGCATGGTACCTTCTGGAACATGGTAGCGGCGGAATTCTTCCACAAATTCTTCCCAAGTGATGGTTGTGGGATCATCAGTGGCTTCACAGTAGTTCTCCCACCAGGCTAAGGCTGTCCCAGTGAGTTGATGGGATGCCAGGAGAACTCTGTCTCTACCCTCACAGTTGTTGACGGTAAAATGTGTGTTCTACCGCTCGCACACGTGGCCTGGGAGATTTGCTTCACTCCGTTCAGGACCAAGACTTGGAACGCGGTGAATTCCGGAGCGTGCCAGTCGATTTTCCCTGCAAATCGACAAAGACAAGAAAAGCGTGTAAAATTCCCGGACTATCGGCCCCGGACAGGCCGATGCGTCACCGCAGCCGATGGTTAGTGAATAAAAGATAATAAAATAAGCACTCGGCTGTCGTCTAGAAACGAATCGACATGTCGCAACAGTAAATACTCGCGCGATAAATAAAGCAAGGCATGCGTCAGAATCGGCAATCGGCAAAGCATGCAATCGGCAACATCTATCGGCAAGCAACATAGTAAGGTGGATCGACATTGACGAAGGAAGGCTCAGACATATACTTGAACGAATAAAAGCAATCTAAAAGCATGCAAGCAAAGATCTGAACGTGGTAAGCAATCGGCTAAACACCCCGAAAGAACGATTAAACCAGTAACCACTAATTATACCCATAACCTGACGATCGCTTCACCGAGGACACGTCAACTAAGTGAAGTAGAACAGGACACGTCAAACTGCTCTACACGATCGGCAGGTACGAATATAATCGGCAACTACCGGTCCCAGATACTCAGTAAATTAGATCCAACCCTTAGCAACTGTTTCGCCGAGGACACGTCAACTAAACGAAGCAGACAGGACAAGTCAAACTGCCTACCCAGTCACCAAGAGCAGATCTAATCGACAAAGCACCTTAACCGTGACTCGAATAACCAGATCAAACAGAAATCGACATCAGCAATCGGCAACAAGGTCGCGGCGAGGACAAGTCAACTAACCGTGACAAAGAATTGGATCAGGTCTTAAACAATTCCATGCAGTCGATGCGTAATGTAAACCCTAGATTGATCTAGATTACCGGATAACTAGCAGCCACATCAATATTTATCATGGACAAGTCGACATAACCAGATCGATGCGCTTACCTGACGAGATCCAGTCAAGCCGGAGCCCCGATGGACGCCGGTGACGAAAAAACCCGTCGAGAAATTGTGGCGGTGCGCCGAAGAGTTGATTGTATTGATTGTCTTTGATTACAAGCACCTGGGTTTATATTTATACACCCGAGGCAAGAGTCCGACTTGGACTTAAACACGACTCCTACGTGACCACAATTCGGTCAATCCTTTCTAAATCTAGAAAATAATTTAAAAAGGACACCAAACCACCCGGGCGCGTGCGGCTTCGGGATTTCTTTGGCTTCATGATATCCTGCGGGCCACCACTTTGGCACACAATCTTTTTCACCCGGAGCGCATTCCATTTTTTCCACTGACAGCGGGCCCTAGTCCAAATTTTGGTGTCAACACATGCCCCCCAAGCCGGGGTATGGAATCTCCATGCGCCGGATTGTTTTCCCATTTCTCGCGCTTCCTTGATTCCCGCGCCGTACTCAACACACTTGCAGTGCCCCTTCGTATCTTGTGCCGCCTGCAGCACGTCCCATCTTATAAATAGAAATCCATCTACCATTCTTATCTTTCTTCCTTCTCTCGCCGGCGTGTCTCTTCATCTCCTCATTCTCTCTCCTCATCTTGCTGCCGGCGACCAATCTCCTTGGAAGACCAGAAAACAAAAACTTCTCAAGATTTCTCGCATCTTCATCGCAATGGCGCAACTTACTGCTTCCTCCATTGCCGTCCCCGAGGTATCAATCTTCTACTCCATCCCCGTTCTTGCACTAGAATAGGGTTGTGTTCTTGCGGTACTGTAGATCCCTTCGTTCATAAGCCATCTTCATTCTTCTTTAGACTCTTGACTTGATTAAATTCATTTTCATTGTTTCTAGGAACTGCGAAACCAGATCTTGATCCCTACAGAACTCGCCACACATCGTTACTTAGGACCCATGGGCGATCCAGATCCAATAACCTTCATCTGCAGCGAAACCCTTAGAATGCCCTTCAAGAGATCACCAGTAGCGCTAGGGACATGGGCAGGTAGCTTCAGATCATGGCCCACTGAGATCCAAGGCTGGCGTGAATGGTTCCTTAGGGTAAAAGCTGCAAAATCGGCAATATGGGCCACTGTCGGCATAGACCACTGTTTAGAACTCACCCTTGCTGATATGAAGAAGAATGAGCCAATGCTATCGGCATCCTGCTACTTTTGGTCTGATGCACTGAATGCTTTCCTTTTCGGCCATGGACCAATGACTCCAACCCTTATGGATGTCAATATGCTTACCGATCTGGATATATCCACCAACGCAAGCCTTCAGAGTTTGAAAGTCAAGCCATCACATAAGCTTGACGTCAGAGACATCGGCGGATGGAAGAAATATATCACTACCTTCCGAAAAACAGGGCCGGTGACAGACAAAGAACATACAGCTTTTCTGACGATGTGGCTCGAACACTTCTTTTTCTGCGGAGCTCAACTTGGTCCTGTATCCAATCTGCAGAACTTGGCAGAAAGATTGGTAGCTGGCACTGAAATGCCTATCGGCAAATATCTGCTTGGTGCCCTTTATTCTTCACTTCATCAAGTTGCCGAGAAGCTTTGGCAAGATATCCCAATCGGCAATATTGGTGGTCCATGGTGGTTCCTTCAAATGTGGCTTACCCTGCACTTCCGCAAGGCTATGCAACTTCAAGACTTGCATTTATCCAAGTTTCCAACCCCCGATCAGGCTGGACACCGATGCACTTCACTGGGAGAAGCTTTAGTATCGATAGATGGAGTCAGAATGACTGCCGATCTCTTGGCTTCATACTTTAAGGCTTTCTACAGAGGCATCAACGAAGGTCATCTTGACTGGTTCCCATATGGAAAATCTGACATCATGGATCATTTTGAGATCCCTTTTACCTTCCGAGCTGACAATCCTCTTCAGAACGAAATATCGCAAACATCTTCGTGACCTGCATCAAGCCTTGCATTTTGCCGACAGGATTGAACGCAACAGGCCACCAGAAGCCGTCATACGAATTCTACAATCCTTCATTTGCTGCAAGACAAATGGGTCTCGGCCAGATTCCTCCTAGTCTCTTCTATGCCGATAAGGTCAAAGCTCGTGCCGTTATTGAATCGACTCTGGAGTATTCATGGCTATTCGGTTTGACTGAGAATCTACCCCTTGGCCACATCGACAATATTGCATTGGCTTCTTCTTGCACAAGGCTCTTCAGGCAATGGTGGGCAGAATGGTCCAAACATCTCCAATGCGCCAACACAGCATCCTTCATCTCCAATCTTCCGCTTCCCGAACCAATAGGAGAGGTAACCGATCTCAATTTCCATCATTTTTCCTCATCGACAAATCTTTAACTGCAACTTTTATTTTGCAGTCTGACACCGAGGATGCTCCCACGGAAAGCAACAGCGGAATCGGCATTGTGTACGTGGCTGCACATCCAGATCCCGTCCTTGGCTCTGACGCACCAACACCAGCTCAAGTTCTCAAGGACCAAACTTCTAAAACAAAACGTCAAGGCCCCCGCTTCAAAGTCCCAGCCAAGCGTCATAGAGCTCTCTTGAAACAACCAAGGTCTGCACCAACTCCTCCCAGCAGCCCAGTACTCATTCTTGTCTTCATAATCAATTTTCATGATTTGGCAAAAATTGATATCTAACCTTTGTTTTAATTTCAGGGCAATTCTGGAGAAGTTGTCGAGGAAACTGAAGTTCATTCTCCTGAAGCCCATGCTGACACCAAGCTTGAAGAAACCGAAGTCCGCGCTGAAACCGATGCCGAAACTGCCCAACAAGCACCAGCTGCTACCTCAGAAGAAATCGGCATCGAGACTCAACAAGTACCGGCTTCAGAAGAAATCGGCATCGACACTCAACCACAGGTTCGTCCTTGAAACTTGTCCATCGGCATCTACATCTTTATTGACTTCACATTTGATTAGATGCAAGAGCGAAGGGAAGAAGAATCGGCAAACCCCTCTGTTGATGAACCTGGAACTTCTCAAGCAACTCCTACGCAGAACATACCAGGGGGTCGTTTCTCAGATCCTGGAGCATCTTCTTCTCAGGCTATTCCAATCGAAGTTGATGTCGACTTATCTGAGCTAATAAATGTCGACTTACTCCCTTCATCAATTTTTCGTCTAATAACCATCTTCTGTACCTACAGGCACGTGTAGTGGAGCCAATCATCGCCATACATCATCGGCAACCATTGCCAATCGACATTCGCAATGAACTGGTCGAGCTGGAGAAAAGACTTGACTTTGCCACTACCGAAGATCTTACTCGCAATGCAAGTCCAATCCGTGCTAGATTCGATGTAATCCAGAATCGCCTTCCAAGGGACTTGAGAGTTGCACTTCATCCAGTGGCATACATGGAGTTTCGGCGTCTTGACTACGAACAAGCTCAAGAAAATATCAACCGCCGATCCTACCAACGTCAACTTGTCTTGGCAGCAGAAAAAGCTCTTGAGCTCTCACAGCAAGAATTGGAGAAATACAACTCCATGAAGAAGCAGCTAACAGAAGAGGAGAATCGGCTGACTCAGCTGAAGAAAGAAGCCGAAGACTTGAGAGCAGCTCTGCAGGCTAAGGAACAAGAAGTATCGGCATCGGCAGAAACCATTGCCAAGATCAATGCCTCCATGCTTCAACAAAAAGATTCGCTCAATGCTTCCATTGAAGCTTCACAACGCGCCTGGGCATCCGTGCCTGCAGAGATTGAGTCTGATGACAATGACAACTATGTCTTGGCCGAGATTGATCAGCTTCGCATACATGCACTAGATGTACTCCGTGATTATCTGTATCCTCGTAGTGCATGAGCTTGTAATCATCAAACAATGTCTTCCAATCTCTGTAATATATATATATATATTTGCTTCTATATTCCTTTTATATATTTTCCCTAAGGGCGATACCATTAGCATCGGCCATCTTAAAGGCGACGCTCTTAACGTCGGCTCCGATAAAACTCAATCGAACACTTTAAAGATCTACCAATAAGGTAATATACTTTAAGTACTTTGCATTAAGCGCTCGACTGAATTCCAATCTCTTTCGTCGATCGGCTGATTGTCGATTGCATCGCTCTTCACTTCCATCAACCAATCAACATCCGTATCTGGTAACTGCTACAGCAACCGTGGAGTTGCTGATCCTTCAGTGATGCACACACCTTCATCGGTAACATCCAGTGCTTCGCCTTTCCAGTAAGTTCCTGATATGCACGGCAAGCTTTCGACCATCGTCGGCAAGAAGTCTGCAGTAGCCACACTCACCGATTTGTCAGCCTGAATAGTTTCCACCTTGTCGCCGATCCACTGGATAAGGAGCTGATGCATCGTAGATGGGATACATCAATTAGCATGAATCCAATCCCTACCCAGCAGTACGGCGTACGATCCTTTGCCTTCGATTACAAAGAACGTCGTCGGCAAAGTCTTGCTTCCGATAGTGACCTCGACATTGGTGACTCCTTTGACTTCAGAACTCCTGCCCCCATAGTCCCTCAACGTCATGTTGGTCTTGGTCAGCTCTTCAGGCAATTTGCCGATCTTCCTGTATGTCGCCATCGGCAAAACATTGACAGCAGCACCACCATCGACCATCATCTTGCTCATCGGCTTGCCATTGACGAAACCATTAAGGTACAGAGCCCTCAGATGGAGATGATCAACACCAGACGGCTTCTCAAACACTGCCTGCTGTGGACCCAATAACAACTCGCAGAAGCTTCTTCTTCCGACTCATTAATGTCCAAAGAACTAAATTCTCGTGGCAGCATAAATACCATATTGACAGGAGCTTCAACTTCATGTACTTGAGATTTGACTTTTGGTCTCCATACCTTTTTTAACTTGGGCCCCTTGTCATGATCGTCCTCTTGGTTCACTTCTTTGTTCAGCTCCCGGCAACGTGCCCTCTGTACTCTTCTCTTCTGAGTCTTGGTAAAAATACCACTAGGACACCATTGGCCTTCCTCTGTGAACTCTCCCTGATCATCTTCTTCATAATCTTCAACTTGATTAACAGGACCAAGCCTTTCGTGCACAGAAACCCTTGATGCCAGTCTACCTTCAAAGCGATCATGCTGTCTTCGCATAGGGACTCGGCTTGAAGTACCAACTTCTCTGTATAAATCTCCAGATCTTCTGCTGCAACCTGGACAGCCTTCAATTGGTGGCAGCTTCATACCTTGCTCCCAACAGTACTGGAAGAAAGGACAGTTCCAGTGTGGATCGAAGTCATCATCACTAGTCCTCCTGTCTTCCCTCTCTCTTTTCCTTGAGTACTTGCCGATCAATCCAGCAGATCCACCGATCATGTTAACTGGAAAAGGATGCCCATCAATCTTCATCGGCTTTTGACCAGAGAATTTAATGCGATCACTCTCAATTGCCGATTGGATCTGTTGCCTGAACACCTTGCACTCATTGGTGTGATGAGAGGGAGTATTATGCCACTTGCACCACTTGATCTTCTTCAACTCCTCAGCTGGAGGCAACGTGTGATTAGGTGGGAGTTGAATAAGCTTCTCTTGTAGCAGCAGATCGAATATCTTGTCGGCATATTTCTTTTCTTCTGCCTTCTGCTTGACCCATGGACAGAGAACAGTCTTCTTATTCCTGGTCCACTCAGCAAGAGCAACTTCAGCTTCGTCATCAGAATCAGAAGAATAATCGGCATAAGCCGCCTGAAACTGTCTGCCACGTGTATTCTGAACACGCCCTTCATGAATCGACGCCTTCTGAAAGAGCTGTGCTAAGCCATCGACTTCCTGAGGTGCAAACTTATCTCTGATTTGAGGCAATAAACCCTGATAAGCAATCTCAGCCATTTGCCGATCCGTCAGATTCAGGTTATAACATCTCCCACGGATGACTCTGAATCTCTGGACAAAATCGGCAACTGACTCTCCAGCCTTCTGTCGAACAGCCGTCAAATCTGATATGCTCAACTCTGCCATGCCAGTAAAGAAATAAGAGTGGAATTTCTTTTCCAAATCGGCCCAATTCCGCACGGATCCCGCAGGGAGGGATGTGAACCATGAGAATGCCGATCCAGATAACGACAGAGGAAACAGACGGACCTTCAATGCATCTTGTGCCGATGCCTCTCCCAACTGTGCCAAATATCTGCTAATGTGCTCCACTGTGGACACATTGTCTTGTCCAGAAAACTTGCAGAATTCTGGCAGCTTGTAACGATGTGGCAGAGCAACTTGTTCCATCCACTCTGGATATGGACGTCGATACAGAAAGCTCTGCTCCTTTGGCTTGAGATCAAACTGCTCCTTCATGACTTCAGCTAGCCTGGCAACTATATCTTCTGATGAATTTTGCACTTGCCCCCCAGCCATCTGAGATGGCTGCTGCGGTTGTGGCTGAACCTGAGCAGGTTGCTCCCTGGTGTAATGCTCACTGTAATCTGCCACTCTATGATAGCCTTGCGGTATCTCCTGGTTGAACAGTGCAGGATTAACATTGGGAGCCAAATGATATCTTGTTTGAGGAGTTTGACTCGTCCTTGGTTCATTAGCTGCACCAGCTACTTCCTTCTGCGTGGACAACGGCGCATCAATAAGACTTGGCGCCGATACCCGAGCCGCTCCTGCAGCTAAAGCTTGAGCACTTGGAGACCACAATTCTGGCGGCATGCCATATGGTTGCCTCTGTTGACCAGCAGCGCTTGTTTCTTCTTGAGCTGTAAGTTGACCACCAGGAGGTGCAGGACGTGCTGGAGTAGTAGGTGGTAAAGTAAATGATGGCCCCATAAATCCAGAATCAAACTGCAAGGTCCCATCAGCAAATGCCTTGAGCATGTTGTACAGAGTGTTAACAAGCACCCCTGACTGGTTAATGAAAGCTTTGTGAACCGCAGTATTCACAACTTCATCCAACAGAGCTTGATCCGGCATCTTCGCAGCTTTGATTGTAGCTAACTCTTCTGCTCTCATCACCACTGGCGAAGCCAATACTGATGTAATCTTGCCGCGTGTCATCTTGATGGTCTCAAAGTACTTCACTTGGCAATCGTACAGATAACTCTGATATGCCTTTTTCTGATCCAAAGACATCTTCTCCCAAGCATTGAGCTCATTGTTGCCAGTGACTTCAGAAGAATCTTTATCATCTCGAACAAAAGGTGCAGGAATCATGATCTTGTTGCCCTTTGTATCGACGAGCAAAGTACCATCATCAGCAACAGCTTGAACGAACGCCATCTGCTTCTAAGAACTTGATCTGTCCCACCGGGCGTGCCAAAAAGTGTGTTGACGGTAAAATGTGTGTTCTACCGCTCGCACACGTGGCCTGGGAGATTTGCTTCACTCCGTTCAGGACCAAGACTTGGAACGCGGTGAATTCCGGAGCGTGCCAGTCGATTTTCCCTGCAAATCGACAAAGACAAGAAAAGCGTGTAAAATTCCCGGACTATCGGCCCCGGACAGGCCGATGCGTAACCGCAGCCGATGGTTAGTGAATAAAAGATAATAAAATAAGCACTCGGCTGTCGTCTAGAAACGAATCGACACGTAGCAACAGTAAATACTCGCGCGATAAATAAAGCAAGGCATGCGTCAGAATCGGCAATCGGCAAAGCATGCAATCGGCAACATCTATCGGCAAGCAACATAGTAAGGTGGATCGACATTGACGAAGGAAGGCTCAGACATATACTTGAACGAATAAAAGCAATCTAAAAGCATGCAAGCAAAGATCTGAACGTGGTAAGCAATCAGCTAAACACCCCGAAAGAACGATTAAACCAGTAACCACTAATTATACCCATAACCTGACGATCGCTTCACCGAGGACACGTCAACTAAGTGAAGTAGAACAGGACACGTCAAACTGCTCTACACGATCGGCAGGTACGAATATAATCGGCAACTACCGGTCCCAGATACTCAGTAAATTAGATCCAACCCTTAGCAACTGTTTCGCCGAGGACACGTCAACTAAACGAAGCAGACAGGACAAGTCAAACTGCCTACCCAGTCACCAAGAGCAGATCTAAACGACAAAGCACCTTACCCGTGACACGAATAACCAGATCAAACAGAAATCGACATCAGCAATCGACAACAAGGTCGCGGCGAGGACAAGTCAACTAACCGTGACAAAGAATTGGACCAGGTCTTAAACAATTCCATGCAGTCGATGCGTAATGTAAACCCTAGATTGATCTAGATTACCGGATAACTAGCAGCCACATCAATCTTAATCATGGACAAGTCGACATAACCAGATCGATGCGCTTACCTGACGAGATCCAGTCAAGCCGGAGCCCCGATGGACGCCGGTGACGAAAAAACCCGTCGAGAAATTGTGGCGGTGCGCCGAAGAGTTGATTGTATTGATTGTCTTTGATTACAAGCACCTGGGTTTATATTTATACACCCGAGGCAAGAGTCCGACTTGGACTTAAACACAACTCCTACGTGACCACAATTCGGTCAATCCTTTCTAAATCTAGAAAATAATTTAAAAAGGACACCAAACCACCCGGGCGCGTGCGGCTTCGGGATTTCTTTGGCTTCATGATATCCTGCGGGCCACCACTTTGGCACACAATCTTTTTCACCCGGAGCGCATTCCATTTTTCCACTGACAGCGGGCCCTAGTCCAAATTTTGGTGTCAACAACAGTTGATAGCATCAAGCTTCCTTTGGATGTTCCTTAACCAGTCATCAGCTTCGAGTGGGTCCTCAGATCCTCCAAAGGTTGGCGGCTTAATTCTGACAAACTCTGCCATCTTACTCTGGAAACCATGCACTTGTTGCTGACGGCGTTGGTTGTTGTTGTTATTGTTGTCTGCACAAGTGCTTCCAACAGACGGGTTTGTTGTGCCATAACTTCCGCCAAGGTGGTGAGCGGAGGGTTAGGCAACTGTCTATGGTTGGAGTTCTCAGCTTGAACTTCAGCATCTTGGTTTACTTCTTCTTCCCTACGGTTGTTGCGCTGGCGCCGTTGGCGCTGCTGGATCCTTGCAGAGCGCTTGGGCGGCATCTGTTTGAGGACAAGGGGGAAGAGCATAAGATGAGAGAAGAACCTAAGATCTTCTTCATGTTATCATTTAATTCTCTTTGTTATTATATTTTTCTTTTTATAAAAAGGGCGCAAGGCACAAGGGCCTCGCTGGCACACACAACAAGTAATTCACACAAACAAGCAACACTCAAGGATTCATTAAAACAGTAGGGGTACAACACTAGCGAAGAGCTACTAGCGGTTACACTGCGACTACAAGGGACAAACTAAACTTCGAGGGGTACAGACTTCCACAGACACTTCCTTGAACTCGGACCGGTAGCTTCATCCTATGATGATTGGATCTTCATCTCGGTAGACACTCATGGGTCCTGGGCATCCATGAGGTTGGAGGCATCTTCCAGGCCTCTAACTGGGGAATCTTCATCCGAAGCGGTGGGGAGGCGATCTTCATTCTCCCTTGGAAAAGGCTGGGTCAAAGGGAGGGGCTCTTCTTCTTCTTCTTCTTTACCCTCAGCTTCAGAGGGCGGTGGTGCAGGAAGATCTTCTGCGTACTTCCTCTTGATGTTGCTTCCCGCAGAGCAGATAGGAGTCCCATCCAAAACGGGACGTTCTCCTACTTCGGGGATATGCAGAGTCCTGCAGTGGGCACGCCCAGTGAGATAGGCAGTGCCAACTAGCTTGTTGTAGCGATCTTCTGCTGCCTTCAAGGCTTCTACGGCAGTAACAACACGGCTTTCTGCTTCTGCTTCACGAGCTTTGGCTTCAGCGAGCTGAACACGTAGGGTCCTAACTCGTGTCTCAGCTTCTTCAGCTCGAGTGATGCACCTTCGCAGTCTGGCTGCTGTTCCGTCATACAGCTCATCCAGGGTGAGCAGATAACGGGTCAAGGCAACCACTGTGGGATCTCTTTCAGCCATTCTCAGGCCTTCAATTGTCCTCATCCTTGCAAGCCAAGTGGGGCGATTTCTCTCCATGGGAGGGAAAAACCTCATTGGCGAGCGACCGATAGGCCTCTCATACATCTAGCACAAGTACCGAAGGGCCTTGCGTGCCACAGCTTGGTAGGTGTTTGGGAATCGTGACCCAGTAGTAGTCACGTTCCAGGGCTTCATCTCTGGGTGGTCATCACTGGCTCCAATGTGAATGGTGACTTCACAGCGCTCAGTGCCAAACTCTTCATATTCTCTTCCAACATACTCAGCAGGCTCCATAATGCCAAGTCTGACCATGGCATCACGTAGCACCTTTGGAAAGCCAGGGGTCTCCAAGCAGTAGTCGGTCACCCATCCATCTTCTTCCATCTGTAGAGAAGGGATTAAATAAGAGTTTTGCAAAAGATGGGGAAAGAGCTAAGGAGTTTTCCAAAATAGCTTTTGCAAATAATTTTAGCGTCCAAGCCTAGGGTCACGTCCTACAGCCAAGCACGGCTCTGATACCACCTGAAGCGCCCCGGTTATCCCAGGAGCTTAAACACTTTATTATACCAGTCCCTGGATCAGTCGCTAGTACAATCAAGTCTTACAACAGGTGATATTACAAGTCGCGACCTGGCAAGGGTCGATTGAGAAGTAACAAGAACATTAGTAGATAGGCAACAGTAAACACAAAGCTAAACCAGAAGATGACTTCTAGGTCATCCAACACCATAGCGGAAGCAACTAAGCGGTAGACTAATGCCACAGGCAGCCCGGGTGCGGACGAGACCAAACTTAATCGTCTTCCTCACCGTCGGCGTCGACGAAGTCTGGATCTTCCTCTGTAATCAGCAAGCAAGAATGAGTACAGAAGTACTCAGCAAGTCGGAACCCTTACCCTACCATCAATGGATAAATGTATGCATTTGGCGGTAGCAAGGTAAAGGCCATCAGGTTTAACATTGCAATAAAGCAAATTTTACACATGCAAGGGTTCAGTTTATAAAGCAGTTTTAGCAAAAGCACCAAATTAAGATATTAAGGGGGTTGGTCAAGTTTTACGTTGCCGGACACCCCGTCCACGACAACCTTCGGCGGAAGGCCGGACCTATTCTCAAAACAACTCACTCATCAAGGAGATAAGCACCCATCCCATGCTAGTTCTTGGACCGAACCAAAGCCATGTCCGTGACCGTGGACTCGGCTATTCGAATAGATTTTAACACTCTGCAGAGGTTGTACGCTGTACCCACAATCTGAGTGCATCACAAGCCACTGCGCGGGTGGTGTGAAGACTCACAAAGCCATTACCCATCACAGCATCGTCCCGAATAATCGCCATGGGAGTTATCCAGGGGTCTAGCCTCTGATCTAGGTCTTCGACCGGGTCGCACACGTCTGCATCACGTCCACCTGCTCCATGGGCTCCCATTGCATCTCCAGCCTCCAGGCGATTAACAGACTAGCTGGCGGGGTTTAGACTAAGCCGTGCCGCATACACAGTAGTGTGGTCGCACTGAATGAACGGCTAGGTAGGATGTCACAAGCAACTCGGTCCTTATACGAGCCAAGGCAACCATCTCTACATATATGAACCCACCACAGAAGGCGGCATTCATCTCCCATATCACTTGTCATAAGCACACCACAGAGGCGACACTTAATCTTCCATAAATATCATCAGGATCACCTCAGCTCTAACCCAAGTTCATTCATTTATGTTTCTTTAGTTATCACCCAACCTTACTACTACCACACAACACCAATCACGGTTTTCACATTTGCAAAAGCTAAGTATAAGTAGAGCACTTAGTGATACACAGTCCTGAGCATTTCTATAACAAGGAAATCATCCATGCATAAATAATGTTCATGCATGGATATCCTAGGTTTAACAGGGAATAATATAGGACAGGTAATATAAGGCTCAGTGGTCTTGGTCATACTACACAAAGGTTTTGCAAACATCAGGGCAATCATTTCATGCAATAAAACGGCTTCTATGGGTTGTGTTTATAAAATATAGGAGCAGTATGATCAAAGGGAAAACGGATTGTGACTTACCTTCGTTGACGTCCTCGGGGAGCTCCTGCTCGAAGTCTCCGGCTCCTGGTTCCTGCTCCTCCTCCTCCTCGTACTCGTACTCTCCATTAGCTACGCGACCGGCAACCAAGCAAACAAACACAAATAAATACAAAACAGAAGATAAGCTCTATAAAAGATGAAACTGGTAGAAACGGATAGAGCTCGATTTTAGATGAATTTAGGAGGAAGAATCGGGTCAATCGGAGCTCGGACGGTGGAGATATTGATTTTCTAGTGTAGGCTGTTGGAATAATCCGAAAATAAATTCGGGGGAATATTTCAAGTCGAGCAGCACACGAGTGCTTGGGCTGCTGGTGGTGCTCGGTTGACAAAGGAAAAGGGTAGATTAAGTGGGCCGGGGAGGTGGAGTGGTGTTGGGGATGCTCCACGGCAGCTTGGTCGGGGCGAGACGGCGTCAGGAAGGGAGATCAATGCGGAGGGGCGGTGCTTGGTTAAACACCAGAACAAAGAGAGAGGCGGAGGGAGGACGCTCACCTGCAGCTGGGCTGGACAGCGCGATGGCGAGGGAGCTCGCGGGGAGGGCTATTTATAGCCTGGGATGAACTCGAGTAGGGAGAGAGAGAAGCATCACCGTGGACAGCGACATTGAGGCGATGGCGCTACTGTGCTATAGTCGCCGCTCCTGCGCGCGCAGAGCGGGACGTGGGTGGTGGCACGCGGCGCGAGGCTAGGTAGTGGCAGGCAGCATGCAGTGGCAAGGTGAGGGAGAGGCTGCAGCGCTGAAGTGACGGCGCGGTTGACGCACACAGTGGTGCGCATGGATGAATAGCGACGGTGGGGCTCGGGCGGTGCGTCGCGATGTGGCACGCGCAGCAGTGCGACAGGACTGGGCAGCGGTGGGGAAAGTGGCCAGCTGGGGCAGTAGCGGCGCATGCAAGTGGGCACGAGCGGCTTGCGATGTAGAGCGACAAGATGGCGGGGCCAATGGCGTGGCGTATGAACTTGGGCTGGCGAGACAACGACGAGACGACTCGGGAGTTGGTGTGTGGATTTGGGCTGATGAGACAACGACGAGACGCGACGAGATGGCTCAGGAGTGAAGAACAGCAGCTAGGTAGCTCAAGAGTGATGGCATGTCTGGCGGTAGGTGTGCGATTTATGGCGACGAGACTTGAGCTCGTGGGCAAGTGGGTACGGGCAACGTTGTGCGCGGGTCGTCGCTGCTGTTTGTGCGCGTGGAGCAAGGCATGGACAGGGGCAGCAGCAAGGCGTGCGCTGCATAAGGGGATGTGAGAGGCGGTCAGACGAATTGACGAGGCGGTCACGCGGGCTGCAGATGGGCAACTGGGGAGTAAAGACGATGTGCTGTTGCAGAGCGCGAGGTGGAAGAAAGAGAGAGGGAGTGGGCTGGGTAGGTGGATATGAATTGATGTGACGACGCGACGTGACAACACAAGCATAGTGTATAGTGTCGTCGCGTGGTTTGAGATGACGAGACGACTCAAGCATAGTGCATAGTGTCGTCAGGTCATTCGAGATAATTAATGTGACGAGATGTGGAGTGCTCAGGCAAGTTGCCCACTAGCGGCGTGGGTGTGCAGGCACGGTAGCTAGCAGCTGGAGAGTGAAGTCTTTTTGGCCGGAGGTAGGTGAAGTGAATGCGGGGCAGCGGCGCGTGCTTGGTCTTCGCTGTTGTGTGCGAGCAGCACCAGGCGTGGGCAGAGCAGTGCGGCGCGTCGCGTAGCTGCTGGACGGCAATTTAGCGCGCGAGGATGGAGAAGGGAAAGAAATAGACCAGACCGGAAAATCCAGTTGGTGTGGTCCAGAACAAGAGAGGGATTTTTGAAAAGTTTCGAAAACTTCCGATTTAAGTTTCGATTTTTACTTAAAATTTTTAGGGTCGATTTTCAGGGCGTTACATTGGATATCCGCTTGCCGTGTATAGGGTGTGCTACCAAGGCGTCCCCTCTTAAGGGATGGGAGGTGGGGACTGAACACCCCAGCCTGTTTGTAGTGTATTAGTATCTGTTTCGACCGAAGTGGCCCGTAAGTGGTGTGGTTGTGGGAATAGTCACACATGGATTGTTTAGATGGGTGAAGGTCAACATATAACCCTTGTTATTTTCATACATATCACTTTTGAATTAACTCTTTTACATGAAACGAGATCGAAAGTGTAAGAGATGCTATGCGCATATGCCCACCTCAAAGGTTTGGGGCAATTGTTTATATTCGTCGTTGTCCTGCAAAAATTTGGTAGCAATGGCCTACATGCTCAGCTAGTATAGCAGTGTGTGGGGGGAGAGGTCCTGTCTTGAATTGTTGGATCATGAGTGGGGGTCAGATAGCTGCTTAGGAGATATGTGTGTGCACCACTCAGAATTAGAAGTCTTACTAGTGGGATAACAACGCCCGGCAGTTCAAACAAGAAAACTTAAAGTTCAGAATTTATGTTAAACCATAAGAAGTTGCGAGTTTCTACTGATATGGAATCGCCATTGTCAAGTGAAGGACTGAGGAGTCCACCTATACCATGTAGAGACAGGCAGAGAATACTTCGTCTCCTAAACCTAAGCTCGTGAAGGCGAACAACCTTAAAAAAACATGATGTCTTCTTTCCTTATCTAAACCAATAAAGAACCAGTTGGGTGAAAAATAATTTTACCCTGTCAGATTTTACCTCACCTGTGTATCGACCATTGATGATGGCTTAACCCCCTAATCCCACCATTAGATCAAATCAGGGCCCACGCTAAAACGATCTGCCCGCGGGCAGCGTGACACTGACCGTCATCACTGGTTCAATTTGTATGACGCGGAAGCGTTTTTTTCTACGTAGAATGTTTCTACCCAATCGATCTGCCCCATCGACGATCCCGCATGGAAAGTTCCCTTGATTGCCGGAACAATGATTTGTTGACCCTAATTGCCTGACCGTGTTGGAGAGCAGTTTCGAGTCCAATTCACACCGTCATCGTCGCCGCTGCTGCAGGTGCTGGCCAGGGACACCGCCAGGATCGGCTCCAGCGACGGGTGCACGATTTCGAGCGACACGAAGTTGCTGAGTCCAATTCCCTTGTGTGAATTGAAACGGGCGGATCCGCTTCCTAATTCTTCTTACTGGAGACGATAGGAAGGATTCCATATTGATCCAGGTTGATTGTCGCCTTTGGGCCCTCGACGGGCAAGGATTCCAGATTGACATGGGTCTTGGCGGTGTCCAGGTCACTGCCTTCGTATGAGACTGTTATCGTTCAAAACACGGTGAGAATTCCGCCCTCTTAACGTCTGAAATCTTTACAGGTTCTGCTGTTCCATCAATTTCCTCCCGGCAATACCCTGCTGCAGACTAGAGCATGGTCGCTGGTTCTTTCTGAAATTGCGCCCCAAGGTACCCTGCTTTGGTTCTTGAAATCGCCCAAGATTGTGTGATTATCGCCTGCAATTGAGTCTTCTAAAACATGTATCCTGGTTCAGACATTGAGACGTTGTCATCGAGTCAAGACGAATAGACGATGTCCTTGGATCAAGAACTTTCAACACATCCCTACGCGATCACACAAACCTACCTGCCGGTTTGTGTTGTACTGATTTCTTGTGGTTAGTACTTTATGCAATGCAGACTAATCTACGTATATTAGGTTAGCCCGAGGATGATTTGGTTGCCAAGAGACGGGCACAGAGTAGAGAATGGTCCAAGCTTTACGGTGAGCGGAAGAAGGCCGCTAAGATGAATGGAAATAGCTCCAGGTATTTTTGAAAACAAATGCCTCCCAGGAACATTTTGTCTGCTGGTGTGTTTACAGTTGATGCCTTGCGTTTTTTGTCCATATGATTCAATTTCAGATGTAGACGAAACCAGCAGTTGGATTTGTTGATAAAGCGTGTGTTAGAGTCCAGTCAAAGCAATCAGAAGTCACGCTAACGTGGTACTACACTTGTATGACTTTGATTATCAAAAAAGGGTACCTGGATGAAAGTTTCTTGTTGTTTCATTAACCCAAGATTTGGAGACGTTTTATCCTCGCAAGTGATGAGTTTCAAAACGAACCCACATCTCGTGCGAATCTATCCTTATCTATGTTTTCGTAGACGTTTACTGTAGTACTGTAGCACGGATCATTTTTGCGTTAGGCTCCGGTAACTCCGGTTGCTTTGGCTCTCGCAGTCTCTCGAAGCGCCTCTCTCATTCCGTCATTCGATCCACCGCTCCCCAATTCCCCATCCCCTTCCTCTCTCTATCGAAGAAAAGAAACCGCTCCCCATCGCCATCACCGGCTTCGCCGCCCGGTCCGCTTGATTCGCCGCCGTCTCGCCGCCGATTCATCGGCTGCCGCCAGTACCCCGCTCCTCCGTTGCCCGGCTTCTGGGGTCCGGCGCCTCAACCCTGCACCCCTCCCCGAGAAGCAGTGACGACGCCCCCCGACGCACGCCTGCCGGCGCCCCGATTGCGGCTCCTTCCTCTGCGGCACCGCGCCCCCAACGAGCTGCAGTGCCGGCGGCTCCGATCTACTTCCCTGATAGCGGCCTCCCGACGAGCTTTTCTTTTTTTCTTTTTCTTTTTTTTTTGCGAGATTCCCTGATAGCGGCCTCCCGACTAGCTGCCGTGGTGGACTGGTGGTGCCCCTCTCAGTGGTTCGCACGTTCTCTCCATATTCGCACGTGTTACTTATGCATAGTTTTGTTTTTGTTCCATTGAAGAACACTATCATCTGTGGGTTTAATTGGATGCGCAACAATGTCGCTATGTCAGTCAGTTTTGTGATGGTCATTCAGCAAACAAGATTCAGTTTTTTCTAGGTTCTGCAAAGACGCACAAAGAACTGAGCGATTTGATGTAGATAACATAAACAGGATGCTCTCTATAGTCTATACCCGTTTAGTCTAGATGTGGAAAACATATCTCTCGGTCTTACAGGCCATATGAATCATTTTATTGTGCTTGACATATATTTACTCTGAAACACTGCCCAGAATGGTGCCTTTTGGATATAGGGAATAATTGTTGGAATGAAGCATTGCTTCCATAAGTTTTGCACACAGATGGCATTTTACATGCATATGTGATTTGTTAATGGAAGGAAAGACTTATGTGAATCACATTACCAAGGGAATGACAGAATTTCTTTATGATGCACTTAACTATGGATCTCTGCAGTTATTGATAGAGGAAGTGATCATCCGGGAGTGTCAAGTTATAATTGCAGGTATGTATTCTGAATCTCACGCATTTCTACGAACATAGTGACATTATGCATATGTGTTGCAATATTTTACTCCAGTTGCATTGCCAGTTTGATTCTTGCCATATATAATTCGTAGTTGTTCCCTTACTGGAATTTGAGATCGATGTATCCATGGACAGCTGACTGCTGCTAACAAATTGTTTTGATTGATTTGGCTTCATAATTCAGTTATGAGTTCCACATTAGTGTTTACATCTTGCAGTGAACTGTTTTCCTTATGTCTTATTTATTGCTTACTAAATAGCATGCAGACGTATTGAATCAAAAGAACCAATCAAAATTTTAAAACTGACCATGAGAATCAGATATGTGCGCATCGCCGTGTTACATTTGTCTCTGAATTCTATTGTGTTTGAAGAAATTGTTAGATGTGTTGTCTGTTGTTAATTTAGAAAATGTATCTCCTATTCCCGCCATTTAATTCTGAAGTACTTCTGCTTCTTTCATGCAGTTGTAACACGATGATAAAGTATGATCAAATTTAGTGCCTGCACCAGCCATTTGCTCATACACTCAGTGGAGCTTCAGAACTATCCCAATCGGTCCTGCAGATCGTGCACAAGGTATAGCCTTGCAGTAGTATTTTCATTTTATTTAAACAAAATGCTTACATGCTTCTCTATTTATCTACCAATTCAATAGAGAAAATTAATTAAATAAGGTGTTGATATGTTATCATTAATTAAAATTAAAATTCATGCTTATTGAAAATTGGAACTGTCATTGAATGTAGTGATACATGAAAACAATTCCTGGTGAGATTTATGTTGGATTTCTTGAAGGAGCCCAAAGATATTTTACTGTTAGAATGTAAAGATTTAAAAAGCAAGCATTGGACTGCAGGTTAATGGAGTATGTTGCACAACACTACAATGTATCTTTTACTTGCTATATTCAGTGTTGTCCCTACTTTAGATCTATTTTGAATGAAACCATGTTTTGGAGTCTTAAGCGTTCCTATTTAGCCATGTTCAATTGAAGCCTATAAGGCGGTCCAGTTTTAGTCTGATTTTAAATCTTGCTTAATTACCTTGATTTGTTGCCTCTTTAACACGGGTGAGTATCCACCCCTTCTTTTCAAAATCTATTACTCTTATGTGCACAGAATGCTTCTTTTAGATATATGTTTGCAGGATTTGGTACAACAGACAGTTTATAAGTGGTCGCCTAAACGTAGACTAGGTGTCATTTATGTTGGATTTCTTTATGGGACCAAAAGATGTTTTACTGTTAGAATATAGAGATTTAAAAACCCAGCATTGGACTGCAAGTCAAAGGCGCTCATTTATAAACTAATACTTTTTTTTTTTGCAAATGCATTTGTAAATACATGTGGATTACAGCAGTAGGAATGTTTTTTCTTTGTACAATATTGTAATATGCTATACTAATGTTTCATTAAGATGACATGGCTACAACTAATATAAACATATTTTTAATTGCATTATTTATGATGATGTTATGATACCCGCGGCAACGCGCGGGGTTTTGGCTAGTAAAAGTGGTTTTGATATATAGACTTCAGCTAAATCCTGCCTGGCTTTCACTTATTGTAAATTATCAAATGGATAATATTTAGCGTCTTGAGTTGAAACAAAGCACACCATGATCAGTTCGTCATGGTGTACTTTGTTTAGTCCCATGTAGCAAAAACTCTTTTATCCAGTCTTGTTCCAACTAAATTGTAACCCAGGAACGGGCCGTCAGGGGCCAATTCATTCATGCAATGAAGGAGCCACCACCCCCCCCCCCCCCCCCCCCCCCCCCCCGTTGACTTTCAAAAAAAAAAAATCATCGCTGTAAATTGGAGGACGAAAAAACATAAAACAAGTATATCTATCTTCATCCATGTATCATACCCTTGTAGTTTCAGATGTTATTTTACAACCAGATCAATTGTTTGATCCTCGGCAAACATATTTTTGACTGCCATGCAGGGGACACCATTCAGATTATAAGACAAGAACCAAAGAGGCAATGGAAGCATGTTTTTTTACCAAAAAAAAACTCTTTGATCTATAAAACTTGATGTAAGTAATTTCATATTGTAGTTTTTTTTAAGGAGCACATCAGAAAAAACCTTTCTTGATGTCTGCGTTTGATTGATAATATATAGATAAAAAATGCAAATTCTTTCCCCTATTTGTATGTCATGGAGAAGCTTGTAGATATCACACGTTTCTTAGATTTTGAGATTTAAGATGCTTTTGGGCCTTGTGGTATGCTCAGTCCACCCCACTCTGTTAGACATCAGATTGCCATAAATTATGTTTGGTTCCTTTTCTTTTCAGGGTCAAATTAGTCTTGACAGAGCAATCAATCATCATGGTCTGCTTATCTATAGGTCACCAAAAAAAGAAATCTTTGACAAGTATATAAAACTGAGGTCATCGTTCACTGCTCAATTTCTAAAACTAATTAGAATGCTTTTTCATTAGATTTTTGGTTGATAGGACTGGACCCATGTTAATTAGAGTCGTTCTGATCGACTGGGGATCTGCTATGTTCTGTTTGAGATGTTTCATCTTCACAAAGTTGCGTATGATTTCCCGCAAAAAAAAAAAGGTTCAGTTTGAGATGTCATATACTTTTTCAAAATGTATAATTCAATAGTTTGAAATACGTAGTGGATAGGTTAAAATAAAAAATTATTTTTAGGCAAATCCATGAGGAATTACAACAGCTCCACACATATGTGGGCTGCTGGATTTATTGATTTACAAAGATAATGAATGAGAACGGCCTTCAACCTAATGTTGTTGTGTATGGTACACTGGTTCATGGCTATTGTACACTGGTTCATGGCCTTCAACCTAATGATGATGCGCTGAGTCTTTTCGGTCAAATGTCACTTAAGGGAATCAAGCCCACAAATTTAATGTACAAAATCATACTGGGTGAGTTATTTCAGGTTGGTCGAATCGTTGCTGCAAAGAAAAAGTTCCTTGAAATGATTGATAATCGAATACCAGTGAGCTCTGCAACATACAATACAGTTCTTAGTGGACTTTGTAGAAATAATTGCTCTGAAGAAGCAATCATGCTTTTCAAGAAATTACATTCAACAAATGTGAAAGTTGATATTATAACGCTTAACATTATGGTTACGGAAATGTTTAAAACTAGGAGAATTGAAGAAGCTATGGACCTCTTTGCTTTTATCTCAGCCAATGGGCCAATCCCATCTGTTGAGACCTACCGCATAATGATGACATATCTGATAAAAGAAGGGTCGCTGGATGAGGCCTATGGAGTCTTCACAACAATGAAGAAGACTGGCTGTGTTACTGGATAAAGGTGGGATAGTCAGGGCTGGAAATTATCTATCTAAAATTGATGAGAAGAATTTGTCACTTGAAGCTTCAAGCATTGAGTTTCTAGTCTCATTGTCAAAATGGAGATGCCCGAAGCACTTTGAATTGCTCCCTGCCAAATATCAGTTTCTTGTGGAATCTAGCCACAATTATGCATCTCATATGTACTTATATCCCCGCGGCACTCTTTTTTTTTTGTCACAATATACAACAGTCAGTTCCTGACCCTCTTGTTCTGTTCATTTTGTGTTGAAGTAAATAAGATTTCCAATTAGATATGAAAATGCAAGCCCAATCAGATGTTGTTTTTGGTGACTCCTTGCTATGCAAAAGTTCGTATACTTTTATTTTGATGAATTTATGATACTTGAATTGTTTTTTATACTATATTGATTCTGCAGCATGTAGGAGAGGTGTTCAGTGTCGTACTTGCCTACATTCTATTATATCTGTAGGACCAGAAGAGCTTGTTGCCTATCATTGAAATAAGTATCGTAGCACTACTTTCGTTCTACTATTAAGATCATCGCACTAATGTTTCAACGTCTTCATGGCATCGGTAAAAAATAGCAATATTTTAGTGGAAACATGTTTTAGTCTTGTCATATGTTAGCCTACTGCTTAAGCTTCGAGAAAAAACATGCTCTACTAGTTTTTCATAAATCTGGCATTGTTCAGTTTAGTGAAAAGAGTTTTTGTAATTCTTTAATCAAATGCAATGGAACAATGTTTCAGGTGCTTAGACTCTTAAAATAGTCTTGTTCTAGCAAAAGTCCTGTCAAAGTTGCTGATTGGTGTGTAGAATGCTATGGTGTGCGAGTTTGTAGCTCTCTCTTCAGGTCACAAGTAGTTTGCTTCTGTCCTTTCCGGCATGTGGTGTTTATGCTTATTTTCTTTTCTTTTGGCTGTCCCAACCCTTTTGTACGGTGTTTTCTTTTATCATTAAAATGTAATTTCTTTCTTATTGTTGGTTGTTAACCAAGGTGTTTATCACATAAACAGATAGATTTGGACACTGGAGTTCATTAAGGGATATCTGGTGTTTTGGTTGTCAACCAATGCCAAGATGTGAAGCAGAAGACTAGTGAGGTAACTACTGGTGCAAATCCAAAAGGGCTTCTCTTTTTCTTTTTTTGAAAAGAAGTGCATGGTTCACAACCTGCCAACTGTCAATGTCAAATACAGCTTTCAGTTCGTGAATAGGCGACTTTAATGGGATAGATTCTCATATGATAAACGTTACCAGAGACTGAAAATGGCCATTATGCGAGGTGTAACATTTGTTCATCCATGATCGCAGGGGAGATTTTTCACATAATGTTTAGAGCATGCCTCTTTCTCTGACAGACATGGAGCTACAAGCATGCCAGATAGAGTTGAATGCTGGAGACAAATAAAGGAAGGACATCTGGTTGTTTGGACTGGGATTTCAGTGGTAAGATGTGGAACGGAACACTATTGTGATTCCAAATAAATACTCGCCTCAACGAATCTGTTAATTACTGCATTTTCAAAGCACTTTGTTTGAATGAACGGGAAGGTTCACAACTGGGCCTTGTTGAATGTGAAATCCGAGAATCGTTGTATACAGGAATAACCAACCAACTGAAGAATTTTTCAAGGACTAGTAGAAATTATTCTTGGAACTCTGAGGATTAATCTACTTCACGCATGAGCATAGTGATCTGAATTATCAGTAAAGCAATTTGAGCAGGCATTAGAATACAGCTGATTTACCTAATACGTGATAGTGATGATTCGCATCCGACTTTTACAATGGGTGTTTTGAAAGGCCTTCGTAGAGCCTCCAATGTGTCAGTACCAGGTCTGAGCAGAGAACAATCTTCTGGGTGCTTCATCAAATACGCTACCAGATGCTTGACAATTTTCACTGACCACTCTTTGAATGAAATGTTACATTTCTTTTACCAATTAGTTTTCCATTATCAATCAGTGTTGTTCTTTGGTTTTGGTTTTGCTGTCCAATGGTTATTGGATTGGTGGAATCCTTTACGTACATTATTATATCGGCGATATTGGTATTAGGAGCTTGAGTTGGTGAATTGTGCAGTCTGCATGTTCCTGGAGCTTGAGTTGGCGATCAGAAGAAGCACTACTCTGCCCCAAGGGCAATTACTTTGACTTCACCATGGACTTGTATTTGCATCTCCGAACATTCTACTATTATGCAACCAGGTCATTTTATTTGGTGTTAAAATCCATTAAGTTATCCAAAAATAACAATAGTAACTTTGATTTGATGCAGATTCACTGTCGTAATGGTATTTTTGCATCAGTTCCTTCCATGTCTCAGTATATGTTGTCGCCAAGATTTGTCTTCTACACAAGACTTCTCAAGAAACAAGATTACTACTCGCTCTGTCCCATAAAAAATGGCATTCTAGTTTTGTCCTAAGTCAAATCATTTGAAGTTTGACCGAACTTTGGTGAAAAAGTACTAATATTTATAGTTTAAAATTAGTATCATTGGATTCATCTTGGAATATATTTTCATATTATTTCTATTTGGTGTCACAATTATTAATACTATTCCCACCAAATTTGGTCAAAGTTAAGATTGTTTGACTTAGGACAAAACCAGAATGCCATTTTTTCTGGGACGGAGGGAGTAGCTATTAGCCAAGGGTTACTTTTGTTTACCTGCCAAAAGCTTTAGATCCTGTAATTGATTTTCTTGTTATGACTTGGATATAACTTGTCAGATCCTGTAAGTTTGCATCTGTGTAGAAGTACAGCGAAGCAATGCATTATGCTTCCTTCTTATTGCATAATTTGGATGCCTTAGGCTGACTTCAACAGCACTAGGCAAAGCCATATTTGCATTCCAATCTACACTGTGCATCGAATTTTCCTCTCCCAACAGACGATGCAAAGGAGAAGCCAGTTTGCATTGGCAGGAGAGAGACGGTCCAAATATAGAGTACCTCTCTCCTCACTATGCATTCGACGGACGCGGAGGAGGCGTGGACTCCTGCTCGCCCCGCTCGTCCCCGGCTCCCGCTGTGCCGTCGCGTCCCCGTCCGACGCCGCCGCGCTCGCCAGCAAGAACTCGGCGCCGCCCGTCCCGCTCAGCGCGCCGCCGGTGCTCTCCGTCTGGGACGCCATGGCGCCCGGCCCGTCCATCGCGACGGCCGCCCAGGAGCGCCGCCACCCCGTCCCGCGTCGCGACAGCCGCCCAGATCGACGGACCGTGAAATCGACCAAATCGAGAACGGCGGCGGCGGCGACGGCGCACTGGGCGAAGGCGAGCTGCGGCGGGGAGGCCTTCTCCCCTTCCGTCTTCCTCGACCTGCCCCGACGCTGCGCCCTGACGGCGGCGACGACCGTGCCTCCTCCGACAACGACGACTGCCGAGCGCGCGCCACCGCCGTGTCGCCCAACCGCGCCGCCCCTTGCCGCGCGCGTCGCCCTGCTGGAGTGGCTGGTGGCGGCGGAACGCGCGGGGCCGCAGGCGTCACGGGCGCCGGGAGCTGGCCGTCGTCCTTGCGGTGGAACCCGCAGGCGGCACTTGAGGCCGCGCCAGCTCGCGTCAGCGCCGGTGGTGTCGGAGGTGGAGCAGAGGGAGATCCTCGAGGCGGTGGTCGCCAGCCTGCCCGCCGACAAGGGCTCGGGCCGCGTCCTCGCGCAGCGGCGGCAAGGCACGGCGGCCTGGAGCAGAGGACGAGTCGGGGGAGGCGAGCGCCAGCGGGCGAGCCGATGGCGCGGACGGGGACCGCGGGCGGGGAAGGGGTGGCCGAAGGCGGGGCCGCGGGCGTGGCGGGCGGAGGAGAGGTGGCGCGAGGATGAGCCGGAGGAAGGGAGCAGAGAGACTAAGATGCCATTGCTTGTTGGAGATGGCGTTTTTTGATGGCAAGGCATAACACTGTACAGGGGAGGCAATGGCCAATTTGGCTCTCAAAATTGCCTTCTATTGTTGGAGTCAGTCTTATACTAGTCGTTCTGGTTAGAGCTGTTCAATCCTTTTTTTTTTTCCCGAAAGACCCAACTCTCTAATCCTTTACAATTAAATATCTTGGAGCTGATGCTAGAAGATTATATTTGGAATATGATCAATCATGTCCACTAATCTTTCATTCAATTTGACACTGGTCAATGAATGCGGCTCACATCATTCGTCAGCTTGCTGACGCTACAACGTGAAATGTGACCTAGATAGTGCCGGTTGTCCAAGCTGAGCTTGAACTGGGAGCTGATACCTGCACTACTTACCAAGATTGAAGATTACTGCATCTCTAACTTTCTTAAGATCGTTTTAAGATGGCTGCGCAAGACGATTCTCCATCTTTTAGTTGAATCGGCTCGTTGCATTTTGTGCAGTTCTAAGAACGACGATCCAGCAAATCAGTGATCCATGGAACTGCAGCTGTGGTAATGGTTTGATCATTCCATGCCGGTTCAAACCACAGTGTGGTTATGGTGTGATCCATGCAGTTGTACAAGCACAGAACGAAATTAGCTTCTCCTTTAATGAATAGGCAGTGCGCCTGCCATGTTTCAATTAAAAAAACAGAGCGAAATTAGCGGGAAGATTATACCGGCCGATCGAAACAAAACAGAGCATGCAGGCCTCGCCCATGGCCGCTTGGCCCGCTTCGGCTGCTTTCCCAGTTTCCCTTCTTCCTCACTGCACTGAGCGAGGCAAACGGCGAGATAGGAACGCGGTCTGGCGGCCGGAGGAGGGGACCCCGACAGTCCTCTGCCCACCGCTGTAGGCTGCCGCCAAATACGGCGTGCCGCGCATCCCGTTCACGGCCGTCGCCGAAGCATGCAATGCCGTCCCGCGCCCGCCTCTCCTCCGTCTTCGCCGCCACAGCAACAATCTCTTCGGCGACGTCATCGCCGCGCGCCGCCCTGTCCGCCGCCACAGACCGCGCGCGCTCCGGGACGCTAAGCCCGGAGGACGCGCACCACCTGTTCGACGAATTGCTGCGTCAGGGCACCCGCATACCCGAGCCTGCGCTGAACGGCTTTCTCGCCGCACTCGCGCGTGCGCCGCCATCCACCACCTGCAGATGCGGCCCCGCCCTCGCCGTCGCTCTCTTCAACCGCGTGTCCCGGTGCGCCGCAGGCCCACGGGTGGCGCCGCCCACGCTCTGCACCTATAACATCCTCATCGACTGCTGCTCTCGAGCGCGACACCCGGACCTGGCGCTTGCTTTCTTCGGCCGCCTCCTCAGGACGGGCCTCGGTGTGGATTTGATTACATTCACCAACCTCCTCAAGTGCCTATGTGATGCGAAGCAGACCGACGAGGCTGTGGAGGTGCTGCTTCGTAGGATGCCTGAGCTCGGGTGTATGCCCAATGCTAGCTCATACTCCATAGTTCTGAAGGGCTTCTGCAATGATAGGAGAAGCCAGCAGGCACTCAAATTGCTCCGAATGATGGCTGAAAATGGAAGAACCGGCTGCTCCCCCGATGTGGTAGCGTACAGCACGGTCATCAATGGCTTCTTCAAGGAGGGTGAAATTGCTAAAGCATGTGGCCTCTTCCATGAGATGATGCAACACGGAATTTTGCCTAATGTTTATACTTACAACTCGGTTATTGATGCACTCTGCAAAGCCAGGGCGATGGATAAGGCAGAGGTGGTCATTGGACTAATGGTTGATAAAGGTGTTCAGCCAAATACCATGACTTATAATAGCTTGATACATGGGTATTCTACTTTGGGCCAGTGGAAGGAAGCGACTAGGGTATTCAAAGAAATGATATGTGGAGGTGTTGTACCAGGTATCTCTATTTGGAACTCAATCATGGCTTCCCTTTGCAAGCATGGAAGAAGCAAGGAAGCTAGAGGTTTATTTGACTCCATGGCTATGAAGGGTCAGAGACCTGATATTATCTCTTACTCTATTCTGCTTGACGCGTATGCTACAGATGGCTCCTTGGTTGATATTACTGATCTCATCAACTTGATGGCAGAAGAAGGTATGGTACCTGACCGCTATATTTTCAACATACTGGTCAATGCATACGCTAAACGTGGAATGATGGCTGAAGCTATGCATATATTTGAAGAAATGGCACAACAGGGAGTGGAGCCTGATACCGTCTCCTATTCGACAGTCATTGCTGCGTTTTGCAGAATGGGCAGGATGGATGATGCTATGGACATATTCAATCAGATGATGGATCATGGGATACCACCTAACAAAGCTGTTTACCAGTGTCTTATCCAAGGTTTTTTTTCTCATGGAAGTTTGTTAGAAGCCAAGGAATTGGTCTCTGAAATGATAAATAAAAGTATGTGTCCTGACATTGCGTTCTTCGGTTCAGTAATTAATAGCCTTAGTAAAGAAGGAAGGGTAATGGAAGCACAAGATATTTTTGACTTCATTGTGGGTATTGGTCTTCATCCTAATGTTATTGTGTATACTTCGCTTATGGAGGGGTACTGTCTGGTTCGGAGGATGGAGGAAGCGTTGAAAGTATTTGATGCTATGGTATCAGCTGGCATTGAACCTAATGTTATAGTGTATGGTACACTTGTTGATGGCTATTGTAAAAGTGGTAGGGTTGACTATGGATTGAGTCTTTTCAAAGAAATGTTGCGTAAGGGGGTTAAGCCAACAACTATTGTGTACAACATCATACTGGATGGGTTGTTTCGTGCTGGGAGAATAGTTGCTGCAAAAGAAATGTTCCACGAAATGATTGAAATTGGAGTAAGTGTGGGCATCAACACTTACAATATTGTTCTGGATGGACTCTGTAAGAATAATTGCTCTGCTGAAGCTGTCGAACTGTTCAAGAAGTTACGTGCTATGAACGTGAATGTCGATATCGTAATGATCCATATTATGCTTGGTGCAATGTTTAAAGCTAGGAGAATAGAAGAGGCTAGGGATCTGTTTGTTTCTATCTCAGCAAATGGTCTTGCGCCGTCCGTTGAGACATATGGTACAATGATGAAAAATCTTATAAAAGAAGGTTTGCTGGAAGAGGCAGAAAATATCTTTTCATCTATGGAGAAAGCTGGCTGTGAACCCAACTCTCAGCTACTGAATTCTGTGGTCAGGGCATTACTGCAGAGGCATGAAATAGTCAGGGCTGGAACTTATCTTTCTAAAATAGACGAGAAGAATTTCACACTTGAAGATTCAACTATTTCGTTGCTGATCTCTCTGTTCCCAGGGACAGGGAAATGTCATAAAGACATAAAATTTCTCCCTGAAAAATATCAATTTCTCGCGGGTACCAGCCACAGTTCATAATAAAATTGGAGCTTACAGGAATGTTGGCCGCCGTTCATTGGGCACGTGTTCTCAGCCTGTTTGTTGAGTGTTTGCCTGTGCAGTCATCCATATGAATCTTTATACAGGTTTGGGATTGAGTTTTGGAGCTACATGTGCTCAATCTCCCTGTTTTATAGAGTGTTTGTAACATGAGGATGCTGGTTAGTACATTGGAAACTTTCTAGTGGCATGGTTAGGGCATGTGATGTTTTCTCAGACTGAGTGCACAAACTGTCAGCATAAAAACTGATTTCAGTCATTTCTATGAAGTTACCTCCTGAATAATTCACTTGCTATTGTGTCTGGCAGCTACTTACAATGTTGTACACATCGCAGGTACATCATTGAGGGTAAAGAGCTTGAGTTCTACATGAAGAAGCTCCAGAGGAAGAAGGGCAAGGGTGCCGCAGCTTAGACCATTCTTAGGGGTGTTCTACAGTGAAAAGGGTGGCCTAGCATATTTTATTTTCTACTCTAGGTTTTGTTAGTCTCAGGTGCTCCTGTCATTTTCCAGTCCTACTGAACATCACTTTCTGAAAACGTATTAGCCTGGAACAACTGAGAAATTTTGCCTGCTGTGGTTGTATTGTCGTGATGTTTATGTTATTTGTTTAGATGCCCTGGTCTCTGTGATGTCTACTGAAATGGTTGACTTCCTGTTACGGTGTTTGGCAACTTTAAGCAATTCGGCTATTGCAAGAGAGAGGAGTTGCAAATGTCCTGCGGGAAATATGTCAAAAGGCTTAAAGAGATCAGCTTGCCTTCAAGTTTGCTACAAAGGTCCTAATTTTATTAGATGCCTTCAGCTTGCCTTCATATGAAAAATAACCACGCTTGATAATTCTACGGTCTCAAGCTGCCTTCAAACTCCAGATTACTGAAAAGGTTTTTGACCATGACGTGGCTTGCTTTCCACGAATCGAATCTTCTTGAATAGTTTCTTTGTTCAAATAAAATGCTAGAATCAATTTTGAAACGTTGACTCCTCATCAAAAATATTTGTAGAAATTTACAACGACATTGATTAGGCATCATGCCATCTAAAATTTCTCACATTTTAGGGAGAAGCCCTTCTTCGCTTCGTTTGATTTCTCTCAAACCTGCCGCGCGAGCAAAGCCCAACCAGCCCAGTGCCAATCTCAAGCCCATCACCACGCACCCCCACCTGATTCTCAAAAAAAAAAGAAGAAAAAACCACGCACCCCCACCTGATTCGAGTCCGCCGCCGGCGCCGAACCAGCGACGGCCGCAGCACCACCGCTCCGAAACCTCCGCCCGCTACCATGGAGCCACCGCCTTTCCCTCCTCATCATCCTCACCCGCCACCGCCTCCGCCTCCGCCTCCTAACCTCCCCTCCACCCTAGCCCACCTCCGCTCCCTCCTCTCCGCCGCAACCTCCGCCCTCGCCGCCCTACCTACCCCTCTCCTCCCGCCCCCGGCCACTGCCTCCCTCACCACCATCTCCTCACCTCCGCACACCGCCCCACTCCCGCCGCCAACCTCCGCCGTCACCCTGACCCTACCGCTTGCCCCTGCCCCTTACTCCGACTGCCCCGCCGTGGTCCGCGCCACACCCGCACTGGCCCCCGAGTCCTGCTCCCTCCCCGCATTCCTCGCCGTCGAGTGCGCGGACTTCTCTTCCTGCACCCCCGGCACCACAGCCCCACCTCCCTCCCCTCCGGCCCCCAGCCGCATCCTCCCGTCGGAGCTCGGCCTCCTGCGCCGGGAGCTGGACTCCTGGGGCGCCGGAGGCCCCCAACTCCCGGGTTCGTACTCGTACGCCGCGGCCCGGGTGGTGGCCGCGTTCCGGTTCGCTGTGACGCCGCGGTGGGAGGCCGAGCTGCGGCAGTGGGTGCGCGGGAGCTCGCCGAGGTACGGGGTTGCTATCGACGCGGCGGTGCGGGACCACATCTGGGTGCTGGTGTGGCTCTGCCTGAAGGCCGCGGCAACAGAGACCCAGTGCTCCCTGGAACGGATGCAGAAAGGGGATGACCATGAGCGGTTAGGTTCTGACCTGAGGGCAGTGAGATTTGAGTGCCGGAGGCTTGCCGAGGGCGTCTTGTGGTTAGGCGCGCAGCTCGGAGTTTTGTATGGTGAGGGCAATGGGAGGCTCTTTGCTGTTGCTGCAGTGAAGGAGGCGGTGCTGCGCCTGGGCTATCACTTGACTGTTGGTCTGGGAGATGCTTTTCGCGGCGGCGGCGGGAATGGACAAGCTGGAACCAGTGGAGGTGCTGATGAGAAAGGAAGTGATACTGGGGACGTTGTGGCAGGCCCTGTTTTCCTCTCCCAGGTTGCTGCCGCCATCGCTGCGTTGTATGAGAGGTTCTCCATGGAGGAGAAGATCAAGTCACTGCATGCTCCACGCCCTACAAAATATCAGCTGTATGCTTTCTTAAACTTCTATTTCTGACTTAATCCAGCACTGCACATTATGAGTATACTTTGTGATGCTACTGTACAATAAAGATGAGGGCACACTCAGTTAGTAACATTGTAAGGGTGCTTGTTAGCAAAAGAGGGGACAATGATCTGTTGAATACCAAATAGAAAACTTTAATATTAAAGCTCTCTACTCCAGCTCTCGGTTTAACTAATAGGATAAACTGATGTAACAATTCGATGCTGCCCACCTTTTTCTTATGGAAATGCTACCCTCATACTGATGGCTTATGTTTGTTCTGTTTAGAATAAAATAGAGGAATCGTAACCTTAACCTTATTGACTTATTAGGAAGGTGTCAATTTCAAATAATAGTCCCTAATCAATAAAGAACATAGGTATATATTTACTTTCATATGTCATTTCCCTTTCTGCAATGATGCATACACTGTTACACGTATTAAGGCAGTGTATACACTTCATAGATGCAATGCTGTATTTAGTATTTGGATTAGATGGCACAGTTCCTAATTTATTCGTCTCTAAGAAGGGAGGGAGACTACAATCCTGTGCATATTCACATCAAATGTAGGCTCAGATTCGGAAAAATCTTTATGCATATACTCTCCATGTGACCCACATAGGCAGATGCTAATGGAAGTTATATGTTAGGGATATCAGATTGTTTATCATGTAAAAGTGGCACGGTACACAATGTCCATATGCATGCGAAGCTAAGCTCTGATTACTATTAACAACTCGTAAATTTTTTTTCCCTAAGCTGTAATTACGTTTGCTTGGTTTGTAAAACTACTTCACCTTGATTAGTGCATGTCATTCTCTTTGGTAGATTACATGAATATTCAAAAGCACTGGAACAAGGTCACCTGGAGAGATCAAACCGATCAAACTACAGAGCTGTTCTGGAGTATGATGGGATTCTATCTCGTCGAATAGATAATCAGGTATGGTATGCAATCAATTAAGATATCACACAGACATCTTAACATATTCCAGTGGTTTCTGGATCTTTGCATAAGAAACTACTAGAGGCTAATCCTCATTGGAAGTTTTGGGTCATGCTGCATGGAACAGTAGTTTGTCAATTTTAACTATGCTGTAGGTCTTATTTGTATTGGTTAGATGTGCTTATATTCTTTGGTGTACTATTAATTGAGCAACACTTACTCACAGACATGAAACATGATAGATTTTCTCAAAGTGTATTGCCAAAATGTGTACACTTTCTGATTTGAAGGTAGATTTACCAAAGTTGAGTTCAAATTTTCGTGACTTTGATCTCCCTACAAGGTGATATACTTAGTTTAATTTATCTTACCTACCTCTTTTATCGCTCGTCTGAAAAGGAATCTGGTAGAGCCAAGACAAGGGAGGAGCTTTTAGCGGAAGAACGAGATTACAAACGAAGAAGACAGTCGTATCGTGGCAAGAAAACAAAGCGAAACACAACAGAGGTGAATCCTAAATTATAAAGAATGTCTGCTGTTCTTATTGCCCTGCAAGTATTAATCTATCTATTTCTCTTCTTATTTACTTAGCAACAGGAATCAGGAAAACCTGTCACTCCGCTTAAGAAGGCTAGACTAATTTTTTATTTGTTATCGTATTAAGTATCTTAATCAATAGGAATCAGGAAAACCTATCACTATTGTCTTGCATTATCTTAGTTTAAGTTGTCTTCTCTGCATTCCTTAAACTTTATGTATTTTATGCTCATTTAGGCTGCTGATGAAAACCTTCAGCATATTTTATTATCTGTTATTGAGTTTATTTCTGATGCCTGCTTTGCCTTGATCAAGTTAGGGATCTGATGTTTTCCTTTTCTTTTTTGAAGATACTAAGAGACATAATTGATGAGCATATGGAGGAAATCAAACTGGCAGGAGGTATTGGCTGTCTTGTTGGAGCTCCTGATGACATGGTACAAAATATGCTTAAGAGCAACTCTCGTGGAGATACGTATCAAGGAAATGTTGATGCCACAGATAGCTCATCTTATGATAAGGCAGCTTTGGGTTCTTTATCTCCTAGTTGTGAGAACTTGCCTCATGCTGATTCATTAGGTAGAGTCTCATCAAGGAGCCATGGCAAGAGCGATTCTTACAAGAGCTTGAGATATGAAACTCATGGGCGCCGTTACCAGAATCTATCTGATCACGAGAATAGATGGAATAAAGAATCAGAAAGAGAGAGTGATCAAAGTTATCTTAACCATCATGAGAGCAGGAGGCATCGAAGAAACTCCAATGATGATAGGAAATATGCGTATAAGCATAAGAATGATACCTCAGAAGACTCAGATTACCGTTTCGAACCAAGTGACTGTACAACTGGGTCAACACGATCGCAAAGGTCCTCAGTCACAGAATATGAGCACATGTTAGGAGCACACAGTGATAGAAGTAGAATAAGTAAGAAACGACATAGATCAGTCTCTGTGGCTCAAGACCAGTTCAGCGATAGGTATGATCCCCAAAGCGCAGATTCTAATGAGGATCCTCCAACAAGCATGCTTTATGACGTTACTGAAGGAGAGCGTGAGGTGTACCATGATGAAGTACATCGCCATGGACATTATGAAAGGAAGCGTCATCACCATTGTTGAAGGGAAATATTATTTTTCCTTTTGTGTCAGGTATGATTTGGTTATCTTATGTTTTGTGTTGTTTTGACTGTTTGACAACATGTTTTTACACCACTGTTTCACATGATCTTGCAGTAGATAAATAACACAGGCAGGTTTTTAGCATTCAACTGTATCCTTTTATGTATCCTTATGCAGTTTTTATGACTTCTACAGCTATTGTTGGCTACAGTGTTTGCCTTCATACTTTGGGATCTATATTAATTGTGCTCTTGTTCCTAGATTCATTTGGACCATTCAAGTTTCTTGCTGTGCTATTTTGTGATAATCAGACAAACTTATCTGAACTTGGTGGCATGATTTTCTTTGAGAAGCCTTTAACTACATTATGCGAATTCATTTTTATTAATTTCATTGTCTGACTTTTGTTGAGAGCTTACAAAGGATTTCAGCTGACTGCTTTTGCTTCATAAGACTGGAGGAAATATAATATTTTGCAGCTATTGAACTGTGCAAGTTTATCTCCACCTTATAACAATAAATGGTACCGATTTCTAGTTGCATGAACTTATTTTATTTATATAATTTGTTCATGCTAATTCATGTGCATGTGTAGTACTGTAGTATAGGGTACGGTATCATGCCATTACCTATTTGATTTTTTTTTTTTGTATGACACATCTGCATTAGCATGTGGAAGTGGGGATCTTCTGGCCCAATATGTGCTACCATGCAGTGAGTTATGGCTCGAGAGATTATCGAACTGATGTTTCAGAGTTCTACTAGCTTCCACCTCGTTATTGCTTTATTTAATGGGCTCTAATCTCCAAAAATATGCCACAAACAAAACTGCTCTACTAGTTAAAAAAATCGCTCCGCCGAGAAAATCAAACAAGCTGTCATAGTACAACAGATTATTTTGATTCATTTGACACATAATAGAGCAAGCTCTCAACATACACCTCTCTTCCGAGGTAGTGAATCCTTCCTAGGCCTCCACAAGAAGAAAAGATACTCGATGATTGATCAAGAAGCTTCGAAGAAGTAAAAAAGTTTTATGTAAAAATCCTTCAGTTGCAACCAACCTAAATTGAGGCTAGAAAAAGAGTGCGCAGTTCATTTTTCCCAATCCACCAATTAGAAAATATAGAAAGCACGAAACAGGTGACATACGAAGCAAATTCAGAAGTAGGGGTCACTATTATCACCAAAGTTTTTTTTAGTTTAGGGCCTGATTTATGATTGTCCTAAAGCTTCTCCTTCCTTAAAAAGTTTTGAACTATAGGGTAGAGGTTTGCTAGTATCATGCCAGACCTGCATTGATTAGTAAATAATGCAACTCCAACCCTCCAAGGCAGGAACAGTTAATAAGGCATTTCTAGGCATTATACATGGATGAAAGAATTCAGCATTTTAGATTTTATAATATCCTTAAAAGCTAAAGATTTTTCCTCAGGATTAAGTGCACCAGTGCACATATAAAACAGTTCAGGTTATTCGTCCTCATAGGAAAAGAAATAGAAGTTATTAAGATATTCCTGTAGATTACCTTTTTTTTAATGATAGATTAATTTCTTTTGACAAAGACCACTTACCGGAATATATATGCGATGGACGCAGCAACTCAAAATTTCTGAATGCACGTATAATGTCATCATTGCAGCCAATCTCCTTTGAATGACACATCTGCATTAGCATGTGGAAGTGGGGATCTTCTGGCCCAATCCATGCAGTGAGCTATGGCTCGAGAGATTATCGAACTGATGTTTCAGAGTTTTTCTAGCTTCCACCTCATTATTGCTTATTTAAACGGCTCTAATCTCCAAATGGCGAACGACAAAATTTGAACTTGATTCCTTGGGGGTTCTTTTTATTGAAAATGTTTTTTTCTGCAGGAGTTTGAAATTGCTAAAGCAGCCTTAATAATCAAAACTGTCATGTTTTGGGATAATGATAATAAAATGGTTACATTTCTGCATTTCTACTATTACATCATTAATTGTTTTTATACACTGTTGCTCTGATAAAAAAATTGTATTCTTCACGTTAAGGATGCATCTTGTATGAATGTTGATCATGGTGTTTTTATTAGACTTAGTTTTGTACCCAGACCCTCCCACCCCATCTCGACCAGAGGGAGTAACTTAGATCTGTCATTGGATTTCAATTTCATTAAATTAGTAAAAATATGTGAAACTTTACATAAAGGTTGTATTATTTTTACTATTGTTGTATATGTATTTTGGGAGGATAAAAAGTATCTACAAGCAGTTATCTGTACACCACTTGACTCCTTGAAACCTTGGATAAGATGAAAAGAAGGGAAATGTTCCATATGCTTGCTGCTTATGTTCTGGTGATATAAACCTTTTGCATCATTGCATGGAATATTGAAAATTATTATTATTTTATTATATGGTCTTTCTGCATATGTGCATGTATGACACCCACTTCAAATGTTTCGTGGATAGCATTTCATTATTATTGCCTAATGTTCTCTCATTGCAACACTTATTCTGCTTGTCACCAATAGTTGTTAATCTGCAATTTATGTGCACCTCATTCTGGAACTGTTATATAGTTTCATTGTCATTTATTTCTGAACACATCTAATTTAGCGTCCTATTTGTTGTAGGCAATCTATCTGAGAAATGACGTTAGCATCTAATACTTTCACTAGGTCACTTTCTCTCCATTGCTGTACCGAAGTGTGTCCAGAGCGGGTTTCAATATGTTTAAGCACTGAATTTGAATGTGCTTGCTAGCTTTTTATGGAGGTTGCTTCCTAGTTATTCTTGTACTGTAAGAGTTACAAATACTACTTATTCGAACTACAGTAACTTGAGGTGGAAGCTTAGCTCTGTGCTAACAATGAACCATGTGTTATAGGGGTAACCGGAAGGTAATCTTTGTGCCAACCATTGTTACGATACCTTGGAACATGTTGAGTCCAGCAAAATTTTCTGCCTGCATGAACATACGTGTCAATTAAACATTTAGAATAGTGTTACTAGTTGCATGTGCTAATTTTTTACTATGGGCTCCTCATTTCCTAAAAGAAAAAACATCGTTTTGGTTGTTGAGATTCCGAGGTGCCAAGAAGATGGTTGCCTAGTTGGTGGTTGGACATGAAGTGTTTCTTCTTCCTTTTACAGAGCTATATAGATTTTGATTGGTGTTGTGTGCCCTCAAAATGTTGTATGATATCAAATGGTTGTATGATATCCTGTTTGATGACCTATGCATATATGATACTAAAAAGTTATGTTTGATTTTTTTTGTAACATAATTTTTTTGTCAATATCCGTCTGGTTAATAAGAGGGAATTGTTGACTGAAAATGCATTTTGGCATATGATGGTTAACACCATGTCTTTTGTCAGTTCCCTTTTTCAATTTCACAGGGAGGGTACTTTTTTTTGTCAAATATGACACCATTTGGTGCTTCCAGATAGCCCAGCAACATAGGATGACCATTTCCTTGTATATAACTGTGAGATCTTTGTTTCCCATCTTCGATCTTGTCTGTCACTTTTAAAGCATTGTTTCATTTGAAATTCAAGAAACGCCCGCACCACTATGAGAAAGGACAAGTGAAGAAAAGATGATCCAGGGTCTCCCATCTCGCTGATTATTGCGGAGTACACAATTATGACTATTCATATGAAAGTTTTTCCTTCTTAGTAAGTTCCTCGCGTTTAATATGTCATGTAGCAATAACCAAAAAAAAGAATTTGTGATGTCCTCTGCATGTCGACTTCCATAGCCAAATGAATGGTTGAGGAGTCAGGTCCAGATCCTATAAGGCATTTGTATGCTTTTTTGGAAGTGAACAGTTGAGATCCCCAAATGTAGGCCCAAGAATCCATTATACCATCCATCAAGACAATATTATCTAGACACAGATAAAGATCATAAAGCTGCCCTGATGATACTATTGAAAGAGGGAAAATGAAATTACTTGCATCATCATTGATGTAAAAATTGTAAACTGAAGTCTTTTGGCCTTTGGCAGACGAATGTAATAGGGGAAATATATGCTGCACTACCCAAGTCCCAAGGTTCCTCCCCGAATGCAACACTCCTCCCATCCTTCACTTGGCATCTCGCAATACCTCTGAATTATTCATGTAGGCTCAGAACTTCTCTCCACCAGAATGAGCCCACTAGTTTTCTTGTGTGCGGGGCTTTTCCGTTTGTATAATATATGATTGCCAAGTGAGTTTAACCTAAGATATATCCATTCTATTATAAAACACGTGCAGACATTTCAATCACATTGCCATGTTTTGCACTTTGAGGTGAAGAATACCCAAGCCCCCCTCTCTCTTAGATCTAGTTAAATTCATTTAAAAGCTAGTTGGGAGATATAGTCATGGTTATTAGATTTATTAGTTATGCTTAGCATGATAGTTATGTGCAACCTATATAATTTGTTGCTTAGTTCATACTTGTCGATAGCTAAGGGAGTGCATAACCTAAACACATGGCAGCAGTGAGCGGAGAGCAATAACGAAGAAGAGACCGTCAGATTTTAAGATTCCTACCATATAATATGTGATGATACCTTGAAGCCATGAACCATAAGCTTGGTGATCATTTAGCTTAAGCTTTGTGATCGATCTGTTGGCAAACTTCTGTGCAAATAGGATTAATGCACTGATCACTACATATATGTTGTCATTCTACCTTGCCCTCATTCAAATTTTTTTGTTCTGCAAATTGTTGGTGAAAATGAAAAGAAAAGAGGTAGACTTGTTTCAGAGATTAAGCTACTTAATAAATGCTACCTTATAATGATCGGTAGGTCCGGGATCTTAGTCCATGTGTGCAAGAAAGTACCAAGATCGGATTCAACATATGATGGTTATGAAACATTAGAAAAATTGCAACACCTACAATACAAGCACACTTCATCATATTGAAGGGTCATCATGCGACTTTATTTTTATACATATAGAGATACAAGCATTGCCTAGCACATATATGGCTGGCATAATTGGTTCCGATATAGGCCAAATCGACGATATAGGCCCAAATCGACGATTCTTCAATTTCTTGGAGATGTGCTAGCTTCAGACAGTTTGTCTCCCTCACAACCACTCTCTAGAGTTTCATCATTTCCAGTGGAGGCTTGCATCCCAGAAGTACTATTGTTCATGGACTCCACTTCAGTAACATTGTGACCGCCAGATGAATCTGTGACACCACTTTCAGCTGAGCTTTGTCCTCCAGTAGGGCCTAGATGTATGCAAACACAGGGTGCAGAACATCAATTTATTTTCTTACGTTATAGTACGTGGAGATTTGCTGCTTTTGAGCCAGATATTACTCATCTTACTTTGATGCAACGTTGAAACTAGACTATGTATGTGTTAGATAATCTTGTGATTCTATAAAAATAAAGCAAACAACATTTAAAAAAGTTATAACCTCCAAATAAATGCTGAATTCTCTCGATCCTATCACTTAGATCAAGATATTGCCACATGTGACTCACAGCAGACTCAACCAAAGGTTTCTTCACTATAAAACATGCACCATGGCGAACAGCCCCCTCGAATATGTCCCATGTTGATTCAGCAGACATCACTGGTTGAAATAAACCCCGTTAGCATAATCACTTTGCAAAAATATTTAATATATTGTTGAAGGAAGTTTTATTGGTTCATGCATGGAAATGTAAGAACCGGAATATCCTTTCGGTAAGAACTTTAGCCTTACAAATCACTTGAATATTTCTATGCATCTTTGCAGCAATGTCAAGGAACTGAAAACCTGACATCTCTTCCATGTTCAAGGCTACTAGTAGGAAATCAACATCTTCGGCATGATCTGTAACAAAGTTGAGCGCGCTTTGCGGACTTGTATACACTCTCACTGAAACAAGCAAAAGAACATAGAGCCTATTCGGCAGGGAAAAAATTGTACAAATTTAGAGAAAAGAATCATAATTTTTTTCTAGGAATAGAATGAATCATATGTGCTAGAAAGGAATTTGGTCATAGATTCAAGTGGATTTCAAAGAGAATTTGGGAAACTTACCATGAAAGTTGAACTGAGAAAGGATGGACCTCATATGCTCAGCATGATCTTTATCATCATCGACGGCAAGGACTCTAAGCTGCCTTGGGGCCATGATTTTCTCAAGGCTAGAGCTGCTATGCTTTTTGCGTTTTATTTTGTTTGAAGGGAGCGGGGGTATCAGTGGCTATTTATATAGAAGCAACATTTGCTTTGTGTCGTTGTTCTCTATCTCTATATCTATCTTTAACATTCACGTGTGCGCAAACCTGGCACGCATGCTAGTTATGGATGCACCAGATGATCCATCATCTATCTTTTATTCAATGATAGATCGCCGAATATATGAATTTTACACAAGTGCCCACAAGTATTTGAAAATTAAAGAATTGAAAGACGAAAGTGTCTCATGTTAGGTAATAAAATGAAATTACAATTTCAACTTGCTTAAATATGTAAGTATTATATTTCTCTTCATAAGTCAGAACAACATTTAAGGTGGCGTAACCTAGCTTGTCGGAAACTTGTTGAGCTCGATGCCATGATTCATGAAGAAAGCACCATGTCTATAATCTTCAACTGAAGAGAGCAGAGTAGCATTCCGTAAAAAATGGTTGATTATAAGGTTTCTTACAAAAATACATCCAAGACGGATGCAGAGAAAATAAAGTTGGAGGCCCATTATGCATAACTCTATACGTAATGGTTGAGTATCCACCTCAGAAAGATATGCTTCCCTTCGGGCGCGATGCATGATGCATATGGTATATTACATTAATGCGTGTGCCGGATATGGAATGTCTTCCTAGCATATCACTATATATCTAATAAGAGCATGTCCCCGACATATACCAAGACATACATAGCCCCACAATAATTAGCTGATACCCATTTACTAAGTTTATATATATATTTTTTCCACCGTTCATTTAACAATTTTAATTTAAATAAATATATTCGACATGAACAAAATTCGGAATTTCGTAAGAGAACATCTAGACAAATGCATTTAGGCAATTTGGTGTTTACCTTTGCATTTAGATATTTTCTCCCTAATTACTCGCATCACTTAGCACGGTTCCATATCCGTCACACACATTAATGTAATATACCATATGCATCATGCATCGCGTCTATGGGGAAGATCTTTCTAAGGTGGATACTCAACCATTATGTATATAATTATGCATAATGGGCCTCCAACTTTATTTTTCCTGCATCCGTCTTGGATCTATTTTTGTCACTTTATTTATCTATCATTTTTTTTTAAAAAATATTGGAAAGTAACCGATCAAGTTTGAACAATGAGTCCAGGAGTGGAGACCACAGAACAAAGGGGAACAAATTGAATTTTTGACCTGCAAACACTTATCCTTTGTCCCTAAAGGGGTGCACACTGTTGGCGTTTCTTACGCACAGAAATTAAATTCAACTCCGCAAGCGCACGGAACACAGTTGTAACATTTCACCCGGGAGTATTCCAAGGTTATCGTATTTATATTTTCCACAGGGAAGCAGGGATAAGAATATCATGAATTGACAAAGAACTTTCTATTATTTATAACTTGCAAACTAGATTAAAGTAGGGATACAGATGTTTGATATGTGTGGTACTCAGGAAAAAGATCCATCGATATAGTTAACAAGGAGTTAGCATTTAGTTTGGGAGAACAACGAGAAGAAGGGCATCAGTTAGCCTAGGGGTTAGCATTTAGTATTTTCTAATAGTCTACAACTACTTACTTAAGCTTTCATACAGATACGTTCCTGCATATTGGGGCACGAATGTGTCATAGTGGCTACCAAGGCCACCACCATAAGGAACCACCCGCTATAATTAAGACCCTACCTGTCCAACCCGAACATGGTGGATTACAGAGACCGGTGCAACTGTCACATACGCTCGCGGCTACCATCCTCCGTGGGGTTGGGGGCACACTTATGTCTAGAATAGTTCCTTGAGCCATACAAGCAAATATCCTAGATAACTTACTCTACACGTAACAGCAAGCCAACCATGCATAATAAATCTAGGTGAATTGTGTAAGCATAGACCAGCAAACAAATCATGCATTTAGATCTACCATACACAGACGTGGCGCCAACACAAGATTTTCTCTATAATAATTACTTAAACAAATAAATATAAACTAAAAAGAAAACTAAATTAAATAAATAAGAAAATACTTGTATTAAAGAAAATCTAAAATAAAAGATACAAGAGAACTTTACCCAAACTTCCGAAGAGAACTCCGGAACACCGAGCGAAGCTCTCGCTTCTACTCTAACTCCCATAACTAAAATACTAATTCTACTCTAAACTACACAAGTGGAGTGATCTTCTATGAGGTACCAATTTCTTCTGAGCCGGACGGGGCCTTAAATAGCTTCATCTGAGCAAGGGGGTATTTATGCCCAAAGCTAGAGTGGCGGGCCCGCCAAGCCAGGCCTGCCGGCCAAGTAGGGGGGCCGAGGCCGGCCCCCCATTGTGGCGGTTCGCCATCGCCTCGCCTGTGGACGCTCCTGATCGACTCTGGTGTCGGTACTTCAGTCGGTAGCGTCGTGGGGGCGGCAGAAGAGGAGTAAGGGCCAAGTTTAGGCCCATTTGGCCCACCTTCTAGAACGTCGGTTGACTTCTCCAGGTTGGGCTCTTAATTCTGCGGTTTGGGTCTGTTTCCAGCCCACTGGAGGAAGGCCGAGGCCTATGGCTACCATGTGGGGCCAGCCGGCCTATGGTGGGGTCGGCTGGCTTGTGTTTTCTGCCAGCTGAGCCCACTCTCCTCCATAATTCCCTCCTGCATCTAAATATTCACCAAAACTTGTGGAGTAGCATTAATCCTATCTACTATGCACAGAATCTTGGTGACATGCATTTATTTACCGGTAGGTTGGTGGTCAAAACATGGTTTTATGACCGCCAACAACCTCCCCAAGCTTAAACTTTGCTCGTCTCGAGCAAACTCAGAACTTAGGATACCGGTGGATCAGGAGTTTATAAGAAGCGCCCCATGGGTAATAAAGATGCAACAACATACTCCCTCAATAGTGGTAAAGATACAAGAGCACGAAAGTATTCACAAGTGTTGCATATTCGTGGAGCTTATATACTTTCACCTTGTCACATAGCACTAAAAATCAGAACAGCACTTTTGGACGAGTCATGCAATTCTAGCAGTTATATATCCACAGTTTTTATGTGCTGCAAGACAAGGTAAAATTTCTCCTTTGTTTGGTTCACACTTCCCCTCTCCCTCTTATGAGGCTATTCCTACAAAGCTTCACTCATTCCTACCTTCTACCAGATAAGGCTCTTATATGGAGCTTGGTAGGGAATGCACAAATGCCATAGGGAAAATTGTGATGGAGGGGCAGAAGATGAACTCACACTTATGGAAGGGGGTTTTGAAAGCTTTGGTCCTTCTATTCTGCTCAAGATGTTTATGATTTGAACCATATAGCCTTTTATTTTGGGATGCAACCATGGAGTTTTTATTTTTTTGATATACTCCATGGTGCATCAGGCTATAACTTTTGCATGGTCCATAAAGAATTTTGAAATATTCTTGAGCCTTTTTTTTTTGAATGGACCGAAAGTTTTGCAAATGTAGGAAGATGCTTGGTTGATTTTCCAAACATTTCCCCCTTTTTTTTATGGGAAAAAACAAGAACACAAGCAAAGGAGTTTATGACCGGAAAAACATCGTTTTGGTTGTTGAGATTCCGGGGTGCCAAGAAGATGGTTGCCTAGTTGGTGAGTGGACATGAAGTGTTTCTTCTTCCTTTTACAGAGCTATAGAGATTTGATTGGTGTTGTGTGCCCTCTGTTAACACCGAAATTTGGACCAATTCCCAATAAATGTTTGAATAAGGAAAAATGATGGATTTATGCTACGTGATGCAATATTGAAGGAAAGTTACTAAGAAAAGGAGGCTTCGGCTTTGATTATGTCACAAAGACAGAAATTGGCATTGTGGCCGGATTATTTTATTCTTATGTTGATTATGTGTGGAGTACAAAGGTGCAGGAAGAAATATACAAGAAGATTCTAAGAAGATATGGTGTGGGAGATTAAAGAAAGGAATCATGGAGGAGATTAGCACCTGGTCGGATTATTATATTATTTCCTTCCGTGATCAAGACTCCAACACATATACGAAGAAGGAAAGCTACGAGAAGAATTAGGCAAGGAGATCAAGTTACGTGCGCACGAGAATGTAACAAATAAAATATTCTATCTGTTAATTTGGAAACCGATCAGATTAGCATATATCTTGTGTACGTAGCTTTAGGGCCAAGTCCAACGTCACCTATAAATATAAAGGGACGTCGACTATTGTAAACATCTCTCGATCAATATACAACTTCGACGCATCGCCATCTTTTTACGGCATCCTCGTCGACATCGGCGCTCATCGGGGCTCCGGTCAAGACCTGAATCTCGTCAGGCAAGTGCGCCAATTTTGTCGTGTAGACTTGTCCATGATTCGAGTTGGCGTAATTGCTAGTTATCCAGTAATTCAGATCAATTTAGGGATTGACATCTTGCATCGACTATTTGGAATTGTTTAAGACCTAGTCCAGTTCTTTGTTGCGGTTGGTTGACTTGTCCTAGCCGTGACCTTTTAGCCGATTGCTGCTGTCGATTTCCTGTTTGATCTGGTTATTCGAGTCACTGTTATGGTGCTTAGTAGATTAGATCTGCCATCAGCAATTGTGTAGTTCAGTTTGACTTGTCCTGTTCTACTTCGTTGGAGTTGACGTGTCCTTTAGCGAAACAGTCGTTGAGGGTCGGATCTGTTTTGCTAAGTATCAGTGATTGTTAGGAGTTGATTGTATCTGTACTTGTCGATTGTGTAGTATGGTTTGACCTGGTCCCGTATTGCGTCACTTAGTTAACTTGTCCTCGGCGAAGCAGTTGGCAATGTATAGATGTAATTAGCTTCTATCAATTTAGCAGTTCTACTAGAGTGTTTAGCTGGTTGTTTATCTTATTTTTTCATGTCCAAGTGTTGTATCGGCCCAGCATTGTGATTTTATTAACTGTGACCGATGCAACGTTATTGTATATCTTGTCACTTGCGGGATCAAACTGACTGGCACGCCTCAAACCCCCAAGGGCATGGTCCTGCACTGGAGTTAAGCAGATCTCCCAAGCCTCGTGTTCGGCGCAAGAAACATCAGCAATCGACCGATTTTTGCGTCAACGCAGATTGGCACGCTCGGTGGGACACGTCTGAAGGTATCCTTATTTTACAATCATTTGATTAGAAGTCAGATTTATCATCAATTGCCGGCCTGGATTTGGATTATATTAGCGCATCGGCTGATAGCACATCGGCTGCTGGAGTTTTGGTGCATCGGCTGGCTGATTTGGGATTATTATATATATTGGTTAATGTTGTGTCGGCTGATGGAGAATTACTGCATTGCATCAGTCGATAGTTGGATTATTAAATTGCCTAATGTTGTGTCGGCTTCTGGAGATTGGAGTATTGGTTTTGTTCGTTGGCGCTCCACGTTGATATCTCAGGTGCTTCGACATGTCGCGTCGGCCGATCAGCAACAGCGCGCAGGAACTGGCATGCGCGGGAGGATAGCCAGCGCGACAGAGCTGGGTCAGCTGCACGAGCGCGTTGATTACTGCATTGCATCGGCTGCTGGTTAGTGCATGATTTGTTGCAAATATAAATGCATCGGCCACCTGTTGATATTATATTGTCCATCGGCTATATGCTTTTGAGCGCATCGGCTAGCTGATTGCATTATCATATTCTAAGTATATTGGCTATGGGAGTATTCGTGCATCAGCTCTTGGAAAAATACTACTAGTGTGCATCGGCTTGAAGCTTTATTGTGTATAGGCTGCTAGAGTATATACATTGAAAAGTCACATCGACTGACATGTGTTTTGGCTCTTGGGGTATTTTATTGCTAATGTACATCGGCTGTTGGTCTTCTATCGGCTTGTACCGTGAAGCATGAGAAGATTGAAATATTCAATGAATTGCCTTGCCACCGTAAAGCACTGAAGCCCATCCAGTTTGCTTGTCACATCCTCATGCCAATCAAGTCAACCGCTATGGCTGCAGCATATCTACATGAAGAGAAATCGGCTGGTATGTGTTGATCTTGTTTATTCCACCATCGGCTGGTACGTGTTGGTCTTCTTATATCATCGGCTACTAGCTCTTGGATTATTATATTATTAATCTAGCTATCAGATGGCGGAGAAAAAGGCCATGGGACTAAGTGAATCGGCATGTGTATCGGCTGTTAATTTTTTCCATCGGCAGACTCATTTAGAATGAATCGGCAGTGTGTATCGGCATGCTATCGTGAAGATGAGAAGTCTGGAATATCCAGAGCATCGGCTGTGAGTTGGATTATTATATTGCTTTATAGATCAGTTGATCGGAAAAGCATTTGTACATCGGCTAGTTCTGAGCATCACATGGCTTCTCTTTCTATCGTCTGGTGATCGGTTCAAGAGATTGGAATACCTTCATCAGCTGTTGTATCGGCAAGCACCACACTATTATATTTACTATGGTGTATCGGCAATGAAGCAAATCGGCAGCTACAATCGGCATCACTCAGATTATTTTATTTGCCATATTGAATCGGCAATAGAAGGAATCGGCAATGGAAAATGTGACCATCGGCTGGTTAGTCTTGATTTTATTCTCTTCACCATCGGGCTGGTCTGTTGTTTTTCCCTATCGGCTAGCATGTATTTGTGTTACTTCACAATCGGCTAGTGTGTTGTTTTTTCACCGTCGGCTGAATATTTGAGAAGTGCATCCAGCTCTTGGATTATTATATTCATCAATGGCTGTTTTAGAGCATCGGCTGAAGGATCAGAAAAGAACAAGCCGTCAACATCGGCTTCGGGAGTTATCATATATCGGCTGATTGGACTTCAATATTGCTATTATCGGCTCTTGGAAAATATCAACACATGGGCCCTAATCATACGAAGATACTGGAAACCGATTTTCCTCCTGCTAGCCAACTCTGATGACACTTGGGGGGCATCGGCATTCAAGATGGTTCGGAGGAAATAATTTCATAACATAATATATTATATTCTGAAATTGGGGGGCATATCCGTGTTGATAACAGAATTTGCTGATCATGACAAATTATGGTGTCAACAGAGAACTAATATGGTGGATGACAAGGGATAAGCCGATTTCCTTTCTGAGAACTGATGTGGTGGATGATAAGGGACAAGCCGATTTCTTTCCTGGCAGGCAACTCTCATCAGACTTGGGAGGCATCGGCATTCCAAATTGCTCAAGGAATAATTTCGAAACATGATATCTCATATTCCGAAACTGGGGGGCATGTGTTAACACCGAAATTTGGACAATTTCCCAATAAATGTCTGAATAAGGAAAAATGATGGATTTATGCTACGCGATGCAATATTGAAGGAAAGTTACTAAGAAAAGGAGGCTTCGGCTTTGATTATGTCACAAAGATAGAAATTAGCATTGTGGCCGGATTATTTTATTCTTATGTTGATTATGCGTGGAGTACAAAGGTGCAGGAAGAAATATACAAGAAGATTCTAAGAAGATATGGTGTGGGAGATTAAAGAAGGGAATCATGGAGGAGATTAGCACTTGGCCGGATTATTATATTATTTCCTTCCGTGATCAAGACTCCAACACATATACGAAGAAGGAAAGCTACGAGAAGAATTAGGCAAGGAGATCAAGTTACGTGCATACGAGAATGTAACAAATAAAATATTCTATCTGTTAATTTGGAAACCGATCAGATTAGCATATATCTTGTGTACGTCGCTTTAGGGCCAAGTCCAACGTCACCTATAAATATAAAGGGACGTCGACTATTGTAAACATCTCTCGATCAATATACAACTTCGGCGCATCGCCACCCTTTCCGACGGCATCCTCGTCGACATCGGCGCTAATCAGGGCTCCGGTCAAGACCTGGATCTCGTCAGGCAAGTGCGCCAATTTCGTCATGTAGACTTGTCCATGATTCGAGTTGGCGTAACTGCTAGTTATCCGGTAATTCAGATCAATTTAGGGATTGACATCTTGCATCGACTACTTGGAATTGTTTAAGACCTAGTCCAGTTCTTTGTTGCGGTTGGTTGACTTGTCCTAGCCGTGACCTTTTAGCCGATTGCTGCTGTCGATTTCCTGTTTGATCTGGTTATTCGAGTCACTGTTATGGTGCTTAGTAGATTAGATCTGCCCTCAGCAATTGTGTAGTTCAGTTTGACTTGTCCTGTTCTACTTCGTTGGAGTTGACGTGTCCTTTAGCGAAACAGTCGTTGAGGGTCGGATCTGTTTTGCTAAGTATCAGTGATTGTTAGGAGTTGATTGTATCTGTACTTGTCGATTGTGTAGTACGGTTTGACCTGGTCCCATATTGCGTCGCTTAGTTGACTTGTCCTCGGCGAAGCAGTTGGCAATGTATAGATGTAATTAGCTTCTATCAATTTAGCAGTTCTACCAGAGTGTTTAGCTGGTTGTTTATCTTATTTTTTCATGTCCAAGTGTTGTACCAGACCAGCATTGTGATTCTATTAACTGTGGCCGATGCAACGTTATTGTATATCTTGTCAGTTGCGGGATCAAACTGACTGGCACGCCTCAAACCCCCAAGGGCATGGTCCTGCACTGGAGTTAAGCAGATCTCCCAGGCCTTGTGTTCGGCGCAAGAAATATCAGCGATCGACCGATTTTTGCGTCAACACAGATCCGACCGAGAACTAATGAAGTTATGTTTGATAACAGAATTTGCTGATCATGACAAATTATGGTGTCAACACCCTCAAAATGTTGTATGATATCAAATGGTTGTATTATATCCTGTTTGATGACCTATGCATATATGATACTAAAAAGTTATGTTTGATTTTTTTTGTAACATAGTTTTTTTGTCAATATCCGTCTGGTTAATAAGAGGGAATTCTTGACTGAAAATGCGCATTTTGGCATATGATGGTTAACTCCATGTCTGTTGTCAGTTTCCTTTTTCAATTCCACAGGGAGGGTACTTTTTTTTGTCAAATATCACACCGTTTTGGTGCTTCCAGATAGCCCAGCAACATAGGATGACCGTTTCCTTGTATATAATGCTGTGAGATCTTTGTTTCCCATGTTCGATCTTGTCTGTCACTTCTAAAGCATTGTTTCATTTGTTGAATATTATGGGCTTTTAAGCCCATAATAGTGCAATAATTCTATTTAGTCTAGGCCCATAATTAATGCAATAATGGTTTAGTCCCACATGAGATTCCTATCAGTAATTGACTCAACTTATTAGGTGGATTTCCGGTACATCCCCTAGAGAAGTTGAGAGAGGCTAGTGGCGAGTCACACGCGCGTGCGCGCCGCCGCCGCCGCCGAGCCGAGCCGTGCCGTGGCGGGGCGGGCGGGCGGGCGTGGCGTGCGTGCGTGACGTGGCTGGCTGGCTGGCGGGCGTCGCGTCCGTCCGTTATGGAAGTTTTTAATATATTGAAACGGCGCGTCTCAGGAATGAACCGACGCCTTTTCGTTACGAAGGCGTCGCGTCCGTTCGTTATGGGACGTCTCTTTGATCGCCGTATCTATATATAATGCCCCTTCCATACGCCTGGAGACTCTCGCTCGCTCTCGCCTTCCCTACAATTCCTTCCACTCGTGTTGCTTTCGAAGACTTCCCCGTCCTGGATTTCTGCGCGCACAGAGATCTGGGAGAGCAGGCCTCCGAAACCCCCCATCCGCAAGAGACATCTGCCGGGTGTGCGGGCGATCAGGTTTTTGGGGAGCGACAACGCGACTGCTCGCTTTCGATCGACTACTTCCCGGAGCGCGGCGATTCTGCACTGCATACATCATCCTGCATCGACTAAGATCAACTACATCGAACATACTCAAGAACAATGGTTCTTGGGAATGGAGCCTCTAGCGCCTCCGGCGCAGGATCCTCCGCTGGGTACGTTCCTAACTTTCTTTTCAGTTTGTTCATCGCTATCACCTTATTGGGGAATTTCTGGATTAAATTAATTAGGAAAATGCCTAAATTCTTAACAATCCAAAAACCTGATATTAGGCAATTTTCTGTTAGCGGTTTTGCTACTGCACTGAAACCAAACGCGTTTGATGGCTCTTTCTATAAGAGGTGGCGTGCTCAGATGGTCCTGTGGCTTACAGCAATGAACTGCTATCACGCCGCGAACGGTAAGCCAGAACAGTTCACTCCTGAAGAGGAGGAACGGTTCAATATGGCTGATAATCTGTTCAGAGACGCCGTGATTAGCGCTCTTGCTGATAAGTATAAGGATTCATATATCACGTGCACCTCTGCGAAAGAACTATGGGATGCTCTGGACGCTAAGTTCAGTGTTTCTGATGCCGGTAGTGAACTGTATATCATGGAGCAACTGTATATCAGATGGTTGAGAACCGTTCTGTAGTTGAACAAGCTCATGAGATTCAGGCTATGGCAAAAGAACTCGAACAGTTTCCATGTGTGTTGCCTGACAAGTTTGTGGCTGGCGGTATTATCGCTAAGTTGCCATCTACTTGGAGGGATTTTGCTACCCAACTGAAACACAAGAGACAAGAGTTTAGCGTGTCTGAACTCATTGGGACTCTTGATGTTGAGGAAAGGGCGAAAGCAAAAGACACACGTGGAAAGAGCGTAGGAGAACCTTCTAGTGCCAATATGGTGCGAAAGGTCAACTCATCAAAGAAGAAGAAGAAGGAGGCTGAGAAGCCTAAGCAATCAACCACTTTTAAGAAGAAAAAGAACAAAGAAAGTGGCTGCTTTGTTTGCGGGAGCACTGAGCATTGGGCAAGTGCGTGCCCAGACCGCAAAGTTAAGCAGGAGAAGAAATCTGCAAACGTGGTCATTAGCGAGACTGGAGGGACTTCTGGGTATGGTAATTCTACACCCATTGTCCTTTCTGTCTGTCAAACACCTGAGTGGTGGATTGACACTGGCGCTAATGTACATGTGTGTGCTGATATCTCTTTGTTTTCTTCTTATCAGGCCTGAGTGACAGGAGACTTGTTGATGGGAAATGGGTCATATGCTCGTGTTCTTGGTGTTGGTACGGTCGTTCTGAAGTTTACTTCGGGAAAGACGGTGCCATTGAAGCACGTGCAGCATGTCCCCTCAATCAAAAAGAATCTTGTTAGTGGCTCTCAATTGTGTCGAGATGGTTATAAAATAGTTCTTGAGTCGAATAAATGTATACTTTCTAAGTATGGGACATTTGTTGGAAAAGGCTATGATTGCGGAGGCTTGTTCCGCTTTTCTTTACTTGACAATAGTTGTAATAAGGTTGTGAATAATATTCTTACTTCGAATGAGTTGAATGTTTGGCATTCACGACTTTGTCACATTAATTTTGGTTGTATGACGCTGTTAGCAAAACTGAATTTAATCCCGAAATTTGACATGGTCAAAAGTTCTAAGTGCCATGCTTGCGTGCAATCTAAGCAACCTCGCAAGCCTCACAAGGCTGCGGAGGCGAGGAACTTAGAGGCATTAGAACTTGTTCATTCCGATCTATGCGAGATGAATGGCGAATTGACTGGAGGTGATAAAAGATACTTCATGACTCTCATAGATGATTGTACTAGATATTGCTATGTGTATCTACTAAAATCCAAAGATGAAGCTTTGCATTACTTTAAAATCTATAAAGCTGAAGTAGAAAACTAACTAGAGAGGAAGATTAAACGTTTAAGGTCTGACCGTGGTGGAGAATACTTTTCTAATGATTTTTCTGAATTATGCGTGGAATATGGTATTATTCATGAGAGGACACCGCCTTACTCACCTCAATCCAATGGGATTGCTGAGAGAAAGAACCGAACTCTAACTGATTTGGTTAACGCCATGTTAGAGACAGCGGGTCTTTCTAAGGAATGGTGGGGTGAGGCAATTTTGACAGCATGTCATGTCCTGAATAGAGTTTCCACAAAGGATAAAGAAATCACACAATTCGAGAAATGGCATAAGAAAAGATTAAATCTCTCATATTTGCGTACTTGGAGTTGTTTGGCCATGGTGAATATGCCAATCAATAAGAAGCGCAAACTTGGACCTAAAACTGTTGATTGTATCTTCCTGAGTTATGCTATGAACAGCGTGGGTTATAGGTTTTTAGTAGTAAAATCTGGAGTACCTGACATGTTGGTTGGTACAATTTTGGAGTCCAGAGATGCTACATTCTTTGAGAGTGAATTTCCTTTCAAAAATGCACCTAGCACATCTAGTCATGATTCTACATTACCCCATGAGCATTTCATTCCGATAACACAAAATGAGGAACCCCCCTGTGCACATTCCTTAGGAGGATGACGATCTAGTCACCCGTAAGGGTAAGAGACAGAGGACAACAAAGTCTTTTAGAAATGACTTTATTGTGTACCTCGTGGATGGCACTCCCAGAACCATTGAAGAGGCACTTTCATCTCCCGATGCTGACCTTTGGAAGAAAGCAATAAGGAGTGAAATGGATTCAATCATGTCTAATGGTACTTGAGAGCTGGTCGAGCGTCCTTACGGGTGCAAACCCATAGGATGCAAATGGGTGTTCAAGAAAAAGCTTAGGCCTGATGGTACGATTGAGAGGTACAAGGCAAGGCTTGTGGTGAAGGGATATTCACAAAAGGAGGGTGAAGATTATTTCGACACCTACTCATCTGTTGCTCGTATGACCACGATTCGAGTATTACTTTCCCTAGCAGCCTCACATGGTCTTCTCGTCCATCAGATGGACGTTAAGACAGCTTTCCTTTATGGAGAGTTAGACGAGGAGATCTATATGGATCAGCCTGATGGGTTTGTGATAGAAGGTCAAAAGGGCTTACTGTGTAAATTGTTAAAATCCCTGTATGGCCTCAAACAAGCTCCTAGGCAATGGCACGAGAAGTTCGAAAGGACTTTCATATCGGCTGGCTTTGTTGTGAACGAAGCCGACAAATGTGTGTATTATCGGTATGGTGGGGGAGAGGGAGTCATCCTGTGTCTATATGTTGATGACATACTGATCTTTGGGACCACCCTTAATGTGATTAAGGATGTTAAGAATTTTCTGTCCAACAACTTTGAGATGAAGGATTTGGGAGTAGCAGATGTTATTCTTAACATCAAGCTACAAAGAGAAGGCAATGGTGGCATTACTCTCTTGCAATCTCATTACGTGGAGAAGATCTTGAGTCGCTTTGGGTATAGCGATTTTCAATCTGCTCCCACGCCTTATTATCCTAGCGTGCTATTAAGGAAGAACCAAAGAATAGCAAGAGATTAATTCAGATATTCCTAAATCATTGGTTCGCTTATGTACCTAGCTAGTGCTACAAGGCCTGATATCTCGTTTGCTGTGAGCAAATTGAGCCGGTTTGTGTCAAAACCAGGAGATGATCACTGGCGAGCTCTTGAGAGAGTAATGCGCTATCTTAAAGGTACTATGAGCTATAGCATTCAATATTCTGGGTACCCTAAAGTACTAGAAGGATATTGTGATGCAAACTGGACATCTGATGCTGATGAGATGTATGCCACTAGTGGATATGTGTTTCTACTTGGAGGTGGCGCTGTCTCATGGAAGTCCTGCAAGCAGACCTTTTTGACAAGGTCTACTATGGAGGCAGAACTTACAGCCTTGGATACTGCCGGCATTGAGGCCGAGTGGCTTCGTGATTTCCTTATGGATTTACCGGTGGTTGAAAAGCCAATACCGTCTATCTCCATGAACTGCGACAATCAGACAGTGATAGTCAAAGTGAACAGTTTAAAGGATAACATGAAGTCGACAAGGCATGTAAAAAGACGATTAAAATCTGTCAGAAAATTGAGAAACTCCGGAGTTATTTCGTTGGACTATGTTCATACGTCTAAAAATCTGACAGATCAATTTACCAAGGGACTATCACGTAATGTGATAAACAGTGCATCAAGTGAGATGGGCCTGAGTCCCACTTGATAGGCTGTCATAGTGGTAACCTGTTCTATGCAATCGGCGATCCTGTAAAGTAGAATGGTGAAACAAGGTAGTGACAGCTTGAGAGGAAAGACCCTTGACTGGTCTATCTCAGATGTACTTCTTTCCTAGAGAACTGTAAGGCATGCTGGTTTATTAACCTTAATGTGTTCCTAGTGGCTTATGAGAAGCAAAGATATCGTCCTACAGGATATCATTAAGGAACACACCTATATAAGTTCGACTGCTAGTCACAGTCTATGAGATGGTGGGGATCTCTAGATACTCATGAATGGGCCAGAAGTGTGACTTATATGCTTCAGACAGAGGGGATGCTTTTGGCAACCTAGTATCGGTAAAGGACTTAGGCAAAACCTCTTTCGCACAAAACTGACAATTCAAGGCGTAGTCCATTGCTCAGTTGTGAATAAGTCGTAACCTCTGTTCTAGATGGAAGTTCAACTTAACAGTCTCCATCGAAACACCGGTATATCAAACGAGAGGAAGGTAATTTGAGTGCATTCCTTATGAGCTCTAGACTTGGTGGGGATTGTTGAATATTATGAGCTTTTAAGCCCATAATAGTGCAATAACTCTATTTTGTCTAGGCCCATAATTAATGCAATAATGGTTTAGTCCCACATGGGATTCCTATCATTAATTGAATCAACTTATTAGGTGGATTTCCGGTACATCCCCTAGAGAAGTTGAGAGAGGCTAGTGGCGAGTCACACGCGCGCGCGCCGCCGCCGCCGAGCCGAGCCGTGCCGTGGCGTGGCGTGGTGGGCGGGCGTGGCGTGGCGTGGCGGGCGGGCGTGCGTGCGTGACGTGACGTGACGTGGCTGGCTGGCGGGCGTCGCGTCCGTCCGTCCGTTATGGAAGTTTTTAATATATTGAAACGGCGCGTCTCAGGAATGAACCGACGCCTTTTCGTTACGAAAGCGTCGCGTCCGTTCGTTATGGGACGTCTCTTTGATCGCCGTATCTATATATAATGCCCCTTCCATACGCCTGGAGACTCTCGCTCGCTCTCACCTTCCCTACAATTCCTTCCGCTCGTGTTGCTTTCGAAGACTTCCCCGTCCCGGATTTCTGCACGCACAGAGATCTGGGAGAGCAGGCCTCCGAAACCCCTGATCCGCAAGAGACATCTGCCGGGTGTGCGGGCGATCAGGTTTTTGGGGAGCGACAATGCGACTGCTCGCTTTCGATCGATTACTTCCCGGAGCGCGGCGATTCTGCACTGCGTACATCGTCCTGCATCGACTAAGATCGACTACATCGAACATACTCAAGAACAATGGTTCTTGGGAATGGAGCCTCTAGCGCCTCCGGCGCAGGATCCTCCGCTGGGTACGTTCCTAACTTTCTTTTCAGTTTGTTCATCGCTATCACCTTATTGGGGAATTTCTGGATTAAATTAATTAGAGAAATGCCTAAATTCTTAACATCATTTGAAATTCAAGAAACGCCAGCACCACTGTGAGAAAGGACAAGTGAAGAAAAGATGATCCAGGGTCTCCCCTCTCGCTGATTATAGCAGAGTACACAATTATGACTATTCATATGAAAGTTTTTCCTTCTTAGTAAGTTTCTCGTGTTTAATATGTCATGTAGCAATAACCAAAGATTATCTACTCTAGCTAAGCTCATATACATACAAGTCACGTTGTTTCGGGCCACACACGTGCTAGGTTAACCGACGATGCTAGTTCAAACCTAGGGAACCGTATGCTAATTAAGACCCTGCTGAGTCCAACCTGGACGTGGTGGATTACAGAGACCGGTGCAGCTGTCACATACACTCGGCTACCATCCTCCGTGGGGTTGGGTGCCAAACGTGCATAGGTCAAGTTCTAAGCGCCATGCTTACAACCCGCCTAGAGGAACTACTCTTGATCAACGGAGCAGTCCTATCTAAGAATAAACAAGCACAGATTTCACTCGACGTCATCTCCGACGAGGCACTCTCTCGTACTTGCCTACTCCAACAATCACGAATCCCACAACAAGACTTCTACGAGCACTTACTTAACAGAATAAATAAACTAAATAGAAAAGAACTACTAAAGAAATAAATAAAGATAAATCTAAATATAATTATATTAAATAAAATAATATCTCAAGAGTAAGGATACAAAGAACTATACCAAGACTCCGAGAGGACTCCGGAAGCCCGAGAGAGCTCTCACTCTACTCTACTCTACTCTAACTCCCAAAGCTACTACTAGGCAAGAAAATGAAAACACTTGGATGAAGTGTGAGGTGCGAGTTGCTTCTGAGGCCGGGGGGTCCTATTTATAGATCTCCAAGGCGGTGGAAGCGCTGCTGTCGACTCTGGAGAGGCGGTGGCGCCAAAGCCGGCCGGCCGGCCTAGGGGGGTGGCCGGCCAGCCGTCCACTGTGTCGGTTCGCCACCGACTTCTGCCTCGACGCTCCCGATCACTCCCAGAAGGCGGTCTGAAGGTCGGCTTCTTCGTGGGGTCGGCAGAATTGAAGTAGGGGCCAAGTTAAGGCCCAAATGGCCCACTTTCTAGAATGGCGGTGCAACTCTGCTGGGCTGGTCTTGAATTGTGCGTGGTTGGCCAGTTTCCAGTCCACTGGAGGGGGCCCGAGGCCTGCGGCCACCAGGTGGGGCCGGCCGGCCTATGGTGGGGCCGGCCGGCCAGGGAATTTCCCTGGCTGGGCCCACTTTCCTCCATTATTCACTCCTGCATCCAAATATTCACCAAAACTTGTGGAGTAGTGTTATTCCTATCTACTATGCACAAAATCTTGGTGTTATGCTTTTATTTACCGGTAGGGTGGCGGTCAAATCATGGTTTAACGACCGCCAACAACCTCCCCAAGCTTAAACTTTGCTCGTCCCGAGCAAACTCAACTCAGGGTACCGGCGGATCAGGAGTTACAAAGAAGCGCCCCATGGGTAATAAAGATGCAACAACGTACTCCCTAAACAGTAGTAAGTTTACGAGAGCACAAAATATTCATGCGTGTTGCAAAAATCGTGGGGCTTATATGATACACCTTGTCATGCAGCATTGAAGACTAGAACGGCACTTTTAGACAAGTAAACAATTCTAGCAGGTATGCATCCAGAGTTTTTATGTGCTGCAAGGTAAGGTGCAAAAAATTCTCCTTCGTTTTGGACGACACTTCTCTTACCACTCCGATGTGAGTCTTATTCCTACAAGCTTCACCCACCCTACCTTCTACCAAATGAGGCTATGTATGTGGAGTTTGGTAAGGAATGCACAAATGTCATGCATATATTGTAAAGCTAAAGAATGAGTCTCAGTCAACGTAGCAACTCCATTTATTTTGGTCATAAGAATTGATGTGATGGAGGGGGAGAAAATGAACTGACACTTGTGGAAGGGGGTTTTGAAAACATTGGTCCTTTATTTTGCTCAAGATGTTTATGATAGGAACCATATAGCCTTTGACTTTTGTCATGCAACCATGGAGTTTTTTTTTGACTACTCCATGATGCAAGGGGCTATAACTTTTGCATGGTTCAAAGAAATATTCTGAAATATTCTTGAGCCTTTTGGATGGACCAAAAGTTTTACAAACTCTGAAAAATGTTTGGTTGATTTATCCAAACATTCCCCTTTTTATTTGGTGGAGAGAAATTTTCGAAAACACACGCGAAGGAGTTATGACCAAAATTAGGAGTGCTTAGTTTCAAGAGTACATCAAACCTTAACAAAACTCAATACGTAAACAAATGGCTATGAGTGGGGCTGTTTCGAATATTATGATATGGCTCTGATAGGTAAATAAATCCTCTCACTAAGAGAAGTGTGCCAAAAAGAAGGGTTTTAGGTACTTGCAGCAATTCAAGAAAAACACCTCTGGATGAAACCATACTAAGAAATTGCAATAAGTCCTAATCGTGCCATATCACAATCCACAATGCTCAGACTTGGTGTAACAAATGCAACCCACGGACTTAAGCAAGACTCATGATGTGATCATGCTCAAATAAAAATAACACGTATGTCGGGAGTAGAGGTTGCATCTATGCGACACATGGGAAGCTAATTTGTAACTCGATCATCATTTCCCTTAAGTGTAGCATAACACCAAGATTCTAGCATTTATTCGAAACATGGAGTTTATTTATTCAAGGAAAAGTTAGAAATACTTACCTGGGGGTCCTCTCCAAGCTTGAGTCTTTGCAAGACTCGAGCTAGCGTTGAACTCCTTCTTACCTGGGGGCCCTTCCAAGCTTGAGTCTTTGTAGGACTTAAGCTTGATTCAGGCTCTTCCTCCTCCTTCTTGACCTGCAAAAAAGAGTGAGGATGATACAAGTGGCTAGCCCCTAATGGGCATCGCCGGGAATCCTATTATTTTTGTTGTTTTTAATTTTTCATATTTTTATTTTGTTTTTATGGTTTATGAAAGAAGAACAAGTGCTAGGCCTAGCTAGGATAACGATTGGGATGACCTCCCCAATCGGAGGGCTCTCATTTTTACGTCTTGAGCTAGACGTTCTCCATGTCTTCAACTTGTTTGGACCTCGCTCGCTGGAGAATCTGGCGAGGTTGAGGTTCCCTTTTTCTTCCGCCACACTTTGGTTGTCTTCTTTGTGCTTGTGGCGGTGACCTTTTCTTTATTAGGCGCCTTTGTTGTACTCTCATCGGTCGATACCGTAGCTGCCTTCTTCTTTTGTGAGCGCCTCGCTCTCCTCTTCTTAGGCGATTGTGACTCACCTACTCCTTGCGGGGGAGGAGTAAGAGGGGCTTGCGGTGCGTTTGGCGGCTGAGGCATTCTCCTTGGAGTCCTCCAATAATTAGCTGGCCTTCTTGCATTCTCTCTTGCCAGATAGTTTCTCATGTATGCAATGAGCTTGTCTGGCTGCGGCATGGGTGGAATAATCTCAATCTTCTCCACTTCCCTTGGATCCTTTCCATATATGACCCTCACTTACTTGCATTGCTCAACCTTGGATTTAAAGCTGAACGTCTCTTCCCTGCCGTTGAAGTCCAAATGGATCTCTCCTGCCCCTACGTCGATGTTGGCGTTGGTGGTACTCAAGAATGGCCTCCCAAGGATGAGAGGAGTCTTGACATCTACTTCCATATCAAGGATGATGAAATTGACGGGGACGAAGAAATTTCTAATCTGCACGGGAACTTCTTCGACAATCCCCAAGGGCAGGCGTAGTGTTCCGTCTGCAAGCTGGAGCTTCATGGTCGTTGGAGATAAAGGATGGTTTAACCCATCGTACATCACCTTCGGCATGATGCTCACGCTTGCCCCTAAGTCGCATAGTGCCTGAGCGAAACACCGGTCGTTGACCAAACACGGAATGGTTGGCCATCCGGGATCTTTTCTGATCACATCCTTCGGGAGTATAGAGTCCTGCTCATCTTCTTCACACCTGATGGTTATTGCATTTACACTCTCCTTGGGATTAACCTCTGGTTGCCCAGGGAGTTTACCCTCACGAGGAGACTGCACAGCTGAAGCAATTTGCGCGATTTGCGTTTCTAGCATTTTGTTATGGCTTAGCTGATTTTGCAGAGCAGTGCTGAACGACACTAGCTTGGCATCTATGCTCTCTAAAGCCTTGTCCGTAGTAAGAAACTTCTTACTAATGCTGTCATTGATCTTGACCTGGCCGAGAACTAGATCCTTGATAGAGGGCTCATAACGGGAAAGATTACCATTGTTACCTCCCTGATTTTTGTTGAAGGAGAGGTCGGGCCTGCAGTTCCAGCCGTAGTTGTTCTGGGAGCGGTACCCATTGCCGTTGTTGAGGAAATTACATTCCTCTCTTGCGTTTGGGCAATTGCTGCCCATATGCCCTGTGTTGCCGCACTCTTCACAAGTCATGCGGGAGTCCGCAACTTGCAGGTCCTGCGGAGATTCCACTTTGCGGAGTAGCTGATCGAGCTTGATGGCGAGCATGTCCATCGTCTCCACTTGGTGCACTCCACGGGTCTTGGTGCTCGCCGCTTGGCGTTCACCATGAGTCTGGTTGGCCGCCACCTTCTCAATCAACTTCTTAGCGTTCTTCACGCTAAGAGAGAAGAAGGAGCCGCCTGCTGCGGCGTCGAGGTGCTCTCGAGCAGACGGCCTCAAACCGTGATAGAAACTCTGTACGAGGAGCCATTCCTCCATGCCATGGTGTGGGCATGAGAGAACGTACTCCTGCATCCTGTCCCAGGCTTCCGCGGTCGACTCATCTGCGAGCTGTTGGAAGCCCGATATCTTGTTCCGCAGGGCAGTCGTCTTACCCGGCGGGAAGAACTTGGCGAGGAAGGCATTGGAGCATGCCGTCCACGTGTCGAGGGATTCTTGGTTCGCGTAGAACCACTGGAGAGCCTTCCCCAACAGAGAGAATGGGAAGAGCTGCAGTCGGATGGCGTCCTGAGGTGCATCCTTCATGGCGAAAGTGTTGCACGTCATCAAGAACCTTTGGAGGTGAGCATTTGCATCCTCCGACGGCTTCCCACAGAAAGGACTAGCCAAGATCATGTTGATCAAGGCTGGCTTGAGCTCGTAGTCCTTGTTGGTGATGCGCGGGTTGGGTCCCACGCGAATGTTCTCCGTGGTTGGCGCGGAGAAGTCATTGATCGTCTTCTGGACAACGGGGTCGGCGATGTTGTTCGATGAGGAGGCCCTGACAACCGGTGGAGGAGACGATTCAAGAGCCAGAGCGTTCTTGTGGATCTGTTTGGTGAGTTTCGCTCGAGCTTTCCTCAAGAACTGTTCTGGATCTGAGTGGAAGTTTTCTGGTAGGTCGAAACCAGTCATGCACTGTCCTGTTTCAAATTTCCACAAGAAGAAAGACAGGACAAGGGTAAGCCCGCAAAAGTAAGTGGTAATTACTCTTCTCACAAACTTCAATGCATTTATTCAGATTCCTAGGTGCTACTTCCCCGGCAACGGCGCCAGAAATGCTTGTTGGCGGTTCTTATGCGATAAAATTAAATTCACTAATTCCGCAAGCGCACGGATCACCATTGTAGCATTTCACCTTGGAGTATTCTAGGGTTATCGTATTTATATTTCCGCAGGGAAGTAGAGCGAAAGGGAGCTGAATAGTAGCAATGCATTGAATAATTTGGAGAAGGAATAATGTATCAAACTATACTTGAGACGGGGGTAAGATAGGTATGATAAATATGGGTGGCCCACACATCCTCAAATCCGAAGTGATAAAGAAATAAAACCATAGTATACATTTGGGAGAGCAACGAGATAGAGTTAAAGCTACCTGTATGTTTACCTATTATTTACTCTTAGCAGTCAAGTCTACAAAGATTATCTACTCTAACTAAGCTCATACACATACAAGTCATGTCGTTTCGGGGCACACACGTGCTAGGTTAACCGATGATGCTAGTTCAAACCTAGGGAACCGCACGTGCTAGGTTAACCGATGATGCTAGTTCAAACCTAGGGAACCGTATGCTATAATTAAGACCCTGCTGAGTCCAACCCGGACGTGGTGGATTACAGAGACCGGTGCAGCTGTCACATACACTCGCGGCGACCATCCTCCGTGGGGTTGGGTGCCAAACGTGCATAGGCCAAGTTCTAAGCGCCATGCTTACAACCCGCCTAGAGGAACTACTCTTGATCAACGGAGCAGTCCTATCTAAGAATAAACAAGCACAAGTTTCACTCGACGTCATCTCCGACAAAGGCACTCTCTCGTACTTGCCTACTCCAACAATCACGAATCCCACAACAAGACTTCTACGAGCACTTACTTAACAGAATAAATAAACTAAATAGAAAAGAACTACTAAAGAAATAAATAAAGATAAATCTAAATATAATTATATTAAATAAAATAATATCTCAAGAGTAAGGATACAAAGAACTATACCAAGACTCCGAGAGGACTCCGGAAGCCCGAGAGAGCTCTCACTCTACTCTACTCTACTCTAACTCCCAAAGCTACTACTAGACAAGAAAATGAAAACACTTGGATGAAGTGTGAGGTGCGAGTTGCTTCTGAGGCCGGGGGGGGTCCTATTTATAGGTCTCCAAGGCGGTGGAAGCACTGCTGCCGACTCTGGAGAGGTGGTGGCGCCAAAGCCGGCCGGCCGGCCATCCACTGTGTCGGTTCGCCACCGACTTCTGCCTCGACGCTCCAGATCACTCCTTGAAGGCGGTCTGAAGGTCGGCTTCTTCGTGGGGTTGGCAGAATTGAAGTAGGGGCCGAGTTAAGGCCCAAATGGCCCACCTTCTAGAATGGCGGTGCAACTCTGCTGGGCTGGTCTTGAATTGTGCGTGGTTGGCCAGTTTCCAGTCCACTGGAGAGGGCCCGAGGCCTGCGGCCACCAGGTGGGGCCGGCCGGCCTATGGTGGGGCCGGCCGGCCAGGGAATTTCCCTGGCTGGGCCCACTTTCCTCCATTATTCACTCCTGCATCCAAATATTCACCAAAACTTGTGGAGTAGTGTTATTCCTATCTACTATGCACAAAATCTTGGTGTTATGCTTTTATTTACCGGTAGGGTGGCGGTCAAATCATGGTTTAACGACCGCCAACACCCCCCCTCTCTCTCATCTAGTTAAATTCATTTAAAAGCTAGTTGGGAGATATAGTCATGGTTATTAGATTTATTAGTTATGCTTCGCATGATAGTTATGTGCAACCTATATAATTTGTTGCTTAGTTCATACTTGTCGATAGCTAAGGGAGTGCATAACCTAAACACATGGCAGCAGTGAGCGGAGAGCAATAAAGAAGAAGAGACCGTCAGATTTTAAGATTCCTACCATATAATATGTGATGATACCTTGAAGCCATGAACCATAAGCTTGGTGATCATTTAGCTTAAGCTTGGTGATCGATCTGTTGGCAAACTTCTTTGCAAATAGGATTAATGTACTGATCACTACATATAATTTTGTCATTCTACGTTGCCCTCATTCAAATTTTTTTGTTCTGCAAATTTTTGCTGAAAATGAAAAGAAAAGAGGTGGACTTGTTTAAGAGATTAAGCTACTTAATAAGTGCTCCCTTTTAATGATCGGTAGGTCCGGGATCTTAGTCCACGTGTGCAAGAAAGTACCAAGATCGGATTCAACATATGATGGTTATGAAACATTAGAAAAATTGCAACACCTACAATACAAGCACACTTCATCATAATGGAGGGTCATCATGCGACTTTATTTTTATACATATAGAGATACAAGCGTTGCCTAGCACATATATGGCTGGCATAATTGGTCCCGATATAGGCCAAATCGACGATTCTTCAGTTTCTTGGAGATGTGCTAGCTTCAGACAGTTTGTCTCCCTCACAACCACTCTCTAGAGTTTCATCATTTCCAGTGGAGGCTTGCATCTCAGAAGTACTATTGTTCATGGACTCCACTTCAGTAACATTGTGACCGCCAGATGAATCTGTGACACCACTTTCAGCTGAGCTTTGTCCTCCAGTAGGGCCTAGATGTATGCAAACACAGGGTGCAGAACATCAATTTATTTTCTTACGTTATAGTACGTGGAGATTTGCTGCTTTTGAGCCAGATATTACTCATCTTACTTTGATGCAACGTTGAAACTAGACTATGTATGTGTTAGATAATCTTGTGATTCTATAAAAATAAAGCAAACAACATTTAAAAAAGTTATAACCTCCAAATAAATGCTGAATTCTCTCGATCCTATCACTTAGATCAAGATATTGCCACATGTGACTCACAGCAGACTCAACCAAAGGTTTCTTCACTATAAAACGTGCCCCCTCGAATATGTCCCATGTTGATTCAGCACTGGTTGAAATAAACCCCGTTAGCATAATCACTTTGCAAAAATATTTAATATATTGTTGAAGGAAGTTTTATTGGTTCATGCATGGAAATGTAAGAACCGGGATATCCTTTCGGTAAGAACTTTAGACTTACAAATCACTTGAATATTTCTATGCATCTTTGCAGCAATGTCAAGGAACTGAAAACCTGACATCTCTTCCATGTTCAAGGCTACTAGTAGGAAATCAACATCTTCGGCATGATCTTTAACAAAGTTGAGCGCGCTTTGCGGACTTGTATACACTCTCACTGAAACAAGCAAAAGAACATAGAGCCTATTCAGCAGGGAAAAAATTGTACAAATTTAGAGAAAAGAATCATAATTTTTTTTCTAGGAATAGAATGAATCATATGTGCGAGAAAGGAATTTGGTCATAGATTCAAGTGGATTTCAAAGAGAATTTGGGAAACTTACCATGAAAGTTGAACTGAGAAAGGATGGACCTCATATGCTCAGCATGATCTTTATCATCATCGACGGCAAGGACCCTAAGCTGCCTTGGGGCCATGATTTTCTCAAGGCTAGAGTTGCTATGCTTTTTGCGTTTTATTTTGTTTGAAGGGAGCGAGGGTATCAGTCGCTATTTATATAGAAGAAACATTTGCTTTATGTCGTTGTTCTCTATCTCTATATCTATCTTTAACATTCACGTGTGCGCAAACCTGGTACGGGTGCTAGTTATGGATGCACCAAATGATCCATCATCTATCTTATTCAATGAAAGATTGCCGAATATATGAATTTTACACAAATGCCCACAGTTATTTGAAAATTAAAGAATTGAAGGATGAAAGTGTCTCATGTTAGGTAATAAAATGAAATTATAATTTCAACTTGCTTAAATATATAAGTATTATATTTCTCTTCATAAGTCAGAACAACATTCAAGGTGGCGTAACCTAGCTTGTCGGAAACTTGTGAACTCGATGCCATGATTCATGAAGAAAGTACCATGTCTATAATCTTCAACAGTAGAGAGCAGAGTAGCATTCCGTGCAAGACATAAAAAAAATGGTTGAGTATAAGGTTTCTTACAAAAAATACATCCAAGACGGATGCAAATTTCTATACGTAATGGTTGAGTATCCACCTCAGAAAGAATGCTTCCCCTCGGGCGCGATGCATGATGCATATGGTATATTACATAATGTGTGTGCGGATATGGAATGTATATTTCCTAGCATATCACTATATATCTAATAAGAGCATGTCCCCGACCTATACCAAGACATGCATTGCCCCACAATTAATTAGGTGATAACGCATTTACTAAGTTTATATATATATATTTTCCACCGTTCATTTAACAATTCCAATTTAAATAAATATATTCAACATGAACAATCCGGAATTTCCTAAGAGAACATCTAGACAAATGCATTTTGGCAATTTGGTGTTTATCTTTGCATTCAGATATTTTCTCCCTAATTACTCGCATCACTTAGCACGGTTCCATATCCGGCACACACATTAATGTAATATAACATATGCTCATGCATCGCGCCCGGGGGGAAGACCTTTCTGAGGTGGATACTCAACCATTACGTATATAATTATGCATAATGGGCCTCCAACTTTATTTTCCCTGCATCCTTCTTGGATGTATTTTTGTCACTTTCGTTTATCTGTCATTTTATTTTTTAAAATATTGGAAAGTAACCGATCAAGTTTGAACAATGAATCCAGGAGTGGAGACCACAGAACAAAGGGGAACAAGTTGAATTTTTGACCTGCAAAAACTTATCCTTTGTCCCTAAAGGGGTGCACACTAGATAGAGGAACTCCTGATGGTGCGATGAATATGCATGTATCATCATTTGCTATGTGAAACAAAATAAATAGATGGCAATGAAGTAGCCTAGCTGCCCTATATATATGTACTCATCGATTGCTTTACTCCCTAAGCATACCAAATTTTCACAAGGTTATACGGTACCTCATATGTCTTTTCATCTTGTAATTAAAAGTTCAAACATTGTGTGTTTATTACTAGCATGCTTCATAGAGTTGCCTCTCCTATCTCTTTCATGAGACATGCGCCCACATTGTTCACGATTTTATGGGTGCCACATAAGACAGTGAGTGTAGGCCCGGTTGTCAATGTGCATTTGTCTGAGGGAAACAACACTTAGCCCCACTACAAAATATTTCAAGTAAAAAAAAAAGAAGCTTGCCAAAGTTATGGTTTGGACAAGGATTAGATGAAGAGTTTATAACTTTGATGCATTGCAAGGTTACAAGAGCAATTGGTACTAAAATGATGGGATCAAAGTAAACTATCCGGTCAAGAGATTAACTATCGCTACCGGTCCAATGTAACGTTACATATGGTAAAGCCCATTAACATTAGATATGGTAAACACCCCTAAATTTGCCAAACACATACAGATAAAGTCTTGAGATGCCCTCAGTATATGTTTTGTTCTCTGGAAGCATGCAGGGTGCAAGGAGGATTCTCCTTGTTCTAGACCCTGAGATGTACAAGGTTCCACGATCCACAACATGATTCTACGTACAATAGATGATGGTGGATAGTTGAGCAATGATGTCAAGGTTAATTTCATTTTTTATGCTGCACTTTATGGGAGCCTTCCACTATGGCATCCTACACTGCGGCCCTACGCTGCACCCTACATTGTGCAGCAAAAATAATCGAGTCATCAATCTTGATGGCCAATGGTTCATCCCCATTGTCTCCTCCTACAACAGTCACAGCCACATCTTAGCTGGCAGTAAACCTGATGAGAGAGGACAGCCACAAAAGTGCTTCCCCAATGCTATGTGGGAGTTCGAGAGGCTACTTCAACCTCTCACATGATCATGGCATCATCCATGCCACCAGCATCAACGATGAAGTTGCGCAAGCGTGACATCTTCTTGGAGCCACCAGCTACCAATCGTGGCATTTCTCTAGATACATATAATCTGGCACCGTACATGTGAACGGAGCATTCCTATATTATCTATTGAGCTCGTGTATACAAATTCGGACATTTTTGGTACTTTTTTTTTTTTTGAAAAATTGAATGAAATACCAAAGGGGACCAGTAGAAACAAAATTCGGCGAAAATCATGACATTTTGGCCAATTAATTTATACAATAGACCCAAATAGATTCAAATAATTGTCCATTTTCTCCATCCAATGGTTACACATTTTTATTATGATGCATGTTTGATCTGCTGGTATCATAGGTATGAATTGGAAAAAGGTTACTTAAAATAGAGATAATTATGGTGTTACCTACACAAATTCCAGTGAGCTCTTGTATACGGATTATGGTCTCCTTTTCCTGTAGATGTGTGATATCAACGATTAGATCTTTGCTGTTCTGGCAGTTTTGTACTTTAAGATCTCAGTAGCAATTTTCCCGTGCGTTGCTACCGATATAAAATTTTTACAACAAAATTTAAGTTCATAAACGAAAATATGCCACAAACAAAACTGCTCTACTAGTTAAAAAAATCGTTCCGCCGAGAAAATCAAACAAGCTGTCATAGTACGACAGATTATTTTGATTAATTTGACACATAATAGAGCAAGCTCTCAACATACACCTCTCTTCCGAGGTAGTGAATCCTTTCAGGCCTCCACAAGAAGAAAAGATACTCGATGATTGATCAAGAAGCTTCGAAGAAGTAAAAAAGTTTTATGTAAAAATCCTCCAGTTGCAACCAACCTAAATTGAGGCTGGAAAAAGATGCGCAGTTCATTTTTTCCCAATCCACCTATTAGAAAATATAGAAAGCATGAAACAGGTGACATACCAAGCAAATTCAGAAGTAGGGGTCACTATTATCACCAAAGTTTTTTTTTAGTTTAGGGCCTGATTTATGATTGTACTAAAGCTTCTCCGTCCTTAAAAAGTTTTGAACTATAGAGTAGATGTATTCTTGTATCATGTCAGACCTGCATTGATTAGTAAATAATGCAACTCCTCCCCTCCAAGTCAGGAACAGTTAATAAGGCATTTCTAGGCATATATACATGGATGAAAGAATTCAGCATTTTAGATTTTATAATATCCTTAAAAGCTAAAGATTTTTCCTCAGGATTTAGTGCACCAGTGCACATATAAAACAGTTCAGGTCATTCGTGCTCATAGGAAAAGAAATAAAAGTTATTAAGATATTCCTATAGATTACCTTTTTTAATCATAGATTACTTTTGACAAAGACCACATACCTGAATATATATGCAATGGACGCGGAAACTCAAAATTTCTGAATTCTCTTATAATGTCATCATTGCAGCCAATCTCCTTTGAAAGATCTAAGGAAAATAACGTTTACCCATCATTTCGAGCTGAATGTAGTCCCTGAACGCAAGAAGTCAAGATCATCATTAGTATTGGCTCAGTTCAGAATCCAAAGAAAGCAATCGCACTTCTATTTCTTTCATTACTATTCCAAATTTCATTCAAATTTCAAAAACTTTCTGACCGAAACCGGCCGATTTTCACCCATTTTCGCTGATTTTCGTTTTATCGCCCTTGGCCGGTAAATTTTTTAAACCGAATTTCAAAACACTAGTCACGATACAACCTTTTTCCCCTTTCAAAAACACTTTCTTCTTCAGTCAACACTCCAAACTCCCGAATACCTATACGTAGTTAAGAGGTTGAAATATCTGCATACATATATACCTGCACGTAGAATAGCTTGGTGGTGCTCCAAGATTTCGGTCTTGTTGAAATACACCTCACCGCACTCCGAGCAGGCGCACTGCTCCCTCAGCCTCGGGTACCGGCTAACAAATCACAAACACCGTCGATTTTTGTATATACCTCCTAATGAATCTGCAGCGCAGTCATCACTCATCAATCAGCCACAAGCAGCATGACATGGGCTGAGGAGGAAGACACCGCCGCCGTCTGTGACGGGACACGGTGCTGCTGGTACTGGGGGTTCTTAGACCTTCGGCGATGTGACACGGTGGCTTCCCGGCTCCTGGCGGCCAGGGTTTCGGCATTGGCGTGATGGCGTGGGCGCGGGAGGACCATACGCGATGGACTCGCGCGTACGGGGGACGACCTAAAACAACTCAGGACTGCTGACGGAAACAATCACAATGATTCATCGATGGACATTCTAACCACGGGAGCAACACTGCCTTTTGTGAATAAAATGAGGTTTGACCTGTATAAGCAGAAACCAAGTAGCATTCGGACATTTGAATTTGACATGAATTCGACACGAATTTATAGGGCAGACAACCCACTTTAAACTTATGAAGTAGTAGAGATTTATCCATGAAAGTAAGGCCAGTGTCATGCATGATTTCACACCCATGTATGACTGGCATTATTGCTGTTCTCTAGATGATGGGAAAAAAAAAGGTCACGAACAAGAAGCTAGAGCCATTACAATAAGCACAAAGACGCCAACTTCAGAAGAAGCTAGAGCCAAATTATTAGAAACTCTGCTGCAGCACTTCCGTCTGCATCACATTATATGACAAGAAAGACGCAACTTAGTTCTGACAGCTTGCTAGATAACAAGCCATTATTAAAGCAAATCCGATTGCTGACAGTTTGCTAACACTTCAGGCATAGCCAAATCCCATGCAGCCTCTCTATTTAACACAGACCTCAAACCTATAAATTAACCGCCATTTCATCATCCTCGGAGTCTGAGTAGGTCACAAGCTTACAAAGTCCTGCTTGATTGGAATCAGCCTTGTTCATGACATCTTTTGCATCATTTGCATTGTGGGTTTCAGGGATTGCTTTTTCTTGACCAGCTGCAGTTGTACTGCTGTCCTGTGCGGTGCCATCTCCCATCATATCCGCTTCTCCATTCTTTGCTTCTTCGGCAGAAGGATCATCTGAAAGCTGTTCGTCAAACACGGTTCCAAGTTGCAAGGCTTTTCGCATTGCTTCATACACCTTGTTGCCATGAGTTTCTTTAGTAATGATTTTTGTTTGATTACTTGGCATCTCTTCTTCCTGCATGAGAACAATAAACATATTAGAGACCTCCATTAGGTGTATAGTCGTTATGAATAAGCTTACAATTCTATCTCCAGGCTGGATGTGGATATTGTCAGGGACCGTTTCGCAAGTCTTCAGAGGTTCTGAGAGTGAGGCACCCTTGCTGCTACATTTCTTTAAGACCCTTCCTTTCTTCTCCATCCGCTTTCGATGTTTCTAGGATAAACATCATTGATTGTAAAATCATTAAACTACTCATCACTCAAATAGGCAACAACTAACTGACTCGTGACAGTTCAAATGATGCCTATGCTTATAGCAACAAAAAAATGATGCCTATGTTTATAGCAACAAACAAATGATGTCTAGGGACCAAACATTTTATTTTGGTCCATTCTGTAGAATACTCAGCAGTTTAAGATATAAGCCCATACCTGCAGGTGAGCAGAAATTTGTTTGCGGTCAATGGAGTTTACATTCATGATCATCTCTATCTTTTTGGGTGTAGCAGCTGAAATAAATTTTACATGCATATGAAATTAACATGTATTTGAAATCAAAAGGTTATTTTTGGTAAGTCATAATGCAAATAGAGAAGAGATCAACCATCCCCAAGTAGGTCATGTGCATGTAGAAATTTCTTCTGGAGAAATGGAGTCCACATGAGATGAGCTGTCTTCTTTCCAGTGCCTTCTCCGCATTTGTTCACACTCTTTTCTAATTCCTCTTTACTGGAGGAATTCACACCATGTGTTTTTCCTCGAATACCTAACCATTCACATGCAAAAAACAACATGGTAAGTCAGTTATCATGGAAAACATGTTTTGTTTAGCTTAAATTATCATTCTTGTTAACATGGTTTATTACTTTATTTAGATTAAAACCTTTGAATAACTGCTTGATCTTCTCCATACGCATATGTTTCAGATCAAGGTATTGCCATATGTTACACATGGTAACGGTGTCAACAGGCTTCTTCACCAAAAAACGTGCACCGAGCTCCACGCATCTCTGCATGATGGGCCATGTCGTCTCAGCAGACATCACTGGTTCAAACATTGAGAATTATTACCATAATATTTTAAGAAAATATATCAAGGGCCATGCTAAATATTGACATAAATTGTGAGGTTGCACGCATGGAAATGAAATAATAAACAATTTTGTACTAGTTAAGAAACTTTCTACAATACTTACTTATCACTTGAAGGTTTCTGTGCATCTCTCTGGAAATATCCAGGAACTGAAAACCATGCATCTCTTTCATATGCACCGCCACCAAGACAAAATCAACATCTGCTTCATGATCCTTAAGAAAATCGAGTGCTTTTATGGGACTTGTGTATACCCTGGCTGAAACAAAAAACAAACATCCAGAATTTCAGGATCTTTTTCCAGACACTAAACAGTGAGAATGATTTTTCCTAAAAGAACAGTTTCTTCATGCGAACCCATTGGAAAGCTGGATCAAACATATCTAAGAAACATGCATCCTTAACATGGAAGAGAGGCCATCAAATGAAGTTGTTACTTCTGCAGAGAGCTATTCAAGGCATTTACCTTGGAAATTCAGTTTAGCAAGAGTACTTTCTGTAGCCCCGGCATGGCATCGATTTTCATCAACGACAATGACACGAAGCTCATGGCAAGAATGCTCTTTTGTTTGTCGCATTTCCATCTGTTTGGCAAAGTTCAGAGGGCTATACTATTGGTGTGTTCTTGTAGCATCAGGAACACCTCCAGCACCACCTATTAATAGAGGAACAAGGTCGCATGTGTGTGTTTTTTTGAGAGAACGTGGCATGTATGTGTTGCTTACTGCATGTTTATTCACAGTTGCTTACATGCATGCAACTGACACGTGGTAAGTACTATGTCAGAGAAACCAACTCTTTAATGTCACCAACTATTCATACACAAGACCATAACATATCAAAATTTTATAAAAAAGCCCATATGATGGAACTAACAGTATACCACTGCGGCTAGTATGAAACATAAAAAGTGGCAAGAAAGTGATACTTACATTGCACATTAACATTCCAATACATTTTGGCACAATGATCAAGTGAGCAAAACATCTAAGCATTAGAGATGGCATCTCAAAACATTATAACTTGATGAGGGTAGAAACTCGTTTGTTTTTTCTTAGTCGTCTCATCCTTTTTTTGGCACACAGGGGGGGGGGGGGGGGGGGGGTGTTTCAAATCAAAATGGCGTATTCAGCCGCTAAGTAAAATACATGATAAATCTATGCAGCTGACTCCTTCACGTCATACACCTCGATCATACGAGTAGCATGACATCTGATTGAACGATTGTTTGGCAGCAGTATTCTAGCATCATGCCAATTTAAATGGTACGACAATACCCCACCACAGTTCCTTTGTTTGCGTGGATGGTACGCATATTAATACACACAATTTTCTACTTTGCATTTATATACTTCATGATCAAGTACGACTTATTGTCAACAATAGAAGGTAAAAAGAGACCTCACCATTTCAAGTTAACTCTGGCTCCAGATATCAGGGTTTTTTAAAAAATACAAAGGCTGACAAGGTCCTTTCTGTAACTCTACATATTTGAGCATAAATAAATTATTTAAGTGAATATATATAAACCTGTAGATATGATGATGTGCTGCGTACAATATAAAATATACATCTAGATTTAGATGCTATACCATTTGAATTTTCCTAACACTAACTAATGAGACTAGATATGCATGCAAAGGCTTGATGAAAAAGTCTTTCAATGCTCTAAAATTAATATTGTTTGGGATATGCTGATCTTGGACACCATGACACCACCTACTATTGCATTAGCATTGAAGTCCACCACAAGGGCTCTTGATGGCAATTCTCCAACAGTTCATTGACCCCTTTATTATATGATGGCTCTCCTTATGGTTGTTGATAGAATGAATTCTTGCATGCGTAACTTAGTGGCTACTTCAGGTCGTATTTTTTTAATTATTTGATATAATCAAGTAGAGTAAAGTAGATTGATGCTATGATAATAGAAAATATATAGAAAATTCTATAAAATGCACTCTCGTCTGGATCAGCTTGTAATAAATTTTTTTATCTTGTTTATCCTTAGAATATTAGGGTCAAGATATTGCCACATGTTTCATATGGTGTTAGAATCTACATGCTTTTTCTACTAAAAAACATGCGCCAAACTCAACACATCTCTTCATCATCGTATCCAATGTCGTCTTCTTGGAAATAAATCACTATTAAAATTCAGGATCTTTTTAGCAATTTCTCTCAAAAAATACATAATTTAAGTTAATCAAATAAGTTAAAGAGAATGAAAATGTAAGATGAGAAGTTAGGAAAGACGGTATCACTTACTAGTGAACTGGAAACCATGCATCTCTTTGTTAACATGTATAGCATGTTTATCTGTAACGGATGCATATCCCTTTGTATAGGATGTTTAGATCATGCGGTATTCCCGTCCATGTATATCTTCATGTACAAACTCTATATATATGCAATGGATGCCGCCACAATCGTGGCTGAGCCTTTCCCAAATATTCACTTCTACATGGTATCAGCTTAGGGTTTCTCTCCTGGCCTGTAAACCCTACAAGCCGCCGCCGGCACCGGTCAATCTCCACCCGACGGCAATCTCCTTCTGCTGCCCTCTCCTTCCTGCCGTGCCGCCATGTCTGACACGAGCGCCTCCGCCAACTCCTCCACTGTCGCCGTGTTCAACTCCTCCACGCCCGCCCTCGCGCTCTCCGTCACGCCCGCCGCCAACACAGCCTCCATCAAGTCCCATGTGCCGTTCGTCCTCAGCATGAAGAGCTCCAACTACACGATGTGGTCCTACTTCTTCAAGGTGATGTGTGGCAAGTTCAATCTGCTGCCCCATATCGACGGTCCTGCTCCTGCCGATCCCAACGACGCGGTTTGGTTGCAGGGGGACTACACCGTCCTCTCCTGGCTGTTCGGCTGCGTCCATGAGGATGTCCTCTCCGTCACGGTGGAACCTGATCAATCTGCACGAGCTCTCTGGACCGCCATCAAGGGAAAGTTTCGCAACAACAGCGAAACAAGGGCTGTCTACCTCAACCAACAGTTCCACACGCTCATGCAGGGCGAGCTCTCCGTCGCCGACTACTCCCAGCGCATCAACATGCTCGCTTACGCTCTCCACGACGCCGGCCACGCCGTCTCGGAGCCGGCCCTCGTCCTCAACCTCCTCCGCGGCCTTCGTCCGACCTTCGGGAACGCCATCGACAACATCTCCTTCCGCACCCAGCTGCCGTCGTTCAGCGAAGCTTGCACGCTCCTCGAGCTGGCCGAACTGTGCCATGCGCGTGACACCACCACCGTCGGCGCTACTGCCCTCATCGCCCAGCAGGCCCCTGGCTGCTCCGCTGGCATCTTGGGCCCGCGGCCTACCTACGTCGCCCCTGCCGGCGCCGCTGCCCTCGTCGCCCAGCCGGCCTCTGGCTGCTTCGCCGGCACCTGTGGCTCCCGCCCTGCCTCCGCCCACCTGCTGGCAAAGGCGGCAAGGGCGGCAAAGGCCAGGCCCCGAGGTTTTCCGGGTCGTCGCCTACCCCGACTGGGCCTTGGGTGTGCTTCAACCCCTCGGTCCCCGTCTCCCAGCATGGTGCTTCGTCCCGGCCTCCTGCTCCCGGCTCTGGGGTCCTTGGCCCGCGTCCCAACGCGTCCGGCCAGGCCTTAACGGCTTCTGCTCCGTCGTCCGCGTCGACTCAATGGGACCAGGCCGGTCTCATCCGTGCGCTCAACGCCATGTCCCTGAACCCCTCCACGCAATGGGTGATGGACTCTGGTGCCTCATCCCACATGGCGTCTAGTGATGGTATGTCACACCCCAAAATTTCAGTTTTGGGATGTGAATCGTTTTTCAAAATTAAATGCAACATTTCTCTATATTTTAAAGGTTTTGTTTTAAGTTTGTTTAAACTAAAATTTATTTTTGTCTTATCAAATGTTTGCATCAAGTGATTTCTTTTATTTTAAAGAACTGTTAAAAAAAGGGGTTGATTATTAAAAAGTTTTAAATAAGAAAATTTTAGTTTGTCTCAAAAATTTCAAAATGCTTGATTTAGACTTCCTGTGTTTTATTTGCAAATGGTTTGGCTCTTTTTGTTATTTTATAAAACTAGAAAATTAATTCTGAAAATAAAATTTAATAAGAAACACCCCTTACTAAATGGGCCTCTAATCCACCTAATCTTGGCTTTAATCTATTTTTCCTACCCCTCTCTCTCTCTCTCTCTCTCTCTCTCTCTCTCTCTCCTGTTCCCCATGGACGGACACCCCAAGCTCCTAATGAACCACAATAAAACAGCACCCACACTGCCAGTAAGCATCCAAATTGATTTCCCATTTCGTTCTCATCAATTACCATCAAAGAGAAATGAAAACTGCAGCCGTAATGGTCAATACCCGAGCTCCTTTCATGCCTGGACATTTCTTCTCACGCCTGCCCTTTCCTCTCCCTCTCTTGCAGTGGCGGAGCCAGCTCCAGACACAAGGAGGGGCCAAACAGTACAATGGACGTGAATTAGTGCGAAGCAACTTGCGGCTGCTGGTGAGAATTGAGAAGTACGACTGCGGAGCTTTGCTAGATCAAGAAGTAGAGGCAGAAATGCTGCAGCTGTGGTATGCGTAAGGTCTAGCACTCTTGTAGGCTTGATTAGCTTTAGACCAAAACGATTAGCTTAAGAATTTGTTTTACGGCAAGGGGGGGGGCCGGAGCCCAGGTTGGCCGATACCTGGCTCCGCCCCTGCTCTCTTGGTGTATATAAGCACCTCTAGGCGTCCCTTGTGCTGGCTGACGACCTCCCCTGCCTCCTCATATCCAATCCCAAGCTGTAGGGTCGAATTACCTCTCCATCTTCTCTGTTGCCAGCCACGACCAGCCGCGACGCCCCCGATTGGCATCTCCGTTCCCGATGATTCAACCAACCAAACGTGAACAAATTTCACCAGGTCGTGCTTCCCTTTGTGATCTACATCATATCCGAAGATCGTGGCCAGAGGAGCCCTGATACGACCGGGATCGTGTTTGCAATGGCTACTGCTTCCAGTTCTGGGCGTATCCAGCGCGCGCATTGGTGATTCACTTCCTATTCCTCTCGATTCATAAGCTTTCTTGATGCACGTCCCATACCATATCATGTTCCATCAAGTTCTATTCGTTTTCGCAGGAGAACACGCTGAGATTCACAGTGATGCCTCGAGGAACGTGGTTGGCGTATGATCTGCCGCAGCACATCATTTCTGTGTTTCGGCCGCTCGATCTGCTTTTCGGGTGACATAGTGCCCAAGTCATGTTGTCCCTGACGTGTTCCTAACATCTACCAATATTTCAGTCTAAACTCTTTCCTGAATTCTGCAGTTGATCAGCGGGAACGCGCAGGTCTTCTGCATGCTATCTGTGTGCGGCTACCACAGAAACTGCGCGCAATATGACTTCATCAAAGATCAACTATATATGTGAACATATCATTCTGCGTTCTATGCCGTGCTCTTTTCTCTCACCCAAAACACAACCTACATCGATGTCGCATCTCGAGGCCATGATCGCCATCGGTCACCTGCTACAACCAGCTACGTCGAGGGCTCCTGGCTGTTGCATATCTATTGGTAAGCTTGTTATGTACCTATACACACCTCAAACCCAATTGATGTCCTATTGTTGCATTTGTTCTTAGTCTTGCATGTTGTTTGTTTGTCGATAGTGTAGGCATACGAGTTTACCGTCAAGAACTACATGAAGATCTTGAAGACGAAGAATTACAATCACTGAGCAGCATAACTAAGAGGCAAGTGTCCTTGACGCATTTTGTATCCTAATTTATAAATGTGTTGGTTGTAAAGTTGCAGGCTTTATGGGTAGAATTGCTTAGCCTTGCTTTATGGTTGGGAAGGTTATAACATGATTAACTGAACTTCTGTTACATGAGGGTGAAATGGTAATCTTTAGCAACATGATTGGAGCTTAGGGATTTGGGTGATTGTGGTTTGGGAGCTGTGCTGGGGTTACCGGCAGCTCGGGGATTGTTCGGGGTTACCGACAATCCCTTGGTTTGTTGATCACTTACATCTAAGGACCGGTTTGTGGAGCGACCACCCATGAAAACCGTACAGCCACGAGTCCAAGTATGGGCGCGGCCTGGCCTATTAAATAGTAGAGACTAGTTATGTGTGTGCCAAACGGTGGTGCGAGGAAGGCGGGTTACGCTGGAATCGTCGGGAGAGAGATGTGTGGGGACAGGAGGGTTACTCCTCGGAACCATCTGGCACAAGAGGGGGCCTCTAGGGTGAAGGGTATACTTCTCTATCGGTGGAACCTCAGTGGGCACGTACAAGCTAGAGGAAGCTATGGAAAAGCCTTGTTGTGATCTTCTGGCCGCACACCTAAGGAAGTGTGCATGTGCTTGGCCGGCACGGCATAAAGGAGACTTTAGTCCACTGGCAACAGGGGACGAAATCACAAACTCGTGGGGAAATGTGTACAACCTCTGCAGAGTGTGAACTGTTGTGACAGCCGTGCTCACGGTCAAGAGCGGCATGGACCCTCACACGATTAGCTGGGAATGATGGTTGGATGGGAAATCATAGTAGGGTAACTGTGATCGGGTGGTGAACCCATATATGTACAGGTAGAGTAACCTATAGAGACGTACAAGGTGGTTGGAACCCTTGATCTTGGCAAGGTGGAGTAACGTTGGCCATTTGGAGATATATATCACCTAGTAAATAGGAGTTGCTTTTATAAAATATTTTACCTAACTGCATTTATGCAAATAAACCCCTTTAAGCCTTTCTTGTTATTAGCCAACATGTCATACTTTCTCCCACTTGCTGAGTACTCTATGTACTCACGTGAACCATGTACCTTTTCCATTTGCTGCTCAGTGAATGAAGCTATCAAGGAACGCCTCAAGGATGAGAGGTGGAGATCTAGGCCTGCGATTCTTCCGGTCGACTGCCTGTGGAGTTGAAGAATGCCGACGCTTAGATTTATTCCGTTGCAATGTAATCTTTTCTTTTAGACCATTGGTCGTTCTTGTAATAAAGTTGTCGATTTAATAAAGATATTGTTCTTTTATCACATAAATTGTCCTGTGTGCGTGACATCTTGATCCTGGGCACGTATACAGATGCATTCGGTTTTGGTTTTGAAAACCGGGTGTGACATGGTAACTCTATTTCCTCCGCTCCTCTTTTCTTTCCCACCACCATCACCGTCGGTAATGGCCACTCTCTCCCTGCTATACGCGTTGGTCACTCCTCTCTTACGTCTCCTTCTTCCAACTTTGTTCTTTCTAATATTCTTATTGTTCCTTCTCTTGTTACAAATCTTATTTCTGTTCGACAATTTACTCGTGATAATCTTTGCTCTATTGAGTTTGACCCTCTTGGTTTTTCTATAAAGGACCTGCGGACCAAGCGCGAGATGCTTCGCTGCAATAGCTCCGGTGATCTCTACACCATCCAGTCGCCCGCTGCACCTTCATTGCATCAAGCGTTTGTGTCATCGTCCACCTCGTCCACTACATGGCACCGCCGTCTTGGTCATCCCGGTCGCGACGCCATGGATAGACTTCATCGTTCGTCCTTAATTTCTTGTAATAAAGCAGACGATCACCTCTCTGTCATGCTTGTCAAACTGGCAAACATGTTCGCCTGCCGTTTTATCGTTCCAAGAGTCGGTCATCTCGGCCTTTTCAGCTAGTGCATTGTGATTTGTGGACGTCTCCTATTTTGAGCACTTCAGGGACTCGTTATTATCTTATCGTCGTTGATGATTTTTCTCATTTGCTCATTTGCAACATCTTACTGCCTACGCACGCACACAGTTCTCTCTCCCTCTCCAATGCATCCAAGCTGACAACGGTCGAGAGTTTGACCATCATCCAGCTCACTCCTATTTCTTAAATCTTGGCGTTACCTTGCGTTTCTCCTGCCCATACACCTCTCAACAAAATGGTAAAGCGGAACGGGCCATACGCACCACAAATAATGTCATCCACACTCTACTTTTTCAAGCCAACATGCCACAGCCACACCATTGGCTTACTGGGCTGAAGCTCTAGCCACAGCCACACATGTTCTTAATCGCCGGCCTAGTCACTCCATTGGCTTTAGCACACCCTACCAAAAACTACACAAATCCCCACCAGATCTCGCTCACTTATGAGTTTTTGGTTGTCTCTGCTATCCCAACCTTACCTCTACCACTCCACATAAACTCGCTCCTAGGTCGGCGCATGCGTCTTCCTTGGCTATCCTTCCGCTCACAAGGGCTATCGTTGCCTCGATCGCTCGACTAACAAGATCATTATTTCCAGGCATGTTATTTTTTATGAGACGGTGTTCCCTTTTTCTCTCACAGATTCTCAGGTACCACGCTCGGGGTTTGATTTTCTAGTCGACCCCGGCGATGCTGCGATGCCGCAAGTGGTCGTTGTGCCTCTGCCGCCGGCCTCTGGTCCTGCTTCCACCACCGGGCCGCGACCCTCAGCAGCTGGCGCATCTGGTGGCCCACGACTGGAGGACAGGCCACCCAATCCTGGTCCCACGCGGGCCGGCCTGTCTCCTGACGACGGCCCATCGACTCCATCAAGCACTGGCCCCCTTGCCTCTGGGCCGCGCGCCACTTCTCCAGAGCCCGCCCAGCACGACGCATCCCCAGCTGAACCGGTCGCTGTACCGGCTTCACCTCCTCTACAGGCGCAGGCTGCACTGGTCGCTGCACCGGCGCCGCCTCTACATCAAGTACCCGATCCTGCTCCCATGCCTGGTGCGCCTGGTGCTGCTGTCGCGCGCCCGGCACCCGGACCTCATCACATGCAGACACGAGCAAAGTCTGGTATAGTTCTTCCAGTGGATCGTCTAAACTTGATGGCTTCTCACGGCACTTTATCTCCTATTCCTAAGACGTACAGGAGTGCTCTTAAAGATCCTAATTGGCGCCAGGCCATGGCTGATGAGTATCAGGCACTTGTGGACAATGGTATTTGGGTTCTACAACCTCGCCCTCCTGGCTCTAATGTTGTCTCTGGCAAGTGGGTCTTCAAGCACAAGTTTCATGCTGATGGTACTCTCGCTCGCTACAAAGCCTGTTGGGTGGTTCGTGGTTTTTCGCAGCAGCCGGGTATTGATTTTGATGAGACTTTCAGCCCGGTCGTCAAGCCATCTACTATCCGTGTGGTGCTCACTATTGCTTCCTCTCGTTCTTGGCCTATTGTAAACTTCATGACCATTGGAGTTCCGAAACCCCAAAGGTATGAATGTTTTGGTGATTGGGTGACCATATTGATGTGACTAACATTTCCATGTAGGATATTCAAATGGTCATGTCAAGGAAGTGTCGTCTCACAAACTCTATCTTTATCGACGACTTGGTGATTGGTTGCCTCGACAATTCGGATCGAGAACTTGATGGAGTCAAGGTTGAAGATGGATCAAGGCTAAGGACATGATAGATCCAAGCAAGTGTTGGCTTGGTGTAGATGTTAGTTTGAGTCCATAGGAAAAACCGGACTATCAAGAGGGATCGAATTGGTTCTCTTAGAGCACATTAGGTTAGAGATCATATGGATGCATTGTGAGTCTCTTAAGGGCTAGGGTGGCTGAAGAGAAGAAGAGGAACCAAGAATGGAGAAGTTGGAAGCAAGGATCAAGAAGTGGATCAAGTTTTCAGCTTATGCAGAAGAGACCAGATGGTACGGTCCCAGGGACCGTATGGTACGGTCTTCATTGAAGATCCAGACAGAGAAGTGAAGTCTCGGGATGCTGAGAAAATGAAGACCGTAGCATTGACTGGACGGTACGGTCATGAGACCGTATGGTACGGTCATCAGAGGAGTTTCAGACAGAGAAGCTGAAGTTTCTGGAAGTGGAAGAAATGAAGACCGGACTATCGACCGGTCGGTACGGTCCTAGGGACCGGACGGTACGGTCTTCATTGACAGAGAAGAAGGAAATGGAAGAATGCCTGAAAATAGAGACCGGACGGTACGGTCAGAAAGGGACCGGACGGTACAGTCTCTAGTTTTCCTGGGCACTTTTGAGCAACGGCTAGTTTTGGGTTGGTAGCCTATAAATAGTTGGTTGCTCGCCCCTTGAGGGATCTCTTGGCCATTGTTGGAGTGCAGGAAACTCAGAGGAAGCCAAGGGCAGGGGAGAGAAGCACTTGTGAAGGATTTGGAGTGATCCTAGTGCTTGAGAGAGTAGCAATTGCATCCACTTGATCTCTAGGCTAGTGTGAGCTTGAGAGAGTCACTTCGGTTTGTTACTCTTGGTCTATGGCAAGGCCTAGACCGGTTAGGCGTCGGTGTTGAGCTGTCCAAAGAGATTGTGGAAGCTGACACAAGTTTGTACACGGTCTTGGAGCTTCCCGTGCGAAAGAAGCATCACTACTGGAGCGCCCTTTGGCACGCATCAAGTGCGGAGCCTTACCTCCGGAGGAGTACCCGGGAGAGAGCCCGGCGGGACGTGCCCGCGACTTCACTTCGGAGGGTGAAGCGTGCTCTAGGAGGGATCGCCATCGAGCGGAGGGACGGGGTCGAGACTCCGACGGGAGTGACCTAACGTGGAGTAGGAGAAGGCGCCATCCTTCCGAGACCACGGAAAAAATCATGAGCATTCCTATCTCTATCTCCTTTACTTACTAGCATTTACGCTTCCGCATTTACATATGTGCTAGTAGAATTGCATGATAGGTTGTCCCTTTACTACTTGGTAGCATTGCTTGTTAGGGTGTTGCTTGTTGCTAGACTAGATTGTGTGCGCGCATCGCTAGCTTCTTCTTGTCACCATATCTAGTCTTGCTAGCTTCACACCTTAAGTACGTTTGGAAGAAATTTTTGAGCCACCGATTCACCCCCCCCCCCCCCTCCTCGGTGCCCTTGATCCTTTCAAGTGGTATCAGAGCCTCGTTGCTTAAATAGGGCTTAACCGCCTTGAGTAAGGATGCCGGGAGGAAGTGGACCACCCCCGTTCGATGGGACCGACTATGCCTATTGGAAAGCTCGCATGCAAGCTTACCTCGAGGCTCTCGATCCCCTCGCATGGGAGGTGACAAGTTCCGGTGTCTCTCTAAGAACTCCCATTGGTACTCTTGATGTGAATCTTGCAAAGGCAAATGCTAAAGCTAAAAATGTCTTGTTTGAAGCAATCACTAAGGAGGTCTTTGCTCGAGTCAAGTCCGTGCGTACCGCTCATGAAGTGTGGACTCAAATCCAATAAGTTCATGAGGGTTCCTCGGATGTGAAAAAGGAAAGATACTATGTCCTTAAGGACAAATATGATGCCTTTACCATGTCTTCAAATGAGCTAATCAATGATACTTACTCTCGCTTGAATGTGCTTGTAGAGGATATCAACTCTCTTGGTGTGAAGGACAAGATTGATGATGGTGACCTTGTGCGGAAGATCATGAGGATTCTCCCAAGGGAGAAGTATGGAGCACTCATCACATGTCTCTTCAACACCGACATGCGAGACCTCACCACCCACAAGCTACTTGGAAAGATCACCGCCTTCGAGAGCTACAACCTTGACAAGAAGCTTGATGAGAAGCCCTCCAAGAATCTTGCTTTTGCATCCGAGGGGTCAAGCAAGAAGAAGATGAAGAAGGTGATGACTCAAGATTCAAGTGATGAAGAAATTGAAGAAGATGATGAAGACTTGTTGCAAATCCATCCAAATGACCTAGCACTCCTCATGAAGAAAAGTAATTTTTTCAAGAGAAGGTTCATCAACAAGAAAGATGCCGAGTGCTACAATTGTGGTGAGAAAGGTCACTTTGCCAAGGAATGCACGAAGCCAATCAAGAAGGGCAAGAAGAAGACTCAAGAGTCAAGCGATGATGAAGAAGAAGACTCTAGAAGTAAGTACAAGACAAGGAAGAGGTTTGTCAAGAAGGAAAGCTCTAGAGGCAAAGACAAGAGAAGAACATCTCGCAAGGGTCTCTTTGTTGGAGAGTGGGTCCCGGATGATGATAGTGATGAAGAAGAAAGTGATGACTCATCCTCCAAGGGCAAGAAAATGGCCGGTATAGCTCTCACAAACATCTCCGAGACTCTACCTCCACCTCCTATTTGCTTGATGGCCAAAGATGACGATAGTAGTGATGATGAGAAGAGCGAGTCCGAGGAAGAGTTTGGTGAGGAGGATAAGCCAACCTATGAGGAGCTCTTGGATAGCATTCTCCTAACCGGCAAGATGCTCAAGAAAAAGGACAAGACCATTGCTAGGTTGGAGAAGGAACATGAAGTGGCCGCCTTCCGAGTTCGTCAACTTGAAGGTGAACTTAGGGACTTATCCATCTCTCACAAGGCTCTAGATGAGGACTATTACAAGCTTGAAGAGGACCACATAAAGCTCAAGGAGAAGTCCAAGTTACTAGAGGATGAGCTCAAGCACCTTTCCACTTCTCTCATAACCTTGGATGAAAGCTATGACAAGCTCAAGGTCGACCACAAGAGGCTCAACGAGAAGTTCAAGGTCCTTGAGGAGGAACATTAATCCAACCTTGAAAAGAGTAACACTTCTTCTTCTCGTTTATATATTTCCGATTCTTCATATATTACTTGTGATGGACTAATTCCCTCTCTTGAGAGTATCTCTCTTGATGAGAAAATCTTGAAGGAATATCATCAACTCAAGGAGGAGAGAGCTTCGGTGATGGACGGCTTTGAAAGGCTCACAAGGGGAAGGACCATTCATAAGGAGATACTTGGTCGCAACCTTGTGAACAACTCCAAGCACAAGGGACTTGGCTCCTACCCCGCCGCTATCAACCTCATCGGCAAGGACGACAACATTTCTCCTTGGGTGGTACCTCTCATGGCGGACGACTACTATTGTGAGAAGTGTTGCCGTGACGGGCATACTAGCAAGAATTGTCCCAAGGTGAGAAGTTCCAAAGTTTTGCCTAACGTTAACTTGTTCCATGAGAATACACACTACAAGCTCTTTAGGGACAAGCGGGGCAAAGTGAAGGCAAAAGCTCTTGGATCACCGGACAAGTGGAGGAAGACAAGAAGGATTTGGGTGCTCAAGTGCATTGTTGACCTTGACAGGCCAACTAAGTGCAGAGGATTGCAGCAGGGCTGAGGAGCAGACTTCACACTGGAGGAGCTGGGAAGCTCTTCATTACCCACCAGCACTGCAGCATAGAGGCTGCCACCAGAGGTGCCGGGACAGATTTCACTCAGCACTTGTCCTATATCCCGGGCCTTGAGGAGATCATCACCACGCTTATGAGATGGGATTATGATATAGTGATGGACTTCTATGCTTCCTTGTGGATTGCTTCAGACCGTTCAGCTATCGGGTTCATGCTCAGAGGGCAGCCACACAGAGTGACGAGGGAGAACCTCGTGGAGGCACTAGAGACTATCCAGTACGAGATGAGGATGTTCGAGCTTGCTTACCCAGGGATGGAGCCTCCCCGCAGACCTCTTGGAGGGCACTTGCCGACAGATGAGGATATGAGCATTGCCTTCCCGCCACCTCACCCGGAGAACTTCAGCCGAGCTCACACTAGACTCACACACGAGGGCAGAGTTCTCAGGAGTATACTGTGCAGGACCATAGTTCCCAGGAGTGGATACAAGGATCAGTTCTCTATCCTTGCACAGTGGATTGTCATGATGATGCTGAGGCACAAAGGATTTGACTTGGTAGATCTGATCTTGTGCCAAATGGAGGATGTCATTGCCGAGAGCATTGCTGCTAGACACTTGGCCTTCGGACCGCTGATTTGCTATATACTGAGGAGGCTACAGTTGTTGACTCAGGAGGAGTATGATCACCTGCCCAAGGTGACCACAGCTTACACACCCCTGCCAGCTACCGACAGACGGGTTGCTGCCCGGGAGTCAGCTTCACAGGGGAGTTCTTCACAGGGGCTAGGTGACACGGCTACCGAGACAGAGCAGCACATTCAGACAGGTAGTCAGATGGAGTCCATTCCTGAGGACGTGACTCCAGACTCTAGACCTTCAGCGTCTGCTACAGCTCCAGCTCAGACAGATTCTCTACTACGTGTAGAGCTTGCAGCGATCCGTAGAGAGCTCCAGAGTCAGAGAGAGGACAGAGATAGGGATCGACAGATGTTGGACAGTGTCATACTTACTCAGAGGGAGATGGCTACTGGCTTGTCCTCGATGTTCACAGGCTTTGAGATGATTGCTCAGACACTACGTCTTTTTGGACAGGCAACACCAGGTCTTCCGTCGTTCCCGCCTATCTCTTTCCCAGGTGTGCTGCCACCAGATACGATACAGTTTGTTGGTGGTTTCTAAGTACCACTTTTATATGCCTAAAACCACCAACATCGTAACATATTCTCATCATAATCATATGTTTTACCTCTAACCTTGACGAATTCCGCATGTAGTGTCGTTTTAGTGCTATATTGCAGAAATAGGTGAAAAGACGACAAAATGGCTCTTATATAAGAAGTATCGACATGAAGCTCGACTCGCCATGCAAGGAGGGCTTGCCACTGATGCGCCCAAGGCACCTCTGGACGTCCACGGAACCCAACATGCAAGCCCAAGGTCGTAGCCCAATGCCTAAGGATTTCTAGAAGGTTTATCCGGAAGGAAAGATCAATTCGCGCAGTCTAAAAACAGCACTGCATTGCCATGCGGTTTACGAGTTCAAGACGTGATCTAATGGGAATCCAATGTACTGGAAAGTTGTAGATATCGTCGAGAGCTTTCCGGAACATATATGGATTATCCAGTTTGGATTCTGGAGCTAGGAGATATGGGCACCGCAAGGAGACCTGCGCAGAGGAGTCTGAATCAGGACAGATATTATGGCATCGTATATTTGGGAATCAAGACGGTCGAATCTGGCAATCTAATGAATACCAAAGTTGTAAATCTTTTTGAGGGCTACGAGATAGAGTCCAAGTTTGCCTCATTTGGACTCCGGATGAGGAAGTTATGATTTATGGAAGGCGGAGCTGCGAAAAGGAAAAATCAAGTCCGAATTGGAAACGACTCGTGCCGGTCGGCACACCTTCGGTGCCGACCGGCACCGACCTAGATTTGTTTCCTTTCGCCTCCAGACGCGTCTCCACTATATATAAAGCCCATGGGACGCCCCGAAGACAGGAGAGGACGGGATTTGACATCTTTAGGGTTTAGGAAGCCTCTGCACATCGCCAGGAGGCCGCCGGAGTTGAAGAGCCACCATATTGAGAGATGTAGTCTAGTTGGGTAGTCGCCCTGCGTGGTCGCACTACACCAGAGCTTAGGAGAAGTAGAGCCATGTATCTTAGGAGTCGTCAATGTTGCAACAAGGCGGTGCCGACCGGCACAATCTTGTGCCGATCGGCACCTCTCTGACGGTGATGAATAAAGGTACAATTCTTATATTTATCTATGTGCTTGTCTTAATTCTACCCTTGGCTGCAGTTGTTCTCTGGATTTTATGGTCTTACATGCTTGTTCCAATGCTTAGTAACGCGGCTAAGTAATTAGATGTTATCTTAATTGTGGTGGCAATAAGAGGCGAGAGATTCAATCTCTCACTATCTCCATTGTGGTTAAGACAATATCCGGATCTTGTATGCGCCATAATTGCATATTGTCTCTGTACCTCAACGACCGCTGGAACATGCGAGATCTTTGAGACGATGTGTAGAGCGGGAAGCGGCCGCCGATTAAGGAGAACAGGTCGGGACAGGGCTCGACCGAAAGGGGTTTCTTCCTGCCGATCTTCGGTGTTCACAAACTGTTTAAAGTGCCAAGTAAGCTAGGATTATAGATGTCACATATCACTGCTTCGGTGCCGACTGGCACACTCGCTGTGCCGATCGGCACATCCTTTCTCCGACCACTAGATGCACACAGGCTAACTCCAGGTGTTTCTCTTTGGTTATGTGTATGCTGTCCTGTTGTTTTCTCTAAGCCTTTATTCCGCGAACTTGAAAAGCCTTCGTGCCGACCGGCACACTCGTTGTGCCGACCGGCACAACCCCAGCGTTCATATGTGCGAAGTACTTCATGCTAGGATTGATTCGTTAGACGACGTAGAAGACCTTACACGGTTCTCTTGCTGATCCTTGAGGATTCGATATAAACCTTGTAATGCTCTGAAGGAAAAAGCTACAATGTACACCGTCCACTTGCGGTATATAAATGGGTGCGTATAAAAGACCAACACAGTTTCAGCAGCAGCTGCAGCGTGCTCAGGCACAGGCAGGACAGTCAGCCAGCCAGGGACAGCACTGCAGCACTCTACTCACGGCTCCCATCTCACCTGCTGGTGCACCTACGGTGGGACCGTCGACGTCCACGTTCGCTGGTTTGGTAGGAGAGGCAGGCCCTTCACACCAGTACTTGTCTTCACCAGGCCTCTCCATGACACCGTCAGCACTTCTAGCTACTACCTCTCTGAGCTTTTCACCACTACAGCTGACGAGTCCGTTCTTTGTGTTACTTCGTGTCACCACTGCCAGCTCGCTCTTGTGTTAATTTGTTTTGGACTAATGTTCTGCGAAGATTTGGCTTGTTTGCAGCAATAGGTGATGGGAGAGAAGACTGAGGGCTATTTACCATGAAGATCGAGGATTTCAATTGATAACATTGAAGGCGTGGTGGACATGTTCTTGATCATGAGTTTGTCATTCTGTCTGCTGACTTCTCGGAGGTGTGCGCATCCGTACAGAAGATTGCATGGCCTAACAAGTTGATATTCTGAAAGAGCATCAAGTCTAGTTTCCAAGGTTCAAGTCTCGCATTATTTGGAGCTTTCTACAAGGATTTATGGCTAAAAGACGAGACCCTGCGCAGGCTGTTTGAATATTGCGTGAGAATACAACCAATTGGAAGATTGAAGCAAATATGGAATCAGTGGACCATACCCACGTGGTCTATGAGTTTCCAAACACTTAGAAGACTTCCTTTTGATGGTAGACACGGATTCAAGTCGTTCCAAACACGGAGTTTGAATATATGGAAAGTTTGAATTCAATTCGAATTCGTCGCGAGACAGCCTGACATGCCTTTACAAAAAAGGCCATATCTCCCTCATATGGAGTCCGATGAGGACGTGTGAGTACTCGTTGGAAAGATAATTTGATGCCTGGCACAATGGCACAGGTTTCAGCCTCTAATTCCTCCTGGTCGCAGCTTAGAAGCACCAACAAATCATCGGCTGGAACAAGACATGGCAGATTTCTTCGGAATTCTTCCCTCGTCAACTAGGTGGATCAATGGGCAAGTTTTGAGAAGTTGCATCTACACTACATCATCATAACTTACTGGTGCAACATTGATCAAGATTCACAAGTCATAGGACAAGACGACACATGCTCCAATACTTGAAAAGATTAATTCATCAAGATTCTCCGGAAGAAACGATCAAGAAGCTGAAATCATTGGTAATTCTGTAAGTTCTCCGAGCTGATCAATATATGAAACTTTTATATCTGGATAGAGCTTCAAGTTTTCTTTTCAACGCATCAAGCGGTGCTGGATTTGGATGTTTCTACAAGGATTTATGAGCTAATCATTGGACGCTGCGCGGGCTGTCAGATTTTCAAACAGCACGCAGCCTTAGAGTAAAAAACTCATAAGTCCTTCATACGGAACCCGTTTGAGGTGTATGAGCACTCGTTGGAAAGATATTTTTGCTACCTAAGTTATGATACAGGTTTTAGAACCTGTTTCATTCTGTTGTTAATGCGAAATTCAGAGAGAACAGGAGCTGCAGATTATCAATGGCAAGATTAAGGAAGGAGACGAAGATGACAACAATGAAAATAGCTTGAGCGATTCTCCCATGAGCAAATGATCAGAAGTTGAACAACATTGAAGACTGAAGAGCATTATATCATTTACACACATTGAGCAATATGCAACACAATAAAGACGGGTTACGAGGCAACCACGATGAAGTTTGCATAGTACAAGCTGCATGGATATCATTGGGATCTTACACCAAGAACCATGGCTTCGCGACAATCAGGTATGTAAAAAGTCTAGCTATTCTACTATAACAAAAGCTCTTTTCGGGAGGCAACCCGTGTTTTTGAGTCTTTTGTGGATTGTTTAGTGCTGCTAGGAGGGCAACCTAGAGTTTTTGCTTTGTTGTGAGCTTTACCCAACTCAATTGATTCACTTGTGTCTAATTTGTTCTAGTTTAACTCTTTATGTTTAGACCATCATCATTATGTGTTTTGTTTCCAAAAATCATCCACTGCATCCATAATATGTGAGCACTTGCTTTGTTTTTGTATTTGCATATTTCTCCACTTGCATATTTGTCCACTTGTATGTTCATATTCACTTTTTGTTGGCGATTTCTAGCATACCATTTTATATGCCAACTGCGCCTTATTTAGAGCATAAATGTCATTATTATAGGCCATTAACCCTTGATAATAGCACCATATTTGTATATATGTCGTTCTGGAGCTTTATTGCAGAAACAGATGAAAAGGACGACATTCTGGACATTGAGGCTGATCTGGACCTGAAGAGAAGAGAACCAGCAGAAAAGGTCAACTGTGCCGATCGGCACAGCCTTGTGCCGACCGGCACAGCCGATCGGCACAGCCTTGTGCCGACCGGCACAGGGGACCCCAAGGCCACCGAAGCTGGCCCACCATTCAGTTGATTCTAGAAGGAAGTTATCCGAACCAATCTTGGGAGATATTCGTCACGAAGAGATAAAAGATACTCGAAGATTTGAAAGAGTAATACAAGACTTGATCTCGAAGAAAACTGATTGGAAGGCCCACATGGAAGCTACCTAGGACTTTGGAACCGACTTAGAGAGGAAACCGAGCTTGACACGAGGTGTGCCGATCGGCACGACCCCTGTGCCGATCGGCACGAGGACTCTTTTCCCGAGATCCTTTTCCTTTCTGGTGTACAGCCCTATATAAACTTATAAAAGCCCTAGGGTTTCGGGATCCGCCGCCAGAGGGACAACACAGCTAGTAAGTTTAGAGCCACCGGGGCTTTACCCCGTTCTTCATGTTCTCTAGTTGTTGATCAAGAACCATCGGTGCTAAAGAGGTGATCCATCAAGGTAGGCCTACTAGATGGTGATGTATCTTGCACTATGTATTATCGAAGTATGATTGAATATGTGGATGAATGGTTTTGATTATTGATTGCCTGGATTTTATGGTCTTTACATGCACTTGTTCCTACGCTTAGTGACGACTAAGTATTAGATGTTATCTTAATTGTGGTGGCAATAAGAGGTGAGAGATTCGATCTCTCACTATCTCCATTGTGGTTAAGGTAGCATTGGGATCTTGTAATGCGCCATAATTGCATGTCGTCTCCGTACCTCAACAGTCGCTAATGCATACGCGATGATCGTTGAGATGATGTGCAGAGTAGGAAGAGGTCAGCGATTACGGCGAATTGGTCGTGACAGGGCATTCCGGAAAGGGGCTTCGGCCTATCGATCTTCGGTTATCAATAATTGAGTAATTCCGTTTATGATGCTATTTGATTAAGCTTTTTGGTTACGATCTCAATTAGCAGACTTGGCTAACTTACCCCATGATTTAATCAGGTTCCTTAGGCTGTTCAGACAACACTTCGGTCAACTTAGCTTTCGTGCCGACCGGCACACTCCCTGTGCCGATCAGCACAATCCCCCAGTTCTCCCAAACTCACGCTCACGCTCACTAGAAAGCCTGGTTAACTCTTTTACTGATGACTCTGCTTAATTCCCATTGGTCTCTGTGGTTCGATTAAACCTTGGAATACTCTTCTGGGGGAAAAAGACTACAACTGTACACCGTGCTCTTGCGGTATATAACTGGGTGCGTAGATACGACCAACACTTTTCCACTCATGATAGCCTGGCATTTTACTTTCTAATAAGCAGTTAATTGGCTTTGCTCGCACTATCTTTAGCAAATTTAGGTGTAAACGTGGTGTTTATGCTTGTTTGTTGAACAACATTGGATAGTTCATATGCCTTGCTATGTTTTGCATCATTTGCATTCGTTGGTCGCTACTCTTTTTCAATGCGCTATCTCTCTAGTTCAGCGGAGTTTTGCAATAGCTAACTCATGATAAACATAGTGTTTAGACTTTGGTTGTTAAAGAATTTCGTTTAGATTGCTAGCAACTTAGTTGTAAGCATGGTGCTTAGAGATAGGTGTAAACATTGCTCTTGTGTTGCTTCTACGCCGCTAATGTTCGTTGCTAATATCATAAAACCTTTTTCTTCACTTTGATACCACTGTTTCAAGACTAAATAATAAGTACATTCTGTTTCTAGATTTGTGTTCATCGATGCACGATCTTTTAGCAATTTTGTGTGAACGTGGTGTTTAGACTGACTTGTGAAACAACATTATGGTCTTGCTTGCTTGCTAACATTGTGATAGTTAACCTCATGCATCCACACTTGTGCACACACGTACACCCATTAGGATTTTGTTTTATTTTCTGCTGGAATCAAATTGACACAAGTGAAACTTTGAAGTTGTTGTTAGCTGGTAGATATTCCTCTACTCCCGACCATCACCTCGGGGGTAGTGTGTGTGCTTCAATTGTTTTGCAGGAATGAAAGAATTGATCTCCAAAGAAGTTGAAGGAATTGAGGAGAAACGGCCGCATGAACAAGAGGGAGCAGTGGGACAGCAGCTACAAGGCGATGATCGAGTTGAAAATCCAGAAACGAAGCCGAAGATAGAGAGTGCCGACCGGCACTCCGTTGTTGCCTCTACTGTCAAGCTTCTCTCATGCAATTCAGCAACATCTTAAGCATGGGGGAGGCACGCTCTGAACCTCAATTCACTAAAAGGCGGTAACATCTCTTTGCTCCTTCTCTTCTCTAATCTTATTCTCTTCTCATTCGCTGCTCTTGCCTTTTGCTATCAACTTGGGTTTTGCTTTCTTTTATGATGTGGTACCCTTCTCGTTTTGTTCATGCGAAAGGTTGTTTGTAATTTGCCACTTAGAATTTAGAATGGACAATGACATATCCCTAATAGCTACCTTAGGGTGACCAAATATCATTATTCTATCTAGGGGAGCTGGTTTGTATCATCACCGCCTATGTGTTTGAGCTTTCACTTCAAATAATACATATTTATGATGAACTTGCTTGAGATATGATGAAAGTTGCTATTGTTGTTGGAACTTGCATGTATGATTCGTTGCATATAATTGTCCCCCGCTGAATTTTAATGAATTTGAACTAAGCACCAATTCTATAAACTCTATTTGCTTTAGTGGTGGTGTTTGTTGACGGATGATTTGATAGAGACCCCATATGATTGAATTGTTCTTCATGACAACATGCTTTGCTCTCTAAAAAGAAAACTCCAACATAGCTTGAGTCCTTACTAATTTTCGGAAAACTATAATGTCTTATGTCTCTAATTCTTGCAAACTCTTGCGTTGATCATACCTACCAAAGCCAAATATGCTACACTTATATGATAAACCTGTAGATTGCAACATGTAATTTGGTGAGTTGGGTCAAGTTTGTGTTCTTTTGGTATGAGACTTAGAAGCTGGCCATTCCGTTTGCGTAACTATCACTTGTTTTCTAGCCTTATTCATATTCAGCATTGCCTATTCTACTCTAGAATGTGTGCATACTTCGCTGGATATTCCCACCTGTAAACCCATATTTCTTTTGGTGTTGTCCAAACCTTGTCCACAACCTATGGTATGAGTTTCTCGTCGACCCGTTGCACTATTTCTATGGTTTTATGCACAAATTATCAAGATATCTTGCTCAAGACGAAGATTTTCATCACCAAACACCTCTGAAGACTTTCTGAAGCGCAAAGGATCAATTTGAGGCGAAAACGGAGAAAAGTTGGATGCGTGCCGACCGGCACAAATTCGTGCCGACCGGCACAAAGTATAAAATCAGCGAAAAGCCCCCTGTTATCTCCAGAAATCAAGTATATGTGTTTCCGACGGTCAAGGAGAAGAAATAAAAGGGTTAACTAGTGCTTTTTCTTTTCCACTTCCTGTATGCTCCGGACGAGCATCGTTTAAGCATGGGGGAGTTGGATCGTCATCTACATTCCGAAGCACTAGTTAATGGACTTCAAAGATTGTTGGTGGAAGATCAAGATTGTTTAAGTGTTATATCAAGTAGCAAGAGTGGACTTCATAGAAGACTGTGCATAAAACTATCATATTCAAGTAAGTGCATTCAATTAGCTGAAACTCTATCCTTCCAACCATGTGCAATCCAATTTTGAGAACTTCATTTGTGTCTTGAGATCATTCTTTGCCATTTGCACATGTCCACCTTTCTAAAGCGTGTGTTTTCCTCTCTTTTATCATATTTTTCTAATGGCCTTTTTGACAAGTCTCTGTAAAACCAAGTAGAACTATCTCTTGATTTGACAATATTCTAAGTTACATTGTTTTGCTAGTTGTTTTCCTACCAAGCTACACATAAAGCCTTCCACTAAATAATTATAGATAGGATCACTTCTAGTTGTTTGGCTTGTGAGATTTGTGAGATGAGTGTTATCTTAATTCTTTGCAAGAGAGTGTTTTGTTTGGATGAATGAGACTGAATTTTGGAAAAACTTTATCATCTTAAGGCCTAGCTTGAGGAGTAATCTGCTTTGGGAGTTGAAGCTACTTTATTTGATCATTGTGGTCGGTTCTAAGTCATAGTCTGTTCCCCACTAGTATCTTTGAGTAGTAGAATCGGTGCAACATAAAACATTTGTGCTACATTCTTAAAGCGGGGTGGATATGCATGTGCCTTGATGAATGCAAGTGAAGATAACATGATTGCAACGTTGATCTCACCTTGAGTGGGTGGAGTGATTTATTTACTCGAGGACGAGCAAAGCTTTAAGCATGGGGGAGCTGTTGGTGGTTTCTAAGTACCACTTTTATATGCCCAAAACCACCAACCTCGTAGCATATTCTCATCATAATCATGTGTTTTACCTCTAACCTTGACGAATTCCGCATGTAGTGTCGTTTTAGTGCTATATTGCAGAAACAGGTGAAAAGACGACAAAATAGCTCTTATATACGAAGTATTGACATGAAGCCCGACTCGCCATGCAAGGAGGGCTTTCCACTAGCCCATGACGCGTTCAAGGCACCTCTGGACATCCACGGAACCCAAAATGCAAGCCTAAGGTCGTAGCCCAATGCCTAAGGATTTCTAGAAGGTTTATCCGGAAGGAAAGATCAATTCGCGCAGTCTAAAAACAGCACTGCATTGCCATGCGGTTTACAAGTTCAAGACGTGATCTAATGGGAATCCAATGTACTGGAAAGTTGTAGATATCGTCGAGAGCTTTCCGAAACATATATGGATTATCCCGTTTGGATTCTGGAGCTAGGAGATATGGGCACTGCAAGGAGACCTGCGCAGAGGAGTCTGAATCAGGACAGATATTTTGGCATCGTATATTTGGGAACCAAGACGGTCGAATCTGGCGATCCAATGAATACCAAAGTTGTAGATATATTTGAGGGCTACGAGATAGAGTCCAATTTTGCCTCATTTGGACTCCGGACGAGGAAGTTATGATTTATGGAAGGCAGAGCTGCGAAAAGGAAAAATCAAGTCCGAATTGGAAACGACTCGTGCCGGTCGGCACACCTTCGGTGCCGACCGGCACCGACCTAGATTTGTTTCCTTTCGCCTCCAGACGCGTCCTCACTATATATAAAGCCCATGGGACGCCCGAAGACAGGAGAGGACGGGATTTGACATCTTTAGGGTTTAAGAAGCCTCTGCACATCGCCGGGAGGCCGCCGGAGTTGAAGAGCCACCATATTGAGAGATATAGTCTAGTTGGGTAGCCGCCCTGCATGGTCGCACTACACCGGAGCTTAGGAGAAGTAGAGCCATGTATCTTAGGAGTCGTCAATGTTGCAACAAGGCGGTGCCGACCGGCACAATCTTGTGCCAATCGGCACCTCTCTGACGGTGATGAATAAAGGTACAATTCTTATATTTATCTATGTGCTTGTCTTAATTCTACCCTTGGCTGCAGTTGTTCTCTGGATTTTATGGTCTTACATATGCTTGTTCCAATGCTTAGTAACGCGGCTAAGTAATTAGATGTTATCTTAATTGTGGTGGCAATAAGAGGCGAGAGATTCAATCTCTCACTATCTCCATTGTGGTTAAGACAATATCTGGATCTTGTATGCGCCATCATTGCATATTGTCTCTGTACCTCAACGACCGCTGGAATATGCGAGATCTTTGAGATGATGTGTAGAGTGGGAAGCGGCCGCCGATTAAGGAGAACAGGTCGTGACAGGGCTCGACCGAAAGGGGTTCTTCCTGCCGATCTTCGGTGTTCACAAACTGTTTAAAGTGCCAAGTAAGCTAGGATTATAGATGTCACATATCACTGCTTCGGTGCCGACCGGCACACTCGCTGTGCCGATCGGCACATCCTTTCTCCGACCACTAGATGCACACAGGCTAACTCCAGGCGTTTCTCTTTGGTTATGTGTATGCTGTCCTGTTGTTTTCTCTAAGCCTTTATTCTGCGAACTTGAAAAGCCTTCGTGCCGACCGGCACACTCGCTGTGCCGATCGGCACAACCCCAGCGTTCATATGTGCGAAGTACTTCATGCTAGGATTGATTCGTTAGACGACGTAGAAGACCTTACACGGTTCTCTTGCTGATCCTTGTGGATTCGATATAAACATTGGAATACTCTGAGGGAAAAAGCTACAATGTACACCGTCCACTTGCGGTATATAAATGGGTGAGTATAAACGACCAACACCGTTTCAGCAGCAGCAGCAGCGTGCTCAAGCACAGGCAGGACAGTCAGCCAGCCAGGGACAGTACTTCAGCACTCTACTCACGGCTCCCATCTCACCTGCTGGTGCGCCTACGGTGGGACCGTCGACGTCCACGTTCGCTGGTTTGGCAGGAGAGGCAGGCCCTTCACACCAGTACTTGTCTTCACCAGGCCTCTCCATGACACCGTCAGCACTTCTAGCTACTACCTCTCTGAGCTTTTCACTGCTACAGCTGACGAGTCCGTTCTTTGTGTTTCTTCGTGTCACCACTGCCAGCTCGCACTCTAGACTTCGACACAGTAGCCCAGACTGCCTCAGTTCAGACAGACTCAGTGTTGACAGCTACACAGGCAGAGTTGGTGTCTACTACAGCGGAGACAGCAGTAGTGGAGCAGTCAGAGCCTCCCAGGACTCCTTCACCACCACCAGCTTTTGAGTACACAGACCCTCCTCCAGAGCAGCAGCAGCTACAGCAGCAGGACACTACCTCAGCTTCAGAGCCCACAGTGACTACTTCTGCTGCACCACCTCCTCCAGCCTCCGACGCGTAGGACAGCAGTCTTTTTCCTTTTCTCTTTATTCTTTTTTGGTCATTGGTGCCAAAGGGGGAGAGAGATCTTGTATAGGTCTAGGGGGAGTAGTGGAGTGATCTCATGTTCAGGGGGAGTGTGAGAGAGTCCTTGTCTAGGGGGAGACCTTTTTGCGACTTCGATTGTATATTCTTTTGGTACTTCGTGGTTCTTGTTGAGCTTGGATTTCTTTTGCTGGTGTTTAGCTCATCAAGAATGCACTTGGTTTCGTTTCAAACACTTGCTCGTTCGCTATATATCTTGTATATTGCTCTGAGTTTGTGTATGCTAACCTGGATGCGCTTCTTTATATCTATCTTGCCAGGTTTCCTCTTTTTGTGATGATATGTGCACTCACTTGTTTTTGCAGGAATATCTTATAATCTTATCATCACAAGTGTTGTGGTCATAGCTCTCGTTTTTATTCCATATATATCACCCATGTGCTCTAACTCTATTTTGCAGGTGATACCTTTGAGCTATGACTACCTTGATATCCGGTTTTCTTACTTCTCGTTCATATCCAATCTTCTCGATCACTCTTGCGCATTCCATTCTTTATCTTATAATATGTGTTGTCACCAATCACTAAAAAGGGGGAGATTGTAAGCTTCATGACCATTGGAGTTCGGAAACCCCAAAGGTATGAATGTTTTGGTGATTGGGTGACTATATTGATGTGACTAACATTTCCATGTAGGATATTCAAATGGTCATGTCAAGGAAGTGTCGTCTCACAAACTCTATCTTTATCGACGACTTGGTGATTGGTTGCCTCGACAATTCGGATCGAGAACTTGATGGAGTCAAGGTTGAAGATGGAACAAGGCTAAGGACATGATAGATCCAAGCAAGTGTTGGCTTGGTGTAGATGTTAGGTTGAGTTCATAGGAAAAACCGGACTATCAAGAGGGATCGAATTAGTTCTCTTAGAGCACACTAGGTTAGAGATCATATGGATGCATTGTGAGTCTCTTGAGGGCTAGGGTGGCTGAAGAGAAGAGGAGGAACCAAGAATGGAGAAGTTGGAAGTAAGGATCAAGAAGTGGATCAAGTTTTCAGCTTATGCAGAAGAGACCGGATGGTAAGGTCCCAGGGACCGCATGGTACGGTCTTCATTGAAGATCCAGACAGAGAAGTGAAGTCTCGGAATGCTGAGAAAATGAAGACCGTAGCATTGACCGGACGGTACGGTCATGAGACCGTATGGTACAGTCATCAGAGGAGTTTCAGACAGAGAAGCAGAAGTTTCTGGAAGTGGAAGAAATGAAGACCGGACTATCGACCGGTCGGTACGGTCCTAGGGACCTGATGGTACGGTCTTCATTGACAGAGAAGAAGGAAATAGAAGAATGCCTGGAAATAGAGACCGGACGGTACGGTCCATGGTACGGTCTCTAGTTTTCCTGGGCACTTTTGAGCAACGGCTAGTTTTGGGTTGGTAGCCTATAAATAGTTGGTTGCTCGCCCCTTGAGGCGTCTCTTGGCCATTGTTGGAGTGCAGGAAACTCAGAGGAAGCCAAGGGCAAGGGAGAGAAGCACTTGTGAAGGATTTGGAGTGATCCTAGTGCTTGAGAGAGTAGCAATTGCATCCACTTGATCTCTAGGCTAGTGTGAGCTTGAGAGAGTCACTTCGGTTTGTTACTCTTGGTCTATGGCAAGGCCTAGACCGGTTAGGCGTCGGTGTTGAGCTGTCCAAGGAGATTGTGGAAGCCGACACAAGTTTGTACACGGTCTTGGAGCTTCCCGTGCGAAAGAAGCATCACTAGTGGAGCGCCCTTTGGCACGCATCAAGTGCGGAACCTTACCTCCAGAGGAGTACCCGGGAGAGAGCCCGGCGGGACGTGCCCGCGACTTCACTCGAAGGGTGAAGTGTGCTCTATGAGGGATCGCCATCGAGCGGAGGGACGGGGTCGAGACTCCGACGGGAGTGACCCAACGTGGAGTAGGGGAAGGCGCCATCCTTCCGAGATCACGGGAAAAATCATGAGCATTCCTATCTCTATCTCCTTTACTTACTAGCATTTACGCTTCCGCATTTACTTATGTGCTAGTAGAATTGCATGATAGGTTGTCTCTTTACTACTTGGTAGAATTGCTTGTTAGGGTGTTGCTTGTTGCTAGACTAGATTGTGTGCGCGCATCGCTAGCTTCTTGTTATCACCATATCTAGTCTTGCTAGCTTCACACGTTAAGTACGTTTAGGAGAAATTATTGAGCCACCGATTCAACCCCCCCCCCCCCCCCCCCCCCCCCCCTCTCGGTGCCCTTGATCCTTTCACCTATTCATCAACTGCATGTCAAGAACGCTTTTTTGCTTGGCACACTTGATGAGACTGTTTACTGTCAACAACCGGCTGGTTTTGAGGATCCCTCTCGCCCTACCGATGTCTGCCATCTTCTGAAATCACTATATGGCTTGAAGCAAACTCCGCGTGCCTGGTGCCAACGTTTTGCTAGCTACATCAAGACACTTGGTTTTGTTCCCTCTGTGGCTGACACTTCCTTGTTCGTGCTACAACGGAGTGCTGATGAGATGGCCTATCTACTCCTCTATGTTGTTGATATCGTTCTCACTGCCTCTTCTACTGAGCTACTGCGTGCTATCACCTCTTCCTTGGATGCTGAATTTGCTATGACGGATCTTGGTGCTCTCCACTATTTTCTTGGGATTTCTGTGGCACGCACTTCTGACAGCATCTTCTTGTCCCAGCGACAGTACGCCTCCGACCTTCTCCAACGTGCTGGCATGAGTGACTGCCATCCGCCTGGTACTCATGTTGATACAAAGGCGAAGCTTTCTGCTACCGAGGGTGCTCTTGTTGCCGGCGCCACTGAGTATCGTAGCCTAGCAGGTGCTCTTCAATACCTTACTCTCACTCGACCGGACTTGAGCTATGCAGTACAGCAGGTCTGTTTATTCATGCATGAGCCTCGTGAGCCTCATCTCTTCCTGGTAAAGCGGATTTTGCGCTATGTTCGTGGAACCATGGATTACAGTCTTCATCTCCATTCTACTAAGGCGTCATCTCTCACTGCTTATTCTGATGCGGATTGGGCTGGCTGCCCGGATTCTCGCCGGTCTACTTCAGGCTACTGTGTTTACTTCGGTGACTCTCTTATTTCTTGGTCCTCCAAGTGCCAGACTATAGTCTCCCGCTCTAGCGCCGAGGCTGAATATCGATCCGTTGCACACGCAGTTGCTGAGTGTTGTTGGCTCCGTCAACTATTCCTTGAGCTACACTTCCTCTCCAGTCTGCCACGGTGGTCTTCTGTGACAATGTCAGTGCTATATACATGTCTTCTAATCCTGTTCAGCATCGACGCACGAAGCACATCGAGATCGACATTCATTTTGTCCGTGAGAAGGTGTTGCTTGGTGAAGTCCGCGTTCTTCATGTTCCCTCCAGTCAGCAGTTCGCCGACATCATGACGAAGGGTCTTCCAGTTCAGCTCTTCAAGGATTTTCGCTCCAGTCTCGGTGTTCGGGAATCTCACGCTTCGACTGCGGGGGGTGTTAACATGTATAGCATGTATATCTGTAACGGATGCATATCGCTTTGTATAGGATGTTTAGATCCTGCGGTATTCCCGTCCATGTATATCTTCATGTACGAACTCTATATATATGCAATGGATGCCGCTACAATCGTGGCTGAGCCTTTCCCAAATATTCACTTCTACACTCTTTCATGTGCATTGTTACCAAGACGAATTCAACACTATGTGCATGACCTAATCGATCGAGTGATTTTCACATGACTTGTATATGCCATCACTGAAACAGTGCCAGTGATAGAGAGAAATATTCACACTCTATATGAGAGAGGAACTTTAAGGTAGTAACTGGTGGTTCACTCCATTCATTCACACTTGAAGGGAGTGTTCCACACACATATATGTTGGGCATGATATTCAGAAAGTCAATTTTAAGTCGCACCACTTTGGAGATTGCATACAACATGCTGCAATAAATAAAAAATACAACACCGTCTTTGGCATTGTGGTTCACTGATATATCTAAAATTTTTTGATCAGCTCATCTGCAAATGCTATAATAAGCAGACATATTCTAATGGTGGGCGTAGGATTTGTTGGTGCATGGTTTCTTATGGTGTGTGCATAAATCTACTTTAAAACTTTGGGTCATGGTTTCTTATGGATGTTGTGACATAACTTGGCACTGCATTAACTCCCTAAACCCTAAACCCTAAACCCTAAACCCTAAGATATATATTAATATTTCAGCTTCTGCACTGATAGATACAAATAGTTGTTCATTTTACAATCCAAATTCAATAACTCGCACCACATGCGCCAATATCAAGTTCATACAATCCATGTCTGTCCAATGCATTAACTCCACTTGCATCCATGTTTGCAGCATACTTTGAATAAATTATGTACTACACAACTCATATCTATGGGTTAATAAATGAATATCTTCAAGAATTGTCATACACATATAATAACTAATAATCCTCGCAAAAAAAAACTAATAAGAATATCTTGAACCAACACTAAAAGAGTAGCCTGCATCTGCATGCATGGAGCTATTGGACGTTGTGACTTCACTTGGCACTACATTAATGTATTCTTGTTAGATCGGGCGTGAATAATGGCTTCCTGTTGACCAAATCGAACAATACATGGTCCACCTGCGCGTATTCTCGAAGCAGTGCGTGTACACACATAATTTTAATTACAGGCATACACTATGGATGAACCGTAGTGTTCATCCATAGTGTCAGCATCTCAACGCTTCTTGATATGATCGGATGCCACCTCGCGGGTGTTTGTGTAATTTGTCCACTCGTGTGATAATCCCGTAGTTGAGAGACAACCCAAAATAAGAGTAGAATTTTTTCTTGTTGTTGCAAAGGAAAATAAGTGGAGATTAACCGGCCCATTCTTCGTGATAATCGTGGTAGCAGGTACTATATATCAAGAGAAGCTCCACAAAGAAATCACTGTTACAGATGCTCTCATGATTAAGTGGACAAGTTGAGATGGTAATAAATAAATACTATGAGCATGAGAAAATTGTGTATAAATTACCTGTTCTTTGGCTAGAATGCCTTTAAAAATCAAAATCTGGCACAATAACAAAAAAGGCCTGTAGGGGCGGCCCAAAACAGCCTGTAGCGGCGGATTAGACGGACCGCCGCTATGCAAGTGTCGCTACAGACATCGGTCTGTAGCGGCGGCTCCACAAAACCGCCCCTACAGATCACTCTGTAAGGGCGGCTCACAAAGCAAACCGCCCCTACAGAGGGCCTCTATAGGGGCGGCTCACAAAGCAACCCGCCCCTACAGAAGAATTTCAAATACAAAAAAAAAAGAGGCTGGAGCAGGCGCTCCAGTTCTAAACTTGCATCAGTCAAGAATTTCGAGCAACCATCCACAGATGCATAATGGAGAAACTCTTTGAGTTCAGTACAACATAGTTTCGAGCAAGAAAAGAATGCATTCAGTACACCATATAGCTTGATCCACTACTCTAGCTACTATAGAAAAAACATCATATAGCTTGATCCACTACTCTAGCTACTATAGAAAATACATCATATAGCATGATCCTTTAATTTGTCAGCTTTGATATCTTCATGCCGTCTCTTCTGAAGTCCAACTCATAGCGCTTTGTTATCTGTTATGTTGAAACAAAGAGGAATATTATAATCATATCAGCTTGCATCTTGACATGTGAAATTATCATTCGAGCAAGCAGGCAGGCACTTGCGACATTCTCGTAAGCAGCCAACAAGAAATAGTAGCAGGCGGATTGCAGAACAAAAGAAAAGGCTACAGCACTTCAACAAACAAACCTGCAAGGGAAGGCAGGACGCCGCCGCTGGATCCCGTCCCTAGCAGCCGACCACCAGCTGCCGCCACCACCGGCTGCAGATCCATCGATGGAGAAGCCCGTCGTGACGCCATACCGCCGCAGGAGAAGATGGACCAGGCCACCTACTCCACCCTCACCTTCCACGGTGAAGGGATCCGCCGCCAACGCCGCGACCGGATCTGGCCGCCGCCAGAGACCCGGCGGGTCCCGTCACCACGCCCTAGGAGACGCTCGTCGCCTAACACCGTCCCGGGTGATGGGCTCCCGCGCCGCCTCGCCGTCGTCGTCCCGAGGCTCGCCGGATCCGGGGCCGCGCCGCCTCGCCGTCGTCGTCCCGAGGCTCGCCGGATCCGGGGCCGCGCCGCCTCGCCGTCGTCGTCCCGAGGCTCGCCGGATCGGGGCCGCGCCGCCTCGCCGTCGTCGTCCCAGGGCTCGCCGGATCCGGGGCCGCGCCGCCTCGCCATCGTCCGGGCCGGGGCCGCCGCGCCATCGTCGTCGAGGAGGAGGAGGAGGTGGTGGGGCCAGGCCGTGCAGGAGGATGAGGTGGCGGCGGCTCAGGAGGGAGGGGAGAGAGGAGGGGAGAGGAGCGAGGCGGCGGTGGGGTGGGGGGGGGGGAGGAGAGAAGGGCGGTGGGAGAGAGAGTGGAGAGGGTTAGGGTTCGGTTTTATATGGGGTAGCGGCACAGTGGGCTGGGCTGGTGGGAGGTGGAGCTGTGTAGGGGCGGGTGATAAAGTGGGCCGCCCCTACAAATTGAGTCTATTTGTAGCGGCGGGCCACAATGTGAACCGCCGCTACAGCTCTTCTGTAGCGGCGGTTGGTATTTTGGGCCGTCGCTACAGATGTTCAATAGCGGCGGGTTATGTTTTTCGGCCCCCCAACGGGTCTGTAGAGGCGGTTTTCTTTCATGTCCGCCCCTATTATGTTTTGGCTTGCGTCGCTACAGACCCGTTTTGTTATAGTGTGGATGTGGCTTATTTGTCAGAATGCCATCCTAACAAAAGATAACCTGATTAAAAGGAAGTGGCAGGGCAGGGGGATAAAAAATGTGCTTTCTGCTTGGAAGAAGAAAGTATAAATCACCTGTTCTTTGGCTGTACAGTTAGCCAATATGTTTGGAGTATAGTTGGATCTGTGATAGAGGCGAGATGTAGACCAGATAACATGGCCTAGTATTGGACCTGGATAGATAGCTTCTTGCCAAATGGCAGGAAATTTCATATGGTCGGCCTGGCTGCTATATGCTGGGCGACATGGAAATTGCGCAACAGAGCCTGTTTTGACAAAAAATACATTCGATCTCCTACTGAGATTGTGTGCTATGTATGCTCATTTTTATTGTATTAATGGGCAGGTTTACAGAAAGAAGAAGAAGGGAAGGCTCTCTCAGAAGGAGCGAACACACTCAGGGCTCGTTTGGCAGCATAGGGGAGGGGGGCCCGGACATGCAAATCCCCACAGGGAAATCCCTGCACGCTTCCACCCCCGGGCGCGCGCTCTCCCTGCGGGCCGCTGTCCCCGCCAGCATTTGGGAGCACGGGGAAATCCATGCGCGCGCTGCCTCCCGAGGGCCTCGCTCCTCTGTTTCTATTCTGGTGCCCTGTCTGCCTTTGGTGCATGTCTGCAGTTTGCCTTTGGTGCATGTCTGCACTAACGAAAATTTTTAGGATATAAAAAAACCGTATATATTAAACAAAAAATCAGCAACATGAATATCCATAAATTTTCACAGAATCACAAGTTCATCACAGAACCAAAATCATAGCTCAACATTTCAACCAATTTTGACACGACCAAAATCATTGCCCGGCACTACAAGATCATCCAACCATATTAGCACCAAATCTAAGAACTCAACCCTACATCTCTATTATTACAAGATCATGCACGTGCTCAAAGTTCAAGTATAACTTAGATACACCATCATATTGGACACTATTTTATCATCTCATCTGCACCCGCTCCAAACAATCTCCTTTGCAATGGCTGATCCAAGTTTCCGAATTAGCAGACGCTCTCAGCCAAAACGCGTCTCCAATGATCAAATAAAAAAAATAAAATAAAAATAAAAACAGAGGATGTCCATTCTGTATATACAGGCTGTATCCGTTGTACCAACAATAATTATACACATGTTTTATACATGATGTACCATACAAATACACACATTTGGTCCATGATATACGTTACAAATACAATGTCATGCATTGAAGTAGTAACTATTTCTCTAAAGCCACCATTATTCGCTACTTGAGTATGCAGGAAGGTTAAGTGACTAATCTACCGGTGTGGACTTAGCAAAATGCAAGAGAAACTAGACACCTTGGCATCCACCAATTTGTCATCTTATCTTGTTGATCCATGCATCCTCTGCAATGTACAGCAAAAAGGTAGGATTAGAGCAGTAGATTGTTCATCGACTTTCATATGCTACTATGCAATTGTGCAAAATCTGGCATAAAAATTCCAATGAACAGTGCTCTCTAGTATCTCTTCAAAGGTTTAGTGATCATATTTGCTAAACAGTAACCGTTTCCTCAAATTAGCATATTTATGTGAAATAAACCTGGTTTTGGTAGACGCTAAACGGTAGACGGGCGGTGACCCTCCGTTTAGCGTTTAGCCTGTTTAGACGGCGTTTAAACGTGTCTAGACGGATTAAACGGTTAGGTTACTGTAGTATAGTTTTTACCAATTTTACATGTATCCATGGCAGTTTTACATGTATGAATGGCTAGTAATGGACAAGGAATGACTAACATAACTACTCAAGTAATGTGTCCAGTATTCTATTATTCTCGTCTAGTAATGGACAAGGAATCAAACATTAGAAAGAACCAGATTAAAAAAGACAGCTGCATTTTGTATGTGTGCATTTTTTCAGGCCTGACATTAAAAAAAACAGCAGAGCCTCTGCAAGCTGCAATCACGAAGCCTAACTGAACGCCCAGCTGACTAAATGTCTGGGACACTTCTGCTACAAGGCAAATGAGCATGCAAGCTACAGAAGCTAGATGCAGTTCCCACAAGTGGGCACTGCAGGTTTGAGCAGATATAAGTGAGCATTCATGCAAGTCTCAATTTACAGGATGAATGCTGAGCTACGCATTCAGAAACTCAAATAATATGATCGCTAATAAGACTGACATCAATGCAACTGACATGTTCACAGATCACCCAAAGGTCCCAAACAAAGGTTGCATGACTCAAACCCTGAACCAAATAGCCTGCTGTTCACTGCAACCAGAGCAACTACACATTAGGTTGAAAAGGCCTGCATGACTCTGTTACAAATTACCACGGTGAAGTTAAAATATAAGAATATTGCTGAAGGTGCACGAGTTTGAGATATGCTAAGAGACCAAGTGATGCGACGATGCAATGATAAGACAATGTTCAGTTATATGCAAAATGGCTTGTGCCTTCAGCTCAAACTGTCAATTATGCAGGAATATGATTATTCTGACAAATTGATCAAAAACACAGATACGAATATGATAGAAATGATAGCGCAGGTACTGGACAGAGCTTAAACTAAAACACAAATGAAAGGGTTGAGAAGGCATGTTTGTATACCATGGCTCATTGCAGTTCAATCAGTTGCTTATATTTCTTAATATTGAATGCAACAAAGGAAAGGAGACTGTCACATTCTGAAGCAGTTTAGTGTTTATTTCCATTAAGGCAGATGCTACGTCATAAATGGAGCATCTATTATGCAGGAAATCCAGATGAAACTGGGTCGATGTGCCACTGTACCCAAAACTGAAACTACTGCAACAGTCTCACGACCAGCACAATTTCCACCGTGATTCATCCCTATTTCTACAGATAAACCAGCTAATCCACATATGGAACGGAGGAGGATCGATCTGGTACCATACCTAGAAGAGATCTACAAAAGAAGGCAGTGACACTTACATGTTCGGCTTGTGGCTGGCTACAAGCACGAAGCAGAGGAAGCACCTTCTGCAGGGAGGAGAAGAGGCAGTCATGTGGCCGGATCTGCAGGAGGAGCAGCATCGAACTGTAGCTGGAGGAAGAGCAGGAGCTGTGGACGTCGCCGTCGCCGTAGCAGCTGTGGACCCGAACGAAAAACATTTTTTTCCTTGGTCGAGTCCATTCACACCTCAATTGAACTAACTACAACATGAACAAGATTGATTACAAGAGCAACAAACTGCCAAGAACTGTCTCATCTGGTGGACGAACTGCCGGAGAAAAGAGAATCAAGCATACCTTGATGAGGCCGAATCCAGTGGACTTGCCGGTTTCGATGCGGAACTTGAAGACGAGCTCGGATCCGGCAAGAGATGCCACGGATCCGGCAGGAGACGGCACAGACGAGCTCGATTGGGAGGTAGGGCACCTCGATTGGGAGGCGGCGACATCGCGAGTGGGAGAGGGAAGAGGCTCGTGCGGGGTAGGCGAGAGAGAGGAGAGGCTGTGACGGGGAGGAGAGGCAGGACGGTGGCGAGGAGAGGCGAAGCGAGGCGGCGGCAAGGTCGCGAGAAGAGGCGAGGCGGCGGCGAGGTCGCGAGAAGAGGCGAGGCGGCGGCGAGGATTTCCTTCCTTGTGTCACGAGGCGATTTTTTCTGTCCCGGGGAAAATGGCTGACCCCGGGGCGGGCCTTCCCGTGTTGACGGGCTGCCAAATGCAGCGGTGGGCTTCCCCGGGCTGGCTTTCCCGCAGGCGGCCTTCCCCGGGATTGGGCCGGGATCCCCGAGGGGAATGGAGTTCCCAAACGAGCCCTCAAGGATGAGGCGCTAAAGGTACACGCGAAGGCAGGCGAGGCCCCGACGAACGCAAGGAGGATCGTGCTATCAGCAGGATGAAGTAAAAAGGGAAGGAACGTAGGCGGGAGAAGGCCTTGGAGTCCTGCATACATCAAGCAAACTCTGGTCCGGTTGGTAGTTGTTGCATAACAGTGAGGCGGAAAAGAAACGGTCTGGTGGCTTAAGACTTGTAAATAAGTAGATGCTTCGTAGCAATACTTTGCGTTTTATCTTTTCGTTTGAAATTCCAGGACGATGCCCTGTCATGCAAAAAAAAAAAGAGAGAGAAAATTGTGTATCGTAGTATCACATTATTTTTTCCCAAAAAGTAAATGTACGACAAAAATAGTTGCGCACACAAGCAACTACGCCTCAAGAAGTGACTATATCCGAAGGTTATCCCAACAGCTTGTTTTTGTCGCTTTCGACGGGTTTTCCACTTCTTAAGCCGCCTCCTCTCTATCTTCTTCCGTGTGTCCGAAGTCCGAACCATAGAATTCCACTTTATTCTCACTTCCATCTTTACCGTGGTCTCCATTTTCCCTTTGCCTAGATCCAGATCTTTCAGAATTGAATCTCTAAGAAGTCTTGGTGCACTTTGTTAATCACCGCTGCCACCACCGTAATTATCTCGGTTCACCATCAAGATAAAATAAACGGAGGAAACAAATGTTTTTGCATTAGTTTCATCCGAACTTATAATTCTCTTCCGTATCATATATAGTTGCAGAAAGGTTTGCGTCAATTGATCTTTGATGGTATAGCGATTCAACACATCGCACATAGGCCTTTTTTGCCACCACCAGAAAGTAGGTTATGAGATCTAAATAATCTAGTTTTGCATCTAAAATCAGTAATTAAAAGAGGAGACGATCCTTTTTTTAACCAATTATAATCCAGTTAACACTAGTTTCATACAGCAGAATAGTCTAGAATTCGATCCACCCCTAACGCAAATGTAGCAGCAACTAGTGATGGCCACACGGGCCGCCCAGCACAGCATGGCCCGAGCCCGAAAAGGCACAGCCCGTTTAATTTTCGGGCCAGCACGACACGTGATTAAAATCGTGCCGGCCCACGTGCCTGATTCTCGGCCCGCGACATGGCCCGAAAGTGGCTAATTGTGCTGGGCCGGTCCGAAAAGCCCAAGCACGGCAGCCCAATAATGCTAAAATTGTTGAAAAAGGGTAAAAATATGCATGGGGGAGATTTGAACTGGATCTAAAGCTTGAAAGATAACATACTTACCACTAGATTACTACCTCTTTGGTGAAACAAATATAATATTTATAATATCGGATCGTGCCGTGCCTCCCGTCGTGCCTGCCCCTCGGCCCAAGCACGGCCCGATGGTGTGTGCCGGGTCGGGCCCGTCCCGAAATTGATCGGACCATGCTGTGCTCGTGTCAGGCTAAAATTTGTGTGCTTCGTGCCCGTCCGTTAAGCCCGACTCATTTGGCATCACTAGCAGCAACTATGCATATTCTATTCATGGGTTTCAACATGGGCCGAGACCATGTGATCCATCATAAGTGTGGGCCGCGATTTAGTTTAATTAATTCTGTCGGTGCACATGAACAGGCCTGATTTCAGCTCTAAATGTTTCTTTAATTTATATTTTTTATATTGAAATGCAGCATCGTCGGTCACATGCTTTCGGGTACACATTTGACCAGAGAGGAGACTTTGAATATCTTCGGAAGATCTGCTGTTGGTACCACGGGAAACAAAATGTGAACAGCAGTATTTCCTTTTTTTTTTTACTGTTACATAGACTGGCACATCACCGGGTTTAACGGCACTGATCGGGAAGGCTTACGTGGCAAGCCCCGGTGGCTGCAAACCCCACCCAAACCGCTGAGCGCTGCGCATTAACTAATTTTGATTTTGACAAAATTAAAATAAAAACGTCTCGCAGCGCGGCGCAGTCATCCTGCGGAATGGCGAAGCCGGCGCCGGCGGAGGAGGACGCGGCGGCGCTGCGGAGGCGGCTGCGGCGGTCGCTGGCGGCAGTGGCCGCGGGCGGGGCCGGCACTGACGCCTTCGAAGAGGCGGCCGCGGCTCTCGAGGCGCTGAGGGAGGCTGAGCTCGGGCGCGGCGGGAGGAAGGGCGGCACCGGAGGCAGGGAGGGGAGGGAGGAGGAGCAGAAGGAGGAGCCGGAGGCTGCGCCGGTGCCGGCGCTGTTTCTTTGCCCGATCTCGTCCAGGATTATGACCGACCCCGTGGTCGTCGCGTCCGGGCAGGTGAGGACTTCTTTCTTGATTTTGAGGGTGTTCTTTGTTTACTTTTCTGCGCCATTGCTGTCACATGTAAACTAATGGCCGCCGTTGTTTCTTGGTTGGTGATTACTTTTCTTGGATGATAGTGTAGTCGATTTGTGCTTTTGTTTCTGTCGTTTTTTCTCAATCCTTGGAGAATAATTGTGGTCAATAGCTGTTCTTGTATAGTCAGTAACAGTTTGGCGCATACGAATCCGCTGAATTGGAGAAAATTACGGCACATTTCCTTTCCTGGGATTCGTACTTTTCCAGGTACAAAGATATGGTACATGAATCGTGACGTTAACCGACTATTACTACTCTAATTAGTACAAAGATATGGTACATTGTGGTTTCCAAATGTTACTTTGTGTATATTTGCTACCTTTTTTGCAGCAAATTGGTTAGTTTCAAGCTAATCTTTAATACTGATCAGCCCTGGTTCTTGCTTGGTTTTGATGGAACAGTTATCTGTTGTAAGTATTTCAAATGTCACATTTGGTACGCTTAGGCCCCGTTTGGAATTGAGGATTTCTTCCTCATTCCTGTGGGAATTGAACTGTTTTTATGAAATTCCTGCGTTTCAAACGGGGCCTTAGAGATTGAGCCCCTGTTTATTTTTACTGTTTATTCTTGCATAAACAGTGTAGCTTTAGCTAGTATTTTGTAGATGATCAGATTGTAGGTCTGCTTGCATTTGGACAGGTTACTATTATCTGTGATTGATGATTGACACCACAAATTCAGATTAGTTTCATTTGCGTGCTTGGAGCATGTGAATTGAAGAACGGCTAATTCCACATAGTTTTTTCTCACGTACATAGGAGCCGCATAAAAGATTACGAAGTTATGGATTCAGATTTCAATGTTGTAATTAGCAAATATTGAATTCCTTAGTTTTCTTACACATGAGGCATTGTGAATTGAATGCCCGTTAAATTCAACCTTTATTTCCATGTGAGACTCTTTTTTTAATTATCACTGTTCCATTCTCGTGCTGTGCATACCATCCAGTAATTCTGTAAAATGTTTCTATGCTTCACAAAACACATCACGTAACTTTAAGCGGTACTTTTAGTACCTTTGTTCCTAAATATACGACAGTTCCTGAATATATGACATTTAGGACAGCTAATGTAGTCCAAATTGAACTAAATTTGTTGTCCTAAACGTCATATGTTTCAGAATGGAGGAGTATAAACGCAACAAAGTCAGTTCACCAATTGATATGTATCACAATTTTGTCAGTACAATTTTTTAAGTTCTCATGCTAGACACATACTCATGACAAATTTGTGCTTGCTAGATTGTTTTCTTAGTTGTGGTGTTTTTTTTTATTAACTACTGCGTGCAGTTATGATATGCATAAATTGTGTGTTTTTTTTTTTAGTATCAAGTGAATTTGTGTAGTTGTAATATGGCGACTCTATTTCCTGGGAGTCTGGAAACAAAACGAACAGCTAGGGTCACAAAATAGGCATGATATTAGTTAATATTTTTGACAGTTCATGAGAATGGAACAACCTTGCGATGTCTGTAATGTATTGGTTTGTGTTTAGCATGATTACGTTATAAGATTGTGACTCTTTATGTGATTTTTGTTGTATTTATGCCAAAATAATCCATTGATAGTGTTCTTTCAATGCAGACCTACGATCGCCAATTCATTGAGGAGTGGTTTGGTGCAGGAAACAAGCTGTGCCCGCAGACTCAGGAAGCTCTCTCAAACACAACTCTCATTCCTAACAACCTTGTCCGAGGCATGATATCACAGTGGTGTGCAGAAAATGGGTTCAATCTACCATCAGTTGTGAACCAGGAGGACAGCCAATTTACCAACGAGGAACAAAAAACATTTGAAGAAATATTCAAAAAGATCACTTCCTCACCAAAAAGTATTGAAATGAAGCAAGCAATCAAGGATCTTCTGCTACTTACAAAGCGTAACAGCGAATTCAGAGCTGTTTTGGGAGACAGGCTAGATTCCATCTCAAGAATGATATTTGCTCGATCCACCCCAGGATTACAAAATGATCCACAAGTTCTTGAGGACATGGTGACTATAATTCTCAACTTTTCGCTTCATGAGTGCAATAAGAAGATTATTGGAGATGACCCAGAAGCAATCCCGTTTCTGGTATGGGCACTGAAATCAGGAGATATGGGAAGCCGAGGCAACTCTGCAGCTGCCATCTTCACGCTATCAGCTCTCGACTCCAACAAGGAGAAAATTGGCGAGTTAGGGGCATGGAACCTTTGGTTGATCTTTTGATAATGGCAATATTGTAGCCAAGAAAGATGCAGCATCAGCGATTTTCAGTCTTTGCCTGCTCCATGAGAACAAGTCAAGAGCTATGAAAAATGGGATTGTTGATGTGGCAATGAGGGCCATCGATGATCAGTTACTTATTGATGCGGCATTGGCAATACTTGCATTGCTATCAAGCAACTATGAAGTGGTGGAGATGATCACAGAGTTTAACGGTGCCACTTCCATGCTCCGGGCGATAAGGGAGAGTGAGTGCAGCCGCAGCAAAGAGAATGCAGTAGTGGTTCTTTTCGCAATCTGTATGTACAACCGAACAAAGCTGAAGGAGGTCGATGCAGATGAGAAAATAATGGCTCACTGGCTTTGCTCTCGCAGAAGGGGACTCCAAGGGCAAGGAGGAAGGCTGCCGGTATCCTTGAGAAGATGAAGAGGACCATGCATAACAGGCATAGCTCTTGTTAGGACCTACAGCAAAGATGAAGCTAAAGGAACAAGGAAGGTGTTCGTTTAGTGTATAGAGATCGTATTACAGATATAGCTTTATATTCCCAGTTCAGTATATAGGCAATGTGAAGATGCAGGGCTAGTGTAAAGGTTTTCTCCTGTTTGAACTGTTGGTTCTTGGTCGTTTCGAACCTGCGTAAGAATATTTTGCTTGATGAATTCCTTCTTTGTGCTAAAACTCTGTTTGCAGGAAACGTGAAACCTACCTACCCAGAGTTTCGGATGTCCATTTAGATTTCTGTGTCCCAAAGAAACGAGATAGAGGTCAGGTACTTAAAAAAAGGGGGTCAGATATTCAATTTATTCATAATGCCCATCTTAGAACCTAAACAAGAAGCTGGTATTGATAGTTTGGCAGATTATATGCAGCTTAAAAGAGGGAGACAGATAATTGGGTGCATATTCATTATGACCATCTTCCTCCTAAGGGCGTATGAGCTCTCAGTTTTTCTGTTGCCTTCCACGTTCAGACCCTTCAAGCTCTCTTCCATGACCGAAAAAATGAAAGGAGGGATCCGGTACTGTATAATTGCGATGTTTCAACCGTTATAATTGTGATCTTCGTAATAAGTGCTGCTATTGTTGTGGTTACAAGCCACAATAGTAGAAGGGGATCCTCCAAGGGTCTACCACAAGTG